>BFEA01000418.1:623659-638237 GCA_003427395.1 Chara braunii | reverse complement strand
AGAGAAGAACAGACAAAGGAGGGAACGAAGAAGAAGAAAAAGAAAAGAAAAGTTGTCGAGGAGGAAGAAGAAGGAAAGAAAAAAAATAATAATAACGTACGTGCGCCTTGTCGTCGACGTTTCAGGATCGTTGATGACGTGGCAACGAGGACGATGACGTGGCAACGATGATGATGACGTGGCAATGTCGACGTTGAAGGTGATGACGACAGGGATGACGTGGCGATGTTGATGACGAAGACAATGACGACATGGCGTCGTTGAAGCTGCTCCTCGTCGATCAAGGCGGGCGGAAGGGCGATTGATGCCGCTCCGATACCAGTAATGAGGCAGAGGCAGAGCAGTGAGGCTGGGAGAGAGAGGGAGAGTGACAGCACACACACACACTCACTCACCTTGACGCAGACTCGACACAACTCGACGGACGGAGACACAAAGTGGCAAAGTCCCAAAGTCGCTGTCTTGAATTTCCGAACACAATGTCGAAGCCCAGTCACACTGAACACAAGCACTGAGGCTGAAAAATGGCCGTACTGTGCTTGAGTCCGTACTTAAGTGCCGGACTCAATTATGGTCCTGAGGGCGAAAGTGAAAATGCCTCAGGGCCGAAACTGAAAATTGAAAGTCTGAGAATGGGCGCCAGAATGCCGGATGACGCCAAGTGTCCAAACTCCGAAAGTCCGAAAAGGAGGAATTTGAAAATGGCGCCAGAATGCGGATGGCGCCAACTGTCCGAAATCAGGAAAAGCAGAAAAGAAGTAAAACAAAACAAGAGAAATCAAAAACAAGAAAAAGGAAATAAATACAGCAAACTGGCGGGTGGCAATCTGCAGACCAGGGATCGAGCCCTGGCGGAGTCCGTAACACTACTCCTTTTTGACGCAAGTGGAGCTGTTCTGGAAATAAATACAGCAAACTGGCAGGTGGCAATCTGCAGACCAGGGATCGAGCCCTGGCGTTGTCCGTAACACTACTCCTTTTTGAAGCAAGTGGAGCTGTTCTGGTTCGTCTTGTGGATGCCATTTGGCTTGGTATAAAGAAGCTTGATGCCATCTGAAACTGTGTCCCCCTGCGAACCAAGGGTTTTACTCTACTTTCTATAGTGTACATCTGTTTCTGACTCTTCAGTCAACCCCATTAGTTCCAGCCTTTCTCTTTTCTTTGTTTTCCAACTTTTCCTGTTTGTTCAAATTTCTTGGACCGATTGTCCTGAAACAGTTGTGGGTCTAATTGGCATCGTCTCAAGGGTGTTGTGTTTGTGGACGATGGGCTTGGGCCCTGCCTTGTAAATCCAACAGCTGCCAAACTGCTGGAGGCACCCTCTCATGGTGAAGTGGATTCCGCAAAGATTGCAGCAGGGATGCGAGCACTTGCTGCTCGGGCTAACATGAAAGCCGATGTATATAGGTAAAGTTATTTATTCTTTATGCGCCCTCTCTCTCTCTCTCTCTCTCTCTCTCTCTCTCTCTCTCTCTCTCTCTCTCTCTCTCTCTCTCTCTCTCTCTCTGTCTCTCTCTCTCTCTCGGGGGGTGTGGCCTCCTCACACACTGAAAAGCCTCGCATGTGAGAGGCACATTAAAAGAACGCTGCAAGAAAAAACAAAGGTGTATCCTAAAGAAAGCCGAAGTACACAAATTGAAGAAAGGACTGTGGAAGGAAAAGGCAAAATAACGGTTCAAGTGTGCTTCAATTTTGTTCGCTATAGAGGTTCAGCTGTTCGCTATGTAGGTAAAGCTGTTTCAATTCTGAATCCGTTCATCTGAGTGTGCTTCATGGTTTGCTACGGAGGTATAATGGTGACAGTTCACAACACACACTGTGGGGTTCAACCTCCCTAAGAGTCCGTAAGGGTCTGATGAAATGGTCTGCCACGGATGCTTTTTTTTTTGTGAAGTTGCGCACAGTGAACATAACAACAGAGTGGGGGCATCTCTTGTTGGTCTTAGATGATTCCAATTACACACACATACACAACAGATGCTTTACGCAGCGCACATACAACACACTGGCACAGTCGTACGTTTTTTGTGTGGAAATTGTGTGGCGAGCATGACAACGGTGTGTTCTTGCTGGAGGAGTCTTCTGTCTTAGGTAAGTTGTCTCAAATCTTCTTCCTCCTCTTTGGCAGTGACGTGGGTGTGTAGTTTGAGATGACTGTCGGGAATGCCAATGCTGTTATATTTGGTAAATGTCTTCGGTTTTGTGGGCCGATGTGGAAGACTCTCCAAGTTTTTTCGAACCTTTGAGGGGATCGGTTCGGTGCCTTCTTGCTGGAGTAGTCTTCCGTCTCAGGTAAGTTGCCTTCTTCCCTCCGTCCCCTCATGGTTTGAAATGTATATATGTATACATATGTATATGCAAGTTTGCCGCTTTGGCGGCAGACCGGTGTGTGGACACTTGGCACTGAACACACAAACATGGCCAACCTTGCATTTTCTATTATATTGCTTATGTATACTTTTTCCTTATGGATGGCTTGTGATGATCTGTGAAGGGAATGAGAGAGAGAATCTGGGGTCTTTTCAAACAACACACATTCCGGTCTTGCTAGCTCTCTATCTTGGCAGATTTGAGTGGCCAGGATCGAGCTCGTACTAGCGAGCTATTCTCTCTTATTGTGTTGTTGATTATACACGGCCCAATTCTTTGCCCTGCTTTAGAGCATGGGCTGTTTGGATGTTTATGGGTGGCCACGAGTTCTCTTTGGGGGGAATGTATGTTTTGTGGGCCGGCGTGGAAGGCTTTCCCAGTTTTTTTGGACCCTTATCAGGGGGATTGGTGTGTTCTTGCCGGAGGAGTCTTCAAGCTCTGGTGTATCGCTGCCAAGTTGGTTTCCAGTGAGTGACACCCCCTGACGGAGGTTCAGAGTTCTTGGGCCATCAGCCAGTCCTCTCATTCCTCTGACCATAAATGTTTGATCTGCCACACTCTTCTCTCCAACCTTGTGAGCCATCTCCGATCTTTTGCGCGGACGGTCCAGGGGTTACCTTCTGTGTCTTTAAACCACCAGTCCCCCCGCCGACCGAAAATGAGCTTTCCGGTGAGTACGCGGCGCATTTGGTGAGGGGGTGCCAACCAACAGGCAACCAGTGGGTCCAGTCGCACAATTTCGAGCACTAACTTCGGCGATTTTTCATGCCCCGAATAATGCACATAAAAATCTGAAAAATTGGGATCTGGTAGATATGGTCGAGGTCTTTCCAGGGGAAGTATCAAAAAAAATGAAAACAAAATGTTTCGATAGTGAAATAGTTGACACACCGAATCGGCGCATTTTCCATTTTTGCCACTCCGCCACCTATGGGCCAACTGAAAAGTGCCCTAACTTCAGTGATTTTTTGCGCTCAGACCAAGGCAAAAACTCTTTCTGAAAATTGGTGTCCTAATGGATTAGATAGTGATCTTTTGAGGAAAAATATCAAAAAAATGAAAAAAAAAATGTTTTGACCATGAAATAAATTGCGGCAGCGATTCAGCGCATTTTCCATTTTCGCCACTAAGCCGGTCCTCCACACGGTCCTACCGGCAGCCCTCATTACCATGTGCTACTGGTCCCCCCGATTTTTTAACGTCGGGGGGACGGGTGGCTTAATCCATGAATTGCAGAAGAGAGGCTGCATGGGAACTTCCTCTCACAGCATGTTTGCTGCGCATCAATCGATGCCAGCCTTTCGTGGTCGGCGTTCAGTATGGATTGGGTGAGGGAGTAGGCTGCCTGGACAGTTGTTGCTGCACTCTCCTTGATGTCCTGCTTGTCTTGATTGACCATTCTTTGCCGGTTCCAGAAGAGGCCTTGCATGTTGGGTGGAGAGCTTACTGGTGCCAGGTTTCTTATACTGTCTAGGGCCATGTTTGTCCTAGGAAGAAATTGTTTGGTCAGGAACTTGATAATCCATTTCATCTGAAGGGCAATTGATTCCTGTTTTGGGTTTATGATGCCCAAGCATCCTTCTTGCGGTTTCCTAATGACCAGCTGCCAGGCAACCTTGTTTATGCAGGTGGTCTTGTTAGGGTCACCAGTCCACAGGAAGCATCTGACCCTAGCCTTCTGAGTCTTCAGATCGTCGTCGGTGGGGACAAAATGGATGCCATATACCGCAGGGTGGAGAATATTGCTGTGTTTATTATCAGTGCTCTGTCGAACAGAGACGCCTGGGCTTTCTTACACGGGGCTAGGCGAGCTATTGCCTTTGCGATTAGATTTTGTCCCATCCCTGGCCATGTGCCGTCCTTGTGACCATGATCCCCAAGTACCAGAGTGCTTTATTGCTCGTGGACCATGCCATGGGGGTGGATAGATCAGGAGTTTGAGGGGTGATGCTGTCTGCTAGCCACCAACCTTCGGGTTCACACCAGTTCACCTTCATTTCTGATGGGAGTCGGAAGGCTTCCATGGCTTTGACGAGGGCCTGGAAGGAGGAGTTATTGGCCCAGATGAGAACCGTGAGATCGTCTGCGAACATCAACGCAGTGGGCAGAGAAAAGTCATGAAGAGCGGTTGGCGGAGGGTGCAGTGGGTGGGGCAGGAGGAGTGGGGGTGGGTGTGACCTTGATATGGTTTTGTGATGGGAGAGCGGATCTGCCTACGCGGGGTACGTTGAGAGTGGGAAGGCTAAGGATACNATGGTTAGGTTTAGGGTCCTAGGGGGAGGGGAGGTAAGGGGAGATTTACCATTGGGACTGCCAGGATTTCGTAACGGTAGGGTCGCTGGTAGGGCCCTTGGCCCTCTATACATCAACAGGAACTCTGGAACAATAGATACCTGCTGCGTGCAATTTGGGACCCTCCGCATTGTCAGTCTACTACGCGGTGGGGTGCCATGGTAGAGTCTGGGTACGAATGTCACGTTTCCCGTCACTATGCTACCCACACGAGTGCACACATAGCGCGACCGGACTACGGTGGGATCCGAATAAGGGTTAAAAAATGCTACGCACACACAGGGTGTTAGTATGGGGTAGTGGTGCTGGACATTCTCGACCCTGCAGATACCATCTGATACCTGTGAGATGGCGCTTCATCCAGGGTGGTGTCCGGTGGGAATACTCATTTTGGGGGAGTCAGCTGAGCCTGGGATAGGTCGGCATCATACTTAGGGAGGGCAGGAGGGATATCGCACCTTAGTGGGAAAGTAGGGTGCAATAGATACCCGCTGCCTGCAATTTGGGGTGCTGGACATTCTCGACCCTGCAGGTACCATCTGATACCTGTGAGATGGCGCTTCATCCAGGGTGGTGTCCGTTGGGAATACTCGTTGAGGGGGAATCAGCTGAATCAGGGACCTCAAGGGGAGCCTGGGATAGGTGGCATCATACTTAGGGAGGGATATCGCACCTTAGTGGGAAAGTAGGGTGGTTCGCTGCCCACTAGAGTCTGCGGGATAAGGCACAAATGGGGGATGACCGCATTGCGAAGACCCCACCTCTGCCTGGGTCGGCCTTGGCATTAGAGTCAGGGTAGTGTCTGCACGAAGACGTTTGGGTCAGTCCGGTAAGCGTCGGCGCAGATCACGACTTGCGATCTGAGCATTAGTATAGGTCATGTCATTGTGATACCACCTTGAGGTGGCTCCCCCGGGGAGCCTAGTAACTCATCTGACCTCCCAATGGACGAGTACCATGGGGACCTCCTGAGGCCTGGCCTCCGCCCTCTACTACACCTGTCTCTTATACACATCTAGATGTGTATAAGAGACAGGTCTAGGTATAGAGTGGGGAGGCTAGGAATGTCGGGGGGTACCGGAGTGTGTGATGGGAGGAAGTTGGGCGAATGAGGAGCTTAAGCTGGAGAAGTGGGGAAGGAGGACGGGGATCGAGTAGGAGGGCAACGATGTCTTCTGGATTCTGGTAAGATAAGATTGGTTAGGCAGCAGGCTTGGTGCACTCTCCGCTCGATCCTTCTCTTACCTTTTATCAGTCACAGTTTGACATGCATTGGTGGCCATGTTCGTTGCCAAGTGGGAAGATGTCTCCTGGACGCTTGTAGTCGCTGAGTTGGTTGCATTAGCTCGTTGCTAATAGATGACGGGCCATTTGAAGTTGGAATACCCAATACCGGGCTGGAGGAGAAGTGTCTGGTTGAGGGTTTGCTTCTCCCTCGAAATCGGCGAGGGCGAAATCGCGTGGCAGGCTTCCAGTGGTTGGGCAGGAAAGCGGCTTGGGCGAAGCCGCGCAGGCGAGACCGTGGTGGGGGTGTCGGCCCAGCGGGCCTGAATCGGGCGCTAGCGCGATTTTGCACAGCGCTGCGTTAGCGCGCTTATCGATGGCATGGGCGCAGGAGATACTTTTTTTCTCTCACTGTCAGGACAACAACAAAAAAATCAAAATTCTAAAAAATCCAGGAAACAGAATAATGCCAAGCAAGAGAGGCCAAAAAAAGAAAAGCAAGGCAGGAAACACTGAAAACCATAGTAGAGATCGCAAAATTCAACCTAATAGCCAATCCGTGAGTAAACCTGTATGAACAACTCTTAGAGGAAGCGTTAACTGAATTAAGGCAATGGGCGGAATGGAGAAGGCAAGGATTAGCCATCAGGGCCAGAGTGAGGGATTGGGAAAGCAACAAGGCCATGACGAAATTTTTCTTTCAAAGGATTAAGGCAAATCACAGGAACTGCAGAATACTGGCCCTGAGAGACTCATTAGGTAACCTGCGGACCACACAGGAGGGAATACTAAAAGTTGCCTTAGATTTCTATCAAACCTTTATTCCTCCAAAACGTTTTTGGAAAATCCTGGTAGTGTACGGAAAGCAAGGGAGAAATTTTTAAAGCATCTAGACACAAGTCTCAAACAGGAAGCAATAGACTATCTGGAAAAGGGAATCACCAAGGAGGAGCTTTTTGAAGCCCTCGAGAGCATGCAACCAAACAAAACTTCGGGGAGGGATGGTCTACCGAAAGAATTCTGGCAGGACAACTGGCATCTGCTAGGGGATACAGTCATGGCATTCTTTAAGGAAGCCTTTGCAAAAGGTACTATAGGCGAAGAAATCAGCACAGGAATAGTTACTCTACTATATAAGAAAAGGGAGCGAGAAGACATAAGAAATTACAGACCCATAACTTTACTTTTAGCAGTGTACAAAATACTAGCGAAAACCCTAGCCAACAGAATAAGGAAAGTCATGGACAAAGGCTTTCATCTAGACCAAACGGGTTTCATACCAGGAAGATATATTTTGGACAACGTAGTCAGTTTAAATGAAGCTGTCAAAGTCATAAAAGATAAAAAAGTACAAGCAGCAATACTATTTTTCGACTTTGAAAAGGCTTACGACCAGGTCAACTGGGATTTCCTTCAACAGAGCATGTGAAACATGGGAGTGGGGCCAAACTTTAGGAAATGGGTAAAGGTACTCTACGAGGACGCCAGAGGTTTAGTGCAGGTCAACGGCCACCTCTCATAGAAATACAAAATAACAAGATCAGTAAGGTAAGGTGATCCGTTAGCAGCGCCAATCTTCCTTTTTGTAATGGAGGCAATAGCAGCCTTCCTTCGCAAGTATCCTTCGATAGAAAGACTCACAGCCCAGCAGGATGGAAGACCAATTCTCATTCATACGGTAATGTTGTTCGCTGATGATCTAACAGTGCTAATAAGGGCATCCGATTCTTCCTTCCTCGTCCTCACAAAAGCTATGCAAGCATTCCAACTAGCATCATAAATGAATATCAATTGGATTAAGACTGTAGGCTGGTGGCTAACCCCATCAAACCTCCCGCAACGAACTCAAGTCACCCAAGGGCTGCAATGGCTAGATGCATGCCACCCGCTACGTTTTTTGGAATCCAAGTATCAGCAGAGGGAGCAAGCAAAGTCGCTGGAGAGACAGCCTTCTTATCAAGATGACGAATAGACTAGCAGGGTGGAAAGCCTCCTACGTCTCACTCATGGGAAGAGCTTTGGTATTAAATACATCAATCCTGTCCATGGGATGGTATGTAGCTTCCCTATGGAACCCTCAGCGAGTTTCTTCACAAGGCTCAAGAAAAAGATAGGATCTTATCTCTGGACAGGGAAAGCGGATAAAGAACGATGCATTTCCAAAGTAGCATGGAAATACATCACCAGACCCAAAGCACTAGGGGGACTAGGAATTCTGAACCCGAAAGCACAATTCCAAGCGTTACAAATAAAGTGGATAATTAAACTCCTGTTAAACAAGGAGCTACCATGGCACGATATGGCCCTCCATCAAATCCGCAACCTGGTCCCTTTCGAGGTAGACCCATCAATAGAAGGTTATCAATGGATTCTAAACCCGACATGGACTCCCAGACGGAAAGAAAAAAGTGGACAGACAGAAACGAAGGATCCGCCGAGAACACTGGATCACCCTAATAACGCATTGGAGGGTGTGCTTTCCCCAGAAAGTAAGAACACCGCAGATCAGGGAAGAAGTGTTGAGACAACCCCTGTTCGGGAACCCCTCCTAACGGATCAGAATAACAGGCCATGGTCTTTAAACTCCAAAGGAAGGAAATGGAGAAAATGGATGTGCAACGGCGTTTGGAAAGTGGAACATTTATGGATATTGGGAGAAAATAGATGGATCACATCACAGGAACTTAGAGCCAGACTTAAGGGGGTACACAAATTGGAGGAACAACTGGAATCCATATTAGAAAGCATCCCGCTGAAATGGGAACTACTACTAAAATCCAAAAGCTGGGCAACAAAAAAACAATCAGACCTTCCACCCGAGGGGTTCAAGCTGGTGAAGATGCTGGACACAGATGAAAACAAGGCGGAGTTTGTTTCCCTTGAATTAACAGATAAGCACAAAACCTGGGCCAAACCAGGCAAAATAATTGAACAAAGCACAATAATCGAACTCAAAAATCTCAACAAGGTCAGAACATGTGCACCCACGCATGGCCGCGAAGGGTCTCTAACCAATGATCAAAGACAGAAGATAACTTGGATCTATAGACTGGAACAGGACATAAAAGATCTGGAAGTAGACCCAGCGGAATGGGGCTGGCCGATCCCGAGCAACAACGGGGGAGCGAGAAAACTCACAGCGATCTATGACTATGAAGTCAAAGAGGGCTATAGACTAATAAACCAAACAAAGAACCCGCAACCAGTTATATCAGAAAGATGGAAGAAGAATCTGGGTGAAAACGCAGAATGGGCAGACAAAATCCCTCGGGACGAATATGCCAATATAAGACCAACAAGAATCAGAAGTCTACAATGGCTGATATTATACTGGGCGGTCCCAGTCAACCAAT
Source organism: Chara braunii (assembly GCA_003427395.1). NCBI lineage: Eukaryota > Viridiplantae > Streptophyta > Charophyceae > Charales > Characeae > Chara > Chara braunii. The sequence goes on along the minus strand of BFEA01000418.1, from coordinate 628,998 downwards.
GGTTGGGAAGAAGAAAAAAGCAAGTAGATCCCCAGCAGCATGACGTCAATTGTGAGATGTGCAATGTGGAGGTCGAAGAGACACTAACGCATTGCCTGATACAACGTCAAGGGGCTCAGGCACTTCGGGACAGAACCAGAGAGTTATGGGTAAATTTAACAGATCAGGCTTACCCCTCAAATACGATTTATTTACTGTCAGGAAGGAGGGAAGAGGAGGATCTCGAAGAAGAGGATGTAGCGCTGGCTGACCTACCGAGAAGGGCAACCCTATGGGTAATCTGGAAAGCAAGGTGCAAGGGCACCCTAGCTGGTCAGAACACCAGCATGGAAGAAAAGTGGTCCGAAATCAAGGATATAGCACGGACAGAAATTAGAGCCCAATGGAACAGAGAACAAAAAGCACAACAGAAAATTATCCAACCTGAGAAGAGAGAAGAGAGACTGCGGAATTTGAAAGAACCTGGCTAGCGGTAAATAGATTTGCAGAAATAGAGAAGGGCAAAATTCTATTAAAAAACTGGGACTAAAACAGTAAGCAAAATGTACGGCGAGAGAGGATAGACCACTGAAAGTACACCCCGTCCAGCCTGGAGACTCACACTATCCGTGCAAGAAACGCCCAATAAAAGGTAGCCCACAGCATAGGCCGATGTAAGGAAAACAACGGATTACCGAGAAGCACGGCAACCTACGAGAACCCCGCTAAGGGGTCAGATCTCAACAGTTCGAAAGCACATACAGTCTGCTCAGAGTGGGCCAATGAGGATTACAAGCCATCCAACCTCATCGCTTGTCTGACATCCCCGAACAGCTCCATGACCCCCTTCTCTGAACAAGCCATCTAACTTCATTGCTGGCCTAACACCCCCGAACAGCTCTAGAAGGCAGAAAGGTTTTGGTTTGAGTGTACCAGGAAGGTGGCACTGCAAGTCATATGGAAGTAAGGATGAAGCAGAACCAGCAAAGGATTATCCAACACACTGGAAAATGTATGAGCTGAGACGGAAGCGATATTACAAGCCGATATCCTCTGTAGTGGACAGGGAACCAAACAACCATGGGCAGAAGACGAAGACACTAAGAGGTAAGGGCACAGACTGGAACGAGACTGACGCTGGAGGTCAGATGGAACAGAAAGAGGCCGCAGAACTATCGAAGGAACCTCCAAACCAAGAGAGAAGGCGTGGGCGGAAATGAGGTCCTTGATACAAGCGGAAATCTTCTGCAAAAGGCGGGAAGCACGGCGAGCAAGGCCGGAAGACAAAGACCAGCAAAAAGGGATAGTTCCAAGGTCATCAGGCTACGGCGGATGAATGACAAGGTGCCGATTCTGCAAGAAGACTGAAAACACTGGAAGGGATGACACATCTCGGAATCAAGTCGGAGAAGACAGACTGGGTTACAAACAGGAAGCCAGACCCTTGGACGAAAATTTGCACCACGAAGGATAAGACTGAGAGACGGATAGGATCGGAGGAGTGGAAGACTTTGATCACGACAAGGGAAGGGAAAACAGGATGGAACAACCAGGGAGTCTGGACTGCAAACGGTTCAAGACCCACAGCAGTCCACTAGAGCTGACAAGCCAAGAGGATCCGGAGGTTCCAGCAAATTATGTCAAGATGAGGGATTAGGGTTCAGGGTTTGGACGATAGTCGATGCCTGAAGACGAGGATCTGCGAGAAAAGACTAGGAAAAAGTTCACAAAGCTGTGAGCTACGGAACGACCGGATTTACTGGAAAGACTGGCACAATTCAGACAAAGACAGGAGAACCCAGACTGGGCCTACAACAGACAGGCAGCTGAGTTGAAGGGAGTAAGGGATACCAGGCAACAGGGACGAGAGCCAAGAGGAGAGGAAGGGAGGATTAAGATCGGTGTTGGCAGGAAGGGACCCAGGTCTGTCATGATCGCTGCAAAACGGATCCCGGCCGGACAAGGGAGAGGGCAACAAGAGCTGACACACTTGCTGACTAAGGACAGAACAGATACTCCCCCACATCAACGAGGGACAGGTTACACACCTTACGATCGGAAAATAGAACGCAAAGAGTACCCGTGGTTCACAGTCATCAGGAAGAGGAACAACAGAGAAGGGTTATCACGATAAAGAATGAGGGAGGGTTTAGGGTTTTAGGGTCTTAACCATCGGGTAACAGCTCAGGGGCGTTAGGGTCTAAGGGTTTTGGCCAGTGGAAACAGTTTAAAACAACGGTCTTTGGCAGATCGTAACTGCTCAAGTTGGATGGAGCTAGAGCTGGACTGCACCAAAGGAAACAGGGCGGAGGGCGATTGATAGATATCAAGGGGGGTGTAGGAAAAGGGAATTGATTTATATGCATGATCAGAAAATGTGGGGGGTTAGGGCATGATGCGGGACAGAGGGGTTGTTTAAGGGGCTAGACCCTTTCTTTAGGGTTTAGGGTTCAGGACGGATCTTTTGGACAGAAACAAGACAAGTAGGGGATAGAGTGATAAGGATTTCATGACACTTGATGGCGGGACTTGGGGTTTAGACAGTATTGACAACAGTTGCAGCCCCTCAGACCTTTCTTGTTGAGCATGGTTTATCTGATAGGATCTTATAGTAGTCCTGAGAGGAAAGGTGTAAGCAGGGCAAGCTGACAGTCAATCCTTCACGTTGTTGGAGTAACCAATGCTGATCAGGGTTCCTTTGGCCAGATGGAAGGAAGCGTGAGAGTGCATTTTATTATGACTTGCCGCTGGAATAGGAACCGGACTGATGCTCCCCAGAATGGAAACGGAGCCATGGCCATAAGGACCTGTTTATTTAAAATAAAATAATAAAATAATAATAATAATAATAATGCCAAGCAACTAACAGTTACCACTATGTCCTAGCATGAAGCGCCCGCACACCTCACCGAGTCAGCACGACGCATTTTTAATTTCCAATTGCTAGCCACGCCCCAATGATGAGAAGCGGTCCCATGCAGGAGTTGCCACCATTGCTCGCTGGCAAGGGCTCTTCTTCCACCAAGCCCGCGGATGCGCCCTCCACAAGCGTGCAACATCTATTACTATCCCACCAGAACTGCACTGCCTTCAGCAAGGCAAAGCCCTGACTTCCCACCAAGCAAGCAACCGTGAACCCCCAAGAAGAGTGATTTCAAATAGAACGAGTTGAGACACCTCCGACAAGAGCAATGCTGATGAGCACGCCCTCAAACGGAATGAGTTGAGACACCCGAGGGCGTCTCCTCACAAGCCACGGGAAAGCAGCAATTCAAGATCCGGCTCCAGAGGCACGTCAGACAGGTCAGATGAATCAGCGGATTGCAGTGCAGCCCCCCGCAAGATGTGGAGCACTACGCCCACCTGCATCTCGCAGCTTGCAAATGGCCAGCAGCCGCCATCGTGTGAGGACATATCCTCACCAAAAATCTCATAAGATACCCCTCCTTCCAGATCGCCGTGGCCGCCTGCGCCCTACCTGATAAGAACCCAAACTAGGCCCCTTCAGAGTTTCCTGCCCTCGCCCATCCAGCTTAAATCATTCTGAAAACCCACCCCGCTCTTCTTGCTAACATACCTACAGTCTCTACACGACCTTCTCCGTTAATCCCGCCTCCCCGCCTCTCCACCCCGCTTAGCTCAGATACACACACGGACGGGAATGAGAAGTCCATGCACCACACGGCTTGAAGCATAGCACTGGTAGATCGCAGCAATAATACAGCAGCCGTCAGTGATCGAGCTAAGGGCAAACATCTAAAACTTGCCTATTCACTCTTTTACGCCCATTAGCATACTTCTTGTCCCTTTGGCTTCCCAGCCACCGTTGTCATCCCTCAACTTTCCAAACCATTACGCCTGTTTGCTCGTATGCTAATACCACATTTGCGTTCCTCCCTCATGATTACTCTCGATGATGTGGTATTGTACACCAAGCTGACATATGTGAAGAAGTAGAGTATATTAAGGCGCTTGAGACAACCATGTTGACTGGACAATCCTTGGGCCACACCATTTCCCAGCTCTATAAGAAAGATCGAGCATACTTTCGGTCAACCAAAACCACCTCTCTAAAATCACTTGGAATTGCATCACCCAAAGGCAATCGAAGGGGAGGGTTAGGTATTCTTGATTCAAAACCCGAAACAATATCACGTCAGATCAAACAGCGATTTTTTTTAATTTTTATTTTTGGTGAAAATTGACATTTTTAATGATGTTTTCAATTTGTTGAATGAAATTGACTAAATTTTAGCTTTTGAGGGTACACCGCTCTTAAAACGCCCTACCCCTGGATGTATCTGGAATTAGCTGAAGTCCAGGGGGTGTACGGCGTTTTAAGAATGCTGTACTCTCAAAAGCTCAAAAATTCGACCTAGAAAAAAGAAAAAAGAAAAAAAATCGACCTCAATGGGGCCAATTTACTTGGTTTCGATTTCGTTCAAAAAATAAAAAATGTGCATTTTGACGAAATTGTTGTTATCAAATGGGTAAGTAAAATCCTTACAGGTCAGTGAGTGGCATGGGAACAACAAACGACTTGGCCAAAGACAGCGTTAGAAGTTAGAACATTGGCACCCATAGCATCTGTGCCTCACATGTCAGGGCTGTTTTGGATAATGAATTAGGAATTTAGGAGTGGACCCCGTAGACTGCAAGTGGTTAATGGGGACCCCCACTTTTGAGCTCTTGGGTAACGGGTCTGAAACGGAGATTAGGGTTTGAGGGTCGAATTTAAAGGTGTTTTTTTGCGTTGGTTCAAAGTTGATGTTTGCCAAATTTGGTCTTTTGGACCGACGCATGGTAAGTTTATACAGACGCTGCCTGCGCACCGGGCAGGTGTCAGACTCTATGCATCATGTTACCACTTGGCAGAGTCCTGTGTTCTTAATAAGCAGTTGCTACTCCCTGTTATGTGCCACTTTTGTATGTTTTTGCAAAGAAAAGCACTCCTCCCGAAGTTACGCAGTCATTTTGCCGAGTTCCTTTTGTATAGAGTCATTTTGTATGGTTATCTCAAGCGCCTTAGTATACTCTACTTGTTCACCTGTGTCGGTTTGGGACTTGCTGCGAAGACTCAAGCTCGTCGTGAAAGGGGATCACTGGGAATATCCAGCCCTTGGTTGAACCCCGAACGTGTCCCTGATACGCAGCTGAACGGAATACTCGTGAACGTGAGATGCTGGTGGGATAATTGCCCAGACGTGTTCGGCAAGGCCGATCCGCTACAAGATCGCACGTCTTCCATGGTTGTAGTATGCTGGTAGCGGGCCTCAGGAGGGCTGCTTGAGTACTTTGTCTATTGGTCGGGTCTGAATAGTGGGGTCACGCTCGTGTACTTCCCATGGGGGGGACGGGGG
>BFEA01000418.1:571938-597894 GCA_003427395.1 Chara braunii | reverse complement strand
CCAAAACCAAAATTTGATTGCAGATTCGGGGTCCTCTCGCCGAGCGCAGAACGACCCCGGTTTCAAAAAAAAAAAAAAATCTGGGCGGTTTTTCGTCCTGCCCGGTTTACCCGGGCGGCGTCCTCACTCAGTTTTATTTTATATTTGGTAAAGAGTTTTGATGTGACCCTGAGGCAAGAGTCGCTCAGTTTATTTTTCTGCATATTTGGTTTTCTTTTTTTTGACTGGGAGTGCTGGGACCTTCCCTGGTCCTTGCATGGCCGGGCCGGCTGGGAAAACAAGGTGACCCGGGCGTCCCGGATGGTAGCCTAGGCTGTGACAGATTAGTTTTCTCTGGGGTATCGCTAGCTCTGTGCGACGTGGTGAGTCCTTATGCTTGGCAACACAAAAGTTCGCACTGGCACTCGACCATGGGGAACCTTGCACCTGATGCCTGTGGGCAACCTCGCACCTCATCAGGAATCTGTAGTAGAATTTGTGCCGCCAAAACGAACAAGCACTCTGTAAGGTCTAGCACAGTCATGCTGCTGTCTATACAACGGAATGGTGCTGTGTTTCTCTGCACTTTCTTCTGTTCACCTCGTGTTATCGCGTTTCGTTCTTCCCTCCCTCCCTTTTTCCTTCCTTTCTTTGCACCGTCTCTTTTCCCAGACGGGTTAGAAAGCAATTCATCGAGTTAATGCCAAAGCACAAGAACATTCTCTTCTGCACACAATGCGACTCAGAGACGAAGAGGAAGTGAAAATGGCGGAGAGGCTGGCAGGTAGAACACAAGGGGCCATCACCCATAGCCCAGAGTTGACAGTCTGCATGTCGGAGTGGTGAAATACTACACGGGGGCAGATCACCTATCGTATTGGGGACAGCGACTAAATGACGTCTCGAAGCGCTACAGCCTATAGGTGATACCGGCGAGATCCAGTTGAATGATTTTTTTACTGGAAGTCAGAGGACCCGTAGTACCTGCCTAACTCGAAAGAGACCTGGTAACAGGAAAGCACTGGCTACTTCGCCGTAGGGAAGGGGTCTAGGTATCTGCTTAGCCTGGTATGCACATTCACATGCACACGTTTGAAAAGTATCGGACTGAAGCAATCAAAACATTAAAAAAAAAAAGTAAATGTCCTTTTATCTTTTTATAAATTCAACAAATAGTGATGAACACTGTTGCGGGTCGAGGTGGCTGCATTATGGTTTGGGTACCGAGTACCAATACGGCAAACACTTCCTGATGGGCCAGGCGCCTAGGCTTCAAGAAAGAGTCTATGATAGGATGTATCAAGTGACAAGTAGATCGTGGAGCAGCCCTGCTGTATCTGAAGTATTGCACTGGCTGGATGCCTTGACATTGGGAAAGAAAGAATGCGACCGAAACGCCATTGGGGAGAGACTCTCCATAATCCATGGATTTTCTATCGGGAAGCCACAATAAAGTTGACTTAAGTGACCTGAAACATTGGAGCAGCTAAATGAAAGCACGTCAAGTTATCAACCAAGAACATAAACAATTGATGAGTAGTGAGGCTAGTAGATGAGAGTGATAATTTGTTTTCTAAAAGAGAGATTAGCTCACTGTACTTCCAAGTTCGTTGACTGTCCTTCGGTGTTTTCTTTGGTTATGTAAGTGATGGACACAGACAGGAAGCGAAGATGAAGCCAACCTCGACAGTTGCACTTTTTGGACAAGATCTGGCTGTAATTACGGCCAGATACGCACAAAAGTCCTAGTTTGAGTATGCCTTAATTGATGGAATGGAATTAAGAACAGCCAATCATGATGGTGCAAACTTTTGGACCATTTATCGATGTGTGTGCATCATCCTTGTGCCCGGCCCTTCTTCTGATCATTCCAATTTTAACGGATGTCCCGAAGGACATGACAGTACTGACTTGAAAGCTTGTTGCTTCCATTTTTATGTGGTGACAGATTTGGTGGAACAGGACTAGGGCTTGCAATTTGTCGTGGTTTGGTCCAATCGATGGGGGGAGAAGTATGGGTGTGGAGCGAGCCAGGTGCCGGAAGCACTTTCGGTTTCATTGTTGGGCTACTGCCTGCAGATGACCCCCAGAAACTGCTGAAGAAAGATGAAAATTCAGCTCAAGTCCGTCCGGCATACTTGGAACCATCAACCAGTGAAAAGCCGCCACTCAAAATCTTGGTTGCAGAGGACAACATCGTGAACCAAACACTGATAAGGAAGATGCTGAAGCACTTTGGCCACGAGGTGTGTTTTCTTTTCTTTTTCTTTTCCTTTTTTTTTCTTTTTTTTTCTTTTTTTCCTTTTTTCCTTTTTTTCTTTTTTTCTTTTTTTTTTTACAACACAAGCCCCCTTCTATTCTGGGGGGCAACAGTCTGGTTACTTATCACCGGCAAGCATATTTGTGCGTCCAAGGAAGGGGGGAGATCAGATTAGAGAAGGGGAACAGTCTAACCCTTGTGGCACTAGTCGCCTAGCAAGGGTGGAGCTGCAAAAGGGCCCCCACCCCGCCAAACCATGGTCTTTCTCCGGGGGTCACCCTGCTGGCCGGGAGGCTTACTAGCAGCACCCAGACACGCAGCAGATGGCCCTCAGAGGAGCGGGGTGCGGGTAGGGGCCTCCCCTGCAGTTCCTTAGACCGCCTATCAAAACCCGCATGTTACTATGTCATCGCTTTCCAACTTTGTCTACCTTTATCGAGCTCTCATTTTTTGCATCTTGTCCTGTTTGGACTGCCTTAACAGCACGCAAACCCCCTCTTGTCCCTCAAAGCCTTTATCTTGGCTAGCCCCATGTCGCTTACGATCACTTGCTATCTCTGTGTCCCTTGCTCCCTGAAGCCTACGTCAACAATTCCACGTATTCGTGTACTGTCTTCGGGGACTCAACATCAGTGTCCATCCTAAAAGTAGTATTTACTGTATTTGTGATCATCCCAGCGCCTTATTCCCCACAATATGTTTTAATGTTCCTATACTCTTTTTAGTGTGACGAGGTGTGTTTTCCCCAACCCCTTTTCAACTTTATTTCATTAGTTGGACTGTGTGGTAAGAGGAGTGGCAATAGGACGGACTGCTGGAGTGACAGTAGGAGTCGCTGTAGAAGTGACAGGAGGAGTAGGAATTGCACTACTGTCTTTTCACCCAAATACGTCCAGTCATTATCCCTGTACTCGGGCCAACTTTCAGTCCAGATGCAGCGATAATGACCGGGCCTTCTATTCGGGTGAAGAAGGTAGTGCCAGCTGCAGCAACCGGTTGCTGTGCCAGTCGTTGTGGTGAGAGCTATGGTGGCAGTAGGATTCACTGTCGCAGTGACAGTAGGAGTAGGAATTGCACTGCCGTCTTTTCACCCGAATTAAATGCCCAGTCATTATCCCTGTACTCGGGGCAACTTTCAGTCCAGATGCAGCGATAATGACCGGGCATTCTATTCGGGTGAAGAAGGTAGTGCCAGCAGCAGCAAACGGTTGCTGTGCCAGTCTTTGTGGTGGGACCTGTGGTGGGACCTGTGGTGGTTTCCGTGGGAGCGAGATCAGTCTCAACCAGTATTGCAGTGACAGGTCTGGCCAGAAGGTGTGTTTTCCTCACCCCCCGTTCAAATTTTTCTACCATTAGTTGGACTGCGGGGCAAGAGGGGTGGAAGTACAAGTGGCAGGAGTTGTGGTAGGAGTTGTGGTAGGAGTTGTGGTAGGAGTTGTGGTAGGAGTTGTGGTAGGAGTTGTGGTAGGAGTGACTGCTGCAGTGGCACAGTAGGGGCCGCGGTAGGAGTGACAGTACAAGTGGGAATTGCAATAGTGCCAGCAGAAGCAATTGGTTGCAGGTCGATGGTGGGAGCTGTGGTGGTTGTTGTTGGAGTGACATCAGTGTTGAGCGTCACTGGAGTGACGGTAGGAGTGGGCGTTGCACTACTGTCTTCACCTGAATCGAATGCCCAGTCTTTATAGCCGTATTTGGGGGAACATTATGTCTAGATACATAAATAATGACGTGGCGTTCTATTTGGTCGACGGCGGTAGTGCCAGAAGAAGCATGTTTTGCCAGTTGTCATTGTGGGAGTTGTGGTGGTAACTGTTCGAGTGAGACCGGTATTGCAGTGATAGGAGAGGGCATTGCACTAGCACCAGCAGAAGCAAACGGCTGTTATGTCAGTTGTGATGGTGGAAGCTGTTGTGGTGGCTGTTGGAATGAGGCCAGTATTGCTGGTATTTGGAGAGGAAGTAGCAGGCCAAAGCAGTGACAGGAATGTCTGTCGCAGTAGCTTGAACCTCTGCATTCATTGGAGCTGCAATTGCAGTGGCAAGAGCAGCAGGAGTTCCAGTGACCGCAGTAAAAACACACTGGAAATCACTGCCATTACTAGTGGTACTCTGATCAAAACGCAGTGATTATAAAGGTGATTGCGATTTCCGCTGTGCGTGCCACTTCAAGGGAACCATGGTATTGCTGTGAAAGTTGGCAAGCACAGTGGACTGATTATCATGATAAAAATGGCAGTTACAGCTGCAGTAGTTGGAGCAGGATTGGTGGCTTGATAGGTGTTTGCAGTCGAGTATTAGCAGCAGGCGTGCAGCAACAAGAAGATTGATTTGTGCATCGACAGTCAGAGAGGCAGTGGTAGCAGGACTAATAGCCACAGTGACAGAAGAAGAACCCACCGTAGTAATGTGAGCGAGAGTACGAGCAGTAGGAGTGGCACAGAAGGAGCAATAGCTGAAGTGTTGTGGAAGTAAGAGGAAGACACTAGAGTTTCAGGGACAGCGATGGAAGTACGGTTTTCCCTCGAATAGAACACGTGGTTGTTATCTTTGTATCTAGATAATGACGTTAAGTTGTGCTCTATTTGGCAGAATACGGTAGTGAAAGAAGACGAAGCAGCCACAACAATGTGAGCAAGAGGACCAGCAGTAGCTGCAGGAAGTCGAGTAGTCAGCAGTAGCAGCAGGGAGTGGAGGAGTAGCTGTGGTTGTAGAATCTCCTGTTGCTGGAGCAGGAGTAGAAATAGCAGCAGTACCAGATGCTGTAACAGCCAAAAAGAAGAATAGTAAGAGAATATAAGAGAGCCTCTTAGTACAAAGGCAGAAGAACCAAATTTAAGAAAACTAAGAGGGAAGAGAACAAAAGAGAGGTGTGTACCTTTGTATTACAGAAGAGGGAGCAGTGATGAGGAGTGTATGCTATACAGGATAGGGGAGGGCATAGACCTGAGCTTTAGAATGAAGATTCCAAAGGAGGGTTGTGAGCAGTAGACTGTCTTCTGTATGTCTTAAATTTGTCACAGTCTTTTTGCTATTCTCTGCCTGCGCTGCTGGCAGCCCATGCACAGACCAGCACGCGCATCCTGGCTCCTTGTCCATTTTAGGTATCGTCTGTTCATTTCCTTTACCCTGGGAGTCGAAAAGCTATTACAATTCAGAACACATCCAATTCTTCCTTTCACCTACACGGAAGGATCTCTCACCAGCCTCGACTGCTCCATGTCAGTTAGCCCGAGCCTCTGAGATCCTCTCAGCTGTAGCTTGTGCTGAACTGTCCGATTGTTGTGCACACCCACAAGTATAGAAGTACAGGAACTGAACCGTGCGATGAGACTGCTTCAGACTCTGGTGGATGTGATTTGTCCCCTTTTTTATTGTGGTGCCTGGTCTTCTCTATCCTGCCAATTCTTTCTCCGCAACTGCCGGTTGTGTCTCTCGTCATCAGTAGGAACCATTGACTCTCCACCGTGTGTCCAATATCCGTGCTCCATGCAGTATGCCAATTCTTCCATTTCATCCTGTCATCAACAATGTTTACTGTTCTGCCCTGGAGCAGGCAGTCCCTGTGGAAAGCTCGCTTCTTGAACCTCTCTGGTTTGAGCTTCCTAGCACTCCATTTGCACCGGATTTCAGTTGCCACCATTCTGATCAACATCCAAGCTTCCTCTTTCGACATGAATCCTTCTCAATGGTCTGAGCACAAATGGTCCAAAGTGACAGTTTCCTGAGTGGGTGGAACCGGTTCAGCTTGCTGCCCTTCAAGGAGTTGCGTAGGCTGAGAAATAGAAGGACAGAGCTCAGGGAGACAACAGGCGGGGGGACAAACAACCTTGTTCTAGGCTGCTGCAGGGTAAGTTAGCAGGAAGTGAATAATTTTCAGGTCGGTTGTTACTGCACATTGTGCATATATCAGTGCTGAGGGGATGTGAGAGTTTCCTCTTTGTGTGTAACCATTGATTGACTTGTAGGGCGGCGTAGGCAAACAGCAGTTTTGTCCATGCAGCTGTTGACTGTGTTTTGAAGCAAGGGCCTGGGGCCTAAGTATCTTAGGAAAACACAGCTGCTGTTTTCACCCGAATACAACATACTGTCATTATAGCTGTATTTGGTGCAACTTTGGGTCTAGGTACAGCAATAATGACCGTATGTTGTATTCGGGTGAAGACGGCATTGGTTTGATCGTGAGATACTTGGCAATGGGATCTTGATCGTACAATCATGATCCAGATTTAGAATGTGGTTCAGTGTTCTCATGATTTCTGGTTAGGATCATCACTTTGTGGCCAAGTTCGTAACAGAGCTTGACATCATGTTCCAAAATCAGGATGGAGTCCGATGGACTCCAAAAACAAAAAACAAAAATGGGATGGATTTTTTGTGCGCTCTATGGATCCGCATCCATTCTTTGGGGTCAAAGGGATCACATTCAAGTTCAGCATGCTGAGGTTAGGATTGGAAATCGCCCAGGGCTTGGTAGTGGACAGTGGACACTCGTACTTTCCTCAATAGGAAGGATTCAAGGGTTCCTAATTCTATTGAGGATCTCTAGCACCCTTACGGTTGGAGATGAGAAAGGAAATGATCCTAGCCTTTCAAAGTGGTATGCTCTAGGTGGGTTGGGTTGCGTGATGAACCACTCCCAGTCCCGTTGTTTCCACGTGTACTCTTTGCAAAATAGTTCTATCCAGGCCTGTGGGATGCTTTTCTGTATGATAGCCGGATTCTGAGCTAAGTGATGGCACCCTTTTAACGGTATCCGCATCTCCTGCGCTTTTGCCCACCACTTGAGCTCATTTTACCACAGATATTGTACCTTCCATGCCCCCTTTTCTACCCATGAGACCATCTGCTGTCATTTGAGGTCAGCGTCCACAGCTAGCCATTGGCGTCATCGAAACCATCATTATTTAAGGTCCAGGGGTTACAGAAAAGCAGTTGCCTGAGTGCTTCCTCTGTGCTGCGTGGTTGGCCATGCTCGTTGGGAAGTAATTTGTGCCAGGCCTTTGACTGAAGCCCACTATGGCATAGATTGAAGGGGGGAGGCGGATTAGGTGTCTGCAGCTGCTCCGTTTGAAAAGGAAAAAAAGAGAGTTAAAAAAACAGGACTTTAGAGCCCTGGCTCCATATCCATTATGGGGTGTGTCAATCCTGCAAGGAAGATGAGCATTAGCGAACTCCAGCAATCAAACAGCATCATACATATGAGTCCAGATAGTCTTGACCTCGAACCAACAGCAGAAATGCATCACGAGATTCACCAAATAAGAACACACCAATAGTTCGTAATTGACAATGCTGAAATAGTCTCTCATCATCATCAACGAAGAACAAGAGTTGATATCCTATTGGCGCTCGGCGCCCAGACTACATGTGGCGGATCCTATCTAGCCTAATACTACAATGCCGATGTTGACATCAACAGCTTCCTGAAGTACGAGCATACAGCGGCAATGCCGCACGCTTCCAGCACCAGGTATGTCTCTCGCAACACTCACAACCCCGATCCACACCACGCAGATGCCACTAGCACCCAAGGACCACCCTGCGCCACACCCAGCTTACAGCGGAGCAGCTCGGCTATGGCTGCCCGCTCCTTCCTGCTCGCCCGTGAGAGCGTGAGTGCCAGCCAGCCAGCAAACAGCGCAGCATGCAGCCAGCACCCGAATGCCGAATGAGGAGGCAGGGCCTTCCCTATATCGAAGTGGCCTGCCTGCGTCCAGTCCAGGAAGCTTCCAGTAGGCCCCGGTAGGCACAGGCCCAGACCTCACACGCAGGCCCAGGGCCTGATGGTTGCATGTGCCCAACTGCCCCTTTGGCCTGCTCACGACCTTTCCCACGCGTCTGGCCCAGGTCACCATTCAGATACATTTGCAAAATATGGCCTGGGCCTGGGCGCCTTCAACCAACTGGCGCAGCGCAACTGTCTGAATTTCACCAGTTGCRGGRTACCCTGAAAATCGAGGCCCTGAGGGCCTGTCGCGCCTGCCTTCACTTAGGGCGGCCGACATGTTGCAAAAAGGGCCCCGAAGGGGCTGAGCGGGCGTAGCCTCGCAATCCGGTTCCTATTCCACCGGCAAGGCAGAAATATAACAAGAACACCCTCACGCTTCCTTCCGTTTGGCCGAAGGAACCCTGACCAGCATTGCTTGCTCCAGATGCCTGGAGGATTGACAGTCAGCTTGCCTTTCCTCTATCTTTCCTCTCAGGTTATTTTCTCTTCTCTTTAGGAAAGGGCAACGGCCTTGAGATATCATCATCAAACTGACCAGTCCCAGGTAATTCAGAACTATAGCATGTCACTCATCTGCTTCCACTGGAGTTCGAACTCAGGTCTGTATTTCATCAGTTCAGGGATGCCAAATTTAACGCGAAACTTGGAAAGGATTAGGAGCTGTGAAAGCCAACAGCCCCTGAACCTGTCAGGGATGCCCTGCTGGATCTCTGATGTTGCAGGTTGTTGTTGACTGCTGCTTTACTGGTCTCCTCCTCTCTGCCATGCCGTCGAATTTATGTGGCCTGTATTTGGGCCTGCCGCTCTGCAGATTGGCACCTCTGCTTTCTAAGCCCCACTTCTGAATTGTGTCAGTCTTTCCACCGTATACAGGAGCCATTTATGTCCGCTACCTTGCCTCCCACCAGCCATACCCTTGCAAATTTAGCTTTGATTTTCTGCTGCAGGTCCAGATCGTCTGGCATAGACTGCTTTGTTTTCTGCCACTTGCGTACGATCTCAGCCTGAACCAACGACCTTGTAGCCCCGCCCAAACACTCTCCCTTGGAGTGGAGAGGCCTTCAAGAGTTCTGTCGCATGTTTCCTTCCATGTAGACCAAAGTGTAACCTTTCTGATCATGCCGAGCCAGAACCTCTCCATCTTTCCGAAGTGGGCTGGGATGTTAGTCCATAGGGAAAAGGGATTCCCAAAGGTCGAATGCTCCTTTTGGTTATTACCTCTCCTGGTAGTCCAATCCTTGGCCATTGCCCAGAAGGTCATGTCCATGTTACAAGGGGTATGGACTGGTGCTAGTTGTCTTATGATGTCAAGAGTCAGCCTGACCCAAGGCTGATGGTGTCTCAATAAAAACTTCATGACCTGGCTTCTTGTTCTGGATCGATCAGCCGAACACCATCTTGTGGTTTTCTGGTTATGTAAGGCCGGGCCACTTTGTTAATGCAGGTCAGTCTATTGGGGTCTTCTGTTCATAGGTAATATATTTATATACGACTCGGGCTTTGAGTGTCATCAGGTTGTTGTCCAGTGTAGACCAGATGGAAGCCAGATATCGAAGTGGGGAGTAAAGATGACGACCACCATCTTGTGGTTTTCTGGTTATGTAAGGCCAGGCTACTTTGTTGATGCAGGTCAGTGACCGTCAGTCTATGAGGGTCTTCTGTCCATAGATAATATATTGGTATCTGACTTGCGCTTTTATTGTCGTCAGGTTGTTGTCCTGTGGATACCTGATAAAAGCCAGATACGGATTTTGGAGTATACGGACATGTTGATTGCTCTGCCCACCGTCTTCATGCGAATAGAACGCCCAGTCACTCTAGCCGTATTTGGGGCAACTTTCAGTCCAGGTGCAGCCATAATGACCAGGCCTTCTATTCGGGTGAAAGGAGGCTTCTGCCTTCTTACACGGTGTCAAGTGAAATATAGCTTTAACGATCAGACGGTGGCCCATGCCTGGCCAACTACCGTCTTTATTGACTGTAATACCCTATCCACCAGCTTTTCGTTTTGGTCCAGTTAAACCACCAGGACATTTCCCAGCTATTTTCCTTCGGGTTCAGCCTACCAGATCTGTTTGGCTGGCACCACCAGCTAAAACGGAAAATTTTGCACTCTGCCGGCTGCTCAAATACGGCTCGGGAAAACAACGCTTAGGAGTACTGCTCGTATTAGGACTATCAGGTCTTCAGCGAACATTAGCACTGTGGGAAGTGAGAAGTTATGTAGAGCATTGCTCTTTGAGAGTGCAGGCTAGTGGGTACATGGCTCTCTTGTAAGAAGGAAGCTATTGGCTCCTTTATGAACAAGAATATGGGGGGAGCCAGGGGAAAACCTTTACATCCAGACGGTGTGGTTGAATTATTGACTAAGCTCCTGAGAGTACCTTTTAGGACTCTGACCCGCTTCCTGAAAACTGGGCTCGCCCCCATCTTTTCCATGCAGCTGTGGAGAAAATCTGACTGGACCTGATCGTAGGCTTTCCCAAAATGGAAAACTATGATTGCAGCCTGCAAGCGGCGCTCTGAAATATACTTAGCAGCCTTATTCAGGGTCTTCACGTTATTAATAACTTGTTATCGAGGATGTAGGACCAGGGATGAAACTGGCCTCGTCGATGTGAAAACAGTTCTCTGTCAAATTCGGTTTGCTAATGCCTTGCCAGAATCTTTTGTAGTGTCGTTAGCAGGGAAATTGGTCTGTCGTTTCTTAACTCGCCTTATCCCCTTCGTTGGGTACTAGGGAGACCACACCAGTGCTCATGAAGTCCCAAAGGCCGCCTTTCTCCATGCCATCTGATTTGTTTTATTCCCAAAATCACAATTTGCAACTGAACTCAGGGTCCTTCGGAAAAGAAAAGAAAAGAAAAAAAGAGAATTTGCTGCTGGTCTATTCTACGTACAACCCTTGCTCAGTGGGGTAAAATGATGAGCATCTGATATGTGTGGGCCTGCAAAGCGCTGCCTCAGGCTCCATTTGAGGTTCATGCAAAGTTGCTGTATGTTTTTGAAATTGTCCCTGTGCATTTAGTGTCCAGTATAAAGCGGTTCATTGCCTTTGCAAAAGCAGTTTTCACGCAAACAACAGTACTACCTTTTGAAATTGTCCCTGTGCATTTAGTGTCCACTGTCCAGTATAAAGCCCCAATTACGAAGGTACTTCTGTTGTTTGCGTGAAAACTGCTTCAGATGAATCACATCCAGACAAAGATTTTAGGAATGCTTTTGTGCAGTGGTTTGCACTTACTCCAGCATCCAAAACATGGGGATTACTTGGTGTTTACTGGTCTGGGGCGGATTGGTAGTCTGTTTTTCCCGTGCAATCCACAAGGCATAACAGGCTTGTTTGTTCTATGTAAGTTAGCGATTCAATGCATGCCAGCAAAGGTTGTCGGAAGAAGCCCAGTATCACTTCGTAAGTTTGTACAAATGAAGTACATGCACTGTGTCCAATGGGCTCTGCATTGGTGCGGTGGCGAGCTAGCAACCACTTGACATGGTCTGGCACAATTTTACTGATTGTCTAGGAGTTGTGTGGCACCCTGCATGCAGGCAAAGATTGTCGGGAACGGCCAGCTTGCAGTCGACGAGGTCAAGCGACCAGATGCAAGGTATGACATTGTGCTCATGGACCTGCAGATGCCAGTGCTTGACGGTCTTTCGGCGACAATGGCCATTCGGCGACTTGACAGCCCTGCATCAAAAATCCCTATATATGCCCTCACTGCGGATATATTCACCAAGACCAAAGGGAAACTGGAAGACATGGGTCTGGACGGGTACCTTACAAAGCCGATCAATTGGCAGAGTATGTCGGAAACTCTCCGGAAGGTAGCAGAGCAGCAACAAAGCACTTCATCGGTAGCATCATCCGAGAACCCCACATCCACTCAGGGACAGCAGTCTTTTTCTGACTCTGTGCAAGAGTCATTAATGAAGTTGGGCGAACCTAATGCATCAAAGTCTCTGCTATCATCTGCCTTGTCATTGGTATCCTTACCAGTTGAAGTGGCTTCAGTGCGGCTGTCAGCACCAGCGTCTTCGTGTTCAATGTCACAATGCTCTTTACCAGTGCCTCCGAGCAACGGTGAGGCTGTGGCGGTTTTAGTGGTACCACCCTCAGGGCCAACAATGGTTTCACCACACTCCCGAGACACGTCTTCCAGCAGTGATGATGCATCGCTGCAACTAAGTTGTGGCAATTCCGGGATGCAACTTCAGTCTTCGGTATCTGAAGTGCTCTCAACGCCAGCAACGCGAGCTTCAGGGGCACCATCCTCAGGACCGAAAATGGTTTCACCACACTCCCTAGCCATGTCTTCCTGCAGTGACGATGCAGCTCAGCAGCCAAGTCGTGGTGACTCGGCAGTCCGTCTTGAATCGTCAGTATCTCAAGTGGTCTCCATGCCAACTTCAGGGTCGCTACCAGTTCCAGCACCGCTCTTGTCAGTGTCGCAAGTGATAGCATCATCACCCAGTGGATTAGCTTCAATGTCGATGTCAATTTCAGCATCAACATCATTCCCACCATCTTCCTCCCCAATGCCTCTGAGCAGTGAATCGGCACTGGTGTCATCACACTCCTTAGCCTGTTCTTGTGGTAGTAATGATGCAGCACTGCAGCCAAGGGAGGGAAATTCAGCAGTGGATTTTGAATCATCGGTATGTGAACCAGTCGCAATGGCAGAGATGCTAGCTTCAGGCTCGTCATCCTTTTTGTTAGACGGTCCCTTGCCCATGTCAGCAGGTGGTAAAGGGACAGCAGATGCTGTGGCACTTCAACCAGGTTCAATGTCCACGTCAACTTCAGCATCAGTATTATACCCACCAATGCCACCGTGCTCCTTCCCCGAGCCTTTGAGCAGCGATTCAACAGTGGTTTCATCACACTCCTTAGCCAGTTCTTGTGGTAGTAATGATGCAGCACTGCAGCCACGGGAGGGCAATTCAGCAGTGGATTTCGAATCGTCGGTATGTGAACCAGTCTCCATGGCAGAGACGCTAGCTTCAGGCTTGTCATCCTTTTTGTTAATGGCAGCAGGTGGTTATGGGACAGCAGCTGGCGTGGCACTTCAACCAGGTTCAATGTCTGCTTCAACTTCAGCATCAGTAGTATACCCACCATGCTCCCTCCCAATGCCTCTGAGCAGCGAATCAGCAGTGGTTTCATCACATTCCTTTGCCAGTTCGTGTGGTAGTAATGATGCGGCACTACAGCCAAGAGGTGGCAATTCAGCAGTGGATTTTGAATCATCCGTATCTGACCCAATCTTGATGCCAGACACGCTAGCTTCAGGCTCGTCATCCATATTGTTAGAGGGTGCCTTGCCCATGTCAGCAGGTGGTCTTTCGACAGCAGATGGTGTAACACTTGCACCTTGTTCATTGTCAGCTCCAGCCCAATGGATGGTATCTTCACAACTATCCTCATCCCCAAACATCCAGAGATCCTTGCCAGATACTGCACTGCCATCGGCCTCGGGAATACCGTCTCCACTCTCTGCAGAAGATCTGCCGGCAGTTGAAATATCATCACCTTCTTTGCCGTCATCATCACTGGAATTGCCAATGGGAACACCACAGACACCGGTGTTAGGGAAGCCAGCAGCTGGTGGTGTTAAAGTGGGGCAGCATCCAAGGCCATTATCAGTGCCATCAGTACCTCCAGATGCTGTTGCATTCTTGCCGCAGTCAGCACTACTATCAGCACAAGAATTAGGGAAGGCGCCACAACTATTATCAAGCATGGCGAAATCATCGACGTCTTCTGTACCCTCATCATCGGCATGGACAACAATAGTAGTTCTGCCATTCTCATCGCCATCACCAGCAGTGCTGTCATCACAACCCTCCTCTGATGCTTCTCTCAACAGCTGTGGACTAGGTGTGGAGCCAGGATCATCAGGAGAAAGGGAAGAACAGACCCAAACAGGGGATGACAGCCTGCAACCGCACACGGTATCACCACTGTCACCGTATTTGCTGCCATTACCATCATTTTTGTCCCCAAGCGGTGCTTTCACGGAGATCCAATCAGGATCCCCACCATTGGCAGATGCACAACGGTCAGAAGAAGTGTTGGCAAGCATGATGATACCGTTGTCGTCATTGGTCTCACCCATAGTTTCACCAACGTCATCACTTACATCATTGCAGCAAACCTCCCATCCTCTCCTTACTTCTGGCGTGGCTGCGCATCCGGGATCAATAGGACAAGAAATGAGGGTGACGTCAATGTTAAGGAAGCCAGTGACAGTAGGTGATAGCTTGGCGGCTGAATCAGGGTCAGTACAGTCATCCTTGCCACTATCTGTGCCTGCAGCATCACCAGGCGGTACATGGAAACAATCAAATGTTGGTCACCCAGTGTGCCCGGCATCACTGCCAGAGTCAGCATTGGCCCAAGAACTGATGGCATCAATGTTGAACCCAGGTGGATCTGCATTTACATCATTCTCGCTGTTGCCGATAGTGCCAACACGATCACCATCAATGGTAACATCATCAGTGGTCTCATCAACTATTTCTCCATTGTCATCGCCAACCGTGATGTCTTCGCTTGAATCATTGCAGCAAACCTCCCGTCCTCTCCATACTTCTGGTGTGGCTGCGCAGCCAGGATCAATAGGACAAGAAATGAGGGTGACGTCAATGTCAAGGAAGCCAGTGACAGTAGATGATGGCTTGGGGGCTGAATCAAGGTCAGTGCGGTCATCCATGCCACTATCTGTGCCTTCAGCATCACCAGGTGGTACATGGAAAAAATCAAATGTTGGTCGCACAGTGTGCCCACCATCACTGCCGGAGTCATCATTGGCCCAAGAACTGATGGCATCTATGTTGAACCCAGGTGGATCTGCATTTTCATCATTCTCGCCATTGCTGATAGTGCCTAGACGATCATCATCCACGGTGACATCGCCGATGGTCTCGTCAACGATTTCAACATTGTCATCGCCAACCGTGACACCTTCGCTTGAATCATTGCAGCAAACCTCCCATCCTCTCCATACTTCAGTCGGGGCTGCGCAGCTGGGATCAGTGGGACAAGAAATGAGGGTGACGTCAATGTCAAGGAAGCCAGTGACAGTAGATGATGGCTTGGGGGCTGAATCAGGGTCAGTACGGTCATCCTTGCCGCTATCTGTGCCTGCAGCATCACCAGGTGGTACATGGAAAAAATCAAATGTTGGTCGCACAGTGTGCCCGACATCCCTGCCGGAGTCAT
Organism: Chara braunii; assembly: GCA_003427395.1. Lineage (NCBI taxonomy): Eukaryota > Viridiplantae > Streptophyta > Charophyceae > Charales > Characeae > Chara > Chara braunii. The sequence continues at coordinate 582,703 of BFEA01000418.1, read as the reverse complement.
CATTGGCCCAAGAACTGATGGCATCTATGTTGAACCCAGGTGGATCTGCATTTTCATCATTCTCGCCATTGCCGATAATGCCAACACGATCATCATCCATGGTGACATCGTCGGCGGTCTCGCCAACTATTTCATCATTGTCGTCGCCAATCGTGACGCCTTCACTGGAATCATTGCAGCAAACCTCCCATCCTCTCCATACTTCAGGCGGGGCTGCGCAGCTGGGATCAATGGGACAAGAAATGAGTGTGGCGTCAATGTCAAGGAAGCCACTGACATTAGATGATGGCTTCGGGGCTGAATCAAGGTCAGTACGGTCATCCTTGCCAGTATCTGTGCCTTCAGCATCACCAGGTGGTGCATGGAAAAAATCAAATGTTGGTCGCACAGCGTGCCCGCCATCACTGCCGGAGTCATCATTGGCCCAAGAACTGATGGCATCTATGTTGAAGCCAGGTGGATCTGCATTTACATCATTCTCGCCGTTGCCGATAGTGCTAACACGATCATCATCGATGGTAACATCATCAGTGGTCTCGCCAACTATTTCACCATTGCCATCGCCAACCGTTACGCCTTCGCTTGAATCATCGCAGCAAACCTCCCATCCTCTCCATACTTCGGGCGGGGCTGTGCAGTTGGGATCAAGGGGACAAGAAATGAGGGTGACGTCTATGTCAAGGAAGCCAGTGACAGTAGGTGATGGCTTGGGGGCTGAATCAGGGTCAGTACGGTCATCCTTGCCGCTATCTGTGCCTGCAGCATCACCAGGTGGTACATGGAAAAAATCAACTGTTGGTCGCTCAGTGTGCCCGCCGCCACTGCCGGAGTCATCATTGGCCCAAGAACTGATGGCATCTATGTTGAAGCCAGGTGGATCTGCATTTACGTCTTCCAGCCATTGCCGATAGTGCCAACACGATCATCATCCACGGTGACATTGTCAGCGGTGTCGCCAACTATTCCACCATTGTCGTTGCCAACGGTGACGTCTTCGCTTCAATCATTACAGCAAACCTCCCATCCTCTCTATACTTTGGGAGGGGCTGCGCAGCGGGGATCATTAGGACAAGAAATGAGGGTGACGTCAATGTCGAGGAAGCGAGTGAGAGTTGGTGATGGTTTGGGGCCTCAATCAGGATCAGTGCAGTCATCCTCGCCGCTATCTATGCCTTCAGCATCACCAGGTGGTACATGGAAAAAATCAAATGTTGGTCGCTCAGTGTGCCCGCCACCACTGCCGGAGTCATCATTGGCCCAAGAACTGATGGCATCTATGTTGAAGCCAGGCGGATCTGCATTTACGTCATTCTCGCCATTGCCGATAGTGCCAACACGATCATCATCCACGGTGACATCGTCAGCTGTCTTGCCAACTATTTCACCATTGTCATGGCCAACTGTGACGCCTTCGCTTGAATCATTACAGCAAACCTCCCTTCCTCTTCATACTTCGGGCTTGGCTGTGCGTTCGGAATCATTAGGACAAGAAATGAGGGTGACGTCAATGTCGGGGAAGCCAGTGAGAGTTGGTGATGGCTTGGGGGCTCAATCAGGGTCAGTGCAGTCATCCTTGCCACACTGTCTACCTTCACAATCACCAGGTGGTACATGGAGAAAATCAAATGTTGGTCAATCATTCTGCCCGCCATCTCTGCCAGAGTCGACATTGGCCGAAGATCTGATGGCATCTATGCTGAACCCAGGTGGATCTGCATTTACATCATTCCCCCCATTGCCGATAGTGGCAACACGATCACCATCCACGGTAACATTGTCAGTGGTCTCGCCAACTGTTTCACCATTGTCATCACGAACCGTGACGCCTTCACTTGAGTCATTACAGCAAACCTCCCTTCCTCTTCATACTCCTGTCTTTGCTGGGCATCCAGGATCATTAGGAGAAGAAAGGGAGGTGATGTCAATATCAAGGAAGCCAGTGGCAGTTGGTGATGGCTTGAGGGCTCCATCACAGTCTCGGCAGTCATCCTTGCCAGTATCTGACCCTTCAGTGGTACCAGATGGTACATCGAGGGAAGCAAAAGTTGGTCACTCACTGTGCCCGCCGCCGCTGCCGCCGGAGTCCACGTTGGCCCAAGAGCTGATGGGATCTATGCTGAACCCAGGAGGATCCGCATTTACGTCATTCTCCTCATTGCCGATTATGCCGAGGCAGTCGTCACCCTCGGTAACATTGTCAGTGGTATCGCTACCATGTGCACTGTCACAACCCTCCCTCCTGCCATCTCCCATCACTTCAGGCTTGCAGGCGCAGCCGAGATCATTACGAACCGAAAAGAGGCAGACACCGATGTTGAGGAACCCGACAGCAGGCGGTCATGGCTCGGGGCTCCAGTCAAGGCCAGCTGCAGCAGCCCATTTCACAGCAATATCGCGAGGTGGTGCTTGCTCAGTCCTCCAGCCAGACTTACAATCATTCCCAGAGCCATCACCAGAGCCCGAAGTACTACCAACAATGGTGATACCACCTTCGCCTCTCGTGTCATCATGGCCATCATCGTCATCATCGTCATCATCGCCATCATTGTTACCATCGCAACCTCTACCACAACCATGTTCGCCCCTCACGTCATCGTCACCCTCATCGTTACCATCACAATCACTACCACCACAACCATCATCATCACCAGCAGCAGCGGCATCAGCATCAGGATTGCTGATGATGGCATCAGCATCATCTGGGGGACCACTGTCAACATCGTCTTCAGCATCGGGAACGTCATCAGCATAACCATTCTCGGTATATTGAACTATATTCATCATTAGAATTGTCATTCCAACACTCTCATTGTATATGGATACTTGGCTTGGCTGCACTGTTAGGACTGTCAGAAGCAGAAACAAGGTTTGCATCAATGTTGACAAAGCCATTGGGAGGTGCTAACCCCGATCGGAATCGGGGTCATCATTGTTGTTTTCTCATCCTCGTTCTCCGTGCCATAGTGTCTCCAGGTTACGCTGGGTCCGTACCATCACCAGCAGGATTCACTATATGCGCATTAGCATCAACTCTGCAGTCCCAGTGATTGTTGCAGTCATGCTTCCTCGACTGTCCCGAAGTAAATTTTGAACAATTTGTCTGTTGTTATGAGCTTTCTTGTTTTGTGAAGGGTTGAAGAGGCAAATGCTCGAAGGTCCACCAGTGGCTAGGAGCAGACGAATTTTCAGTGGCCTCGTGAGTGCCGTTCATCTTCAATTAGTGCGCACTTTACTGCTGCCAGAAACAGCATCAGTATGATTGCCGACATAAGGATAAGCATCAGCAAGGAAGAACATAAGCCATTGTCAGGCTTAGTCTTCTGTGGTAACACCGGTGGGTGGTTCCTAAGCCCCAAGTGCTTCAGATCGGGCGCGGCTTGATATCTGCCATTCGCATCATCTTTCCAGACGTTCAAGTCGAGGCTGGAAACAGCATCAAGCACATTGTCATGCGTGGTGAGGACCAGGAGGGTTGACGTAATGACATTCCCAGAAACGATCAAAGGTCTGTGGCGTCATGCAGTCTTTGTTTCTTGCTGATGTTGGCCTCGCTGTCTAAGCCTAATCAGTTGATAGTGTGACTTTGCAATGCTCCTTACCAACTTTAGGAGCAAGCAGGCCACAGCCGCCCTATTAGGCTGATCTCTGCACGTAGGCAGACTATCGTTGAGAAGATCGTTGACATCAGAGTTTGCAGAATGTTTACTTCGTGTGGTTATTGGCCTTTTGTTGTGTAGCCTGGTCCTTAGACGGTGTAGCTTCGCTACAATCGCATAAGAGTGAGCATGCCGTAGCTGCACAATTAGGCTGGTGTCAGGAGTCGAGAGAGAGTTATTGTGGAGAAGAGTGTTGACATCAACATTCGCAGAGCATTTGTTTCTTGCTGCTATTGGCCTTTCCATCTGCCTAGTCAGATGATAGTGTAGATTTGCAAAACTCCTTACCAAGCGGAAGTGTGAGCTGGGCAACGCTCACGTAAGAGTGAACACCCTGTAGCAGCACAATTAGGCTGGTCTCAGCAGTCGAGAGAGAGTTATTGTGGAGAAGAGTGTTGACATCAACATTCACAGAGCATTTGTTTCTTGCTGCTATTGGCCTTTCCATCTCCCTAGTCAGATAGTGTAGATTTGCAAAACTTCTTACCAAGCAGAAGTGCGAGCTGGGCAACGCTCAGGTAAGAGTGAGCACCCTGTAGCTGCACAATTAGGCTGGTTTCAGCAGTGGAGAGAGAGTTATTTTTTTGAGAAGAGTGTTGACATCAACATTCGCAGAGCATTTGTTTCTTGCTGCTATTGGCCTTTCCATCTGCCTAGTCAGATGATAGTGTGGATTTGCAAAATTCCTTACCAAGCGGCAGTGTGAGCTGGGCAACGCTCACGTAAGAGTGAACACCCCGTAGCTGCACAATTAGGCTGGTCTCAGCAGTCGAGAGATTATTGTTGAGAAGAGTGTTGACATCAACACTCGCAGAGCATTTGTTTCTTGCTGCTATCAGGCAGATGATAGTGTAGATTTGGAACACTCCTTACCAAGCGGAAGGGTGAGCTGGGCCATAGCCGTACAGTTAGGCTGGTCTCTGCAATCAAGCACGTTATCGTTGAGAAGAGTTTTGGCGCCGACATTTTCAGAATGTTTGTTTCTCGCTCTGAATTTTTGGCTTTTGCTGTCTGAGCCTAATCACTTGATAGTGTATCTTGACAACGCTCCTTACCGTGTAAGAGCTAGCAGGCCGTAGCCATACACGCAGGCTGGTCTCTGCAATCAAGCTCGTTATCGTTGCGAAGAGTGTTGACATTCACTGCTGCTGGTAACGATGTCACTGTGAGCAACCACCCCTTACTAGATCTCCAAGCATTGGTTGTCGTCCAACTTCAAGTTTTTGTTGTTCATCTATAACAAATTGCCTCCTTGCATTAGTAGCTTACTCTCTGTCTATCACCTTCAATAACACCAGCTTTGGCATTCGCTACTTGCCCTGTCAAGTTGTCCATTTCGTGAATTGTCGTTGATTCGGCAACCACCTTTGTCAGATTCATCACAGGCCAACTGGGGCTTCATTTGAGTCGTCATTCTATCTCTGTAGACTATTATACCCAACTTTGCCGAGTCCATTTCCTTATCGACCTATCAATGTCAGCGGACGTGCCCCCCGGCTTTGCAGATCCCTGTCATCTTTGCCTTCTTCACAAACTGGTTCTCGAGTGCTTGGCGTGGTCTTCAGGGTTTGCACCATATTTTTTGGCCAACCTTATTGTGCTGAACGGCCTGAGCCTGTATAGATTTGGTCACACTAGGACGCGCCTGGCCGGCCTTTTCTGCTGGTCCTGTGAATCCACAGGACTTGGTGACACTAGAACGTGCCTCGTAAGACCTCTGAGAGACATGGCCATTGAGGTCAGTAGATCAAGACCTAGGAGAGACATGGCCATGGAGGTCAGTAGATCGAAATGTCTGACAGAGGCGTCCATTGAGGTCAGTAGATCGAGAGTCAGTAGATCGAGGGTGGAGCTGTGATGAGCAGAGGGGTTGTGGCTGCCCATGCTTCATTCCTGTCATCATGGTCCAAGTGCATCAGGGATCACTGGCAGAGCTGCGACGAGCAGAGAGGTGGTTGCAGTCCCAGCATTGTCCTCCAAGGATGCTCCATTCTTCCATTGCAGTCTACGTTGATGCTGGTCATACCACTCCGTTTTGGCTGAGGTACCTTTTTTCATCCCACTGGCATCTGCCACTTTTGCACCTCTTCTCCACTACTCCTATTCGCTAGGAATTCCAGCAAGGATCTCACTATTAACATTGCTGAGATTGTTGGGCATCACTAGTTAATAAATGCTTGTGATGCTTTCTCAGCCTGCGAGTGAACTCTCTGATCTTGTCGAGTATCAGTTCCAAGGTCATCCCATTAGCTTTATAACCTGGGAGTGGGAGTTTTAAGTACCCGTACTGCTTACCCATCTGTAGCCCAGAGCTCTTCCAGCCACCCCTTATTTTGTCCTCTTCTCAGGTCAAGGATAGAGGATCATTGGCACAATATCTGCATGGAGGTGACATCCCGGCTTGACAGCAGCACATCGGTGGTGCACCATTGCACGAGCTCTACACCCATCAACGATGCACCGTTACTCGAGCTTTACACACATCAGCGGTGTAACATCTATCGCACAGGACACAGCAACAGTGTGCCATCGCACAAGACGGAGATCAACGCCATGACAGCACACAGGCCACACAGCAACTGGGTACTCAACACAGACGGCATGTCTTTTGCATTGTGAATACTTCCATTTGATTCATTTCAGCCAGCACCCTGATGCACCTTTTTTAGACGCTGTCACCTCAGTTATTGGTATATAAAGGCTCCTCTATCGTGTCAAGGTGGAATACACATTAATGATTAATCATGGGTAAATGTCTGATGTTTTGTGTTCAGGAGGACGGCATTGTATAGGATGGTCTGGCCAACACAGAATGTGGGCATACTCTTTTGTTTGAGGACTCACAAGGACTTAGATTAGTACGACTCCGTGGTGGTTCTCTCAAGAGATTTGTGTTGACAGTAGCTGCTGCTGCTGTTGTGTCTTTCATGGAGAAGCAGCATTTTTGCACATCCTTGTTTTCTGAGGTTTAAAGCTCTTGTACAGATCTCATTTTGCGGTTTGTTTTTTTCTTACTGAGGGTGGTTGGTAGTGTTTCTTTTTTTTTTTGAACCACCTTTTGTTAAGTTCTTTTTGCCTAGTATGGTTGGCCGGTAGGTGCAACTCTGCCACCACCTGCCTGCAAATGGTACCTATATTTCGAGGCCATTCTGGGAAGAGAATAGGCAAATGATATGTGCTAGGTACCTTACAGCATACCTCCCAGGTGAAAGCTCGCTCCTTGAGCTTTCTCTGGACTCTCCGCACTTTATCTGCCGGTTCGCCCTGGTGGGATCTCGAGCAGGTATGCAGGTGTTGTAGACATCAGCTTGGCTCCGTCGTCAATTCCTTCCATGTTCGCGAAAAGGAGTGTGGAGGCTCGACAGTTTTTCAAATACAGCCCGGCCGGACAGATAATTGGTCGTTCAGGAACTTGCGTTACATATGTGATGTCTGTGATTGTCAGGAATTGTTTTGTGTGTCGAATAAATATATCTCTGGCTCATTTGGAGGTCAAGGAAACAACTCAGTTTTTCAATTTTTCCCTGTCTGGCTGCCGACAGGGATTTTGACGAGGCGTCCCCAAAAAAAAATAAAAAAATTGGCCTCGTCCGGTCCTGTCCAGGGGGAGGGTAGTGCACGCGGCAAAGCGGACTGGACCGGGCACTCGTCCGGTCCGTCTGCTTGCAAGTAGGGTAGGATTTGAACTTGTGATCTCATGTTTCTTTTGATATGCATCGTTACCTCCCTGAGTGTTTCAGAAAGTGCAAGGCCAATCCTCAGGGCCTACCGTCTTCACCTGAATAGAACGCCTGGTCATTATAGCCGTATTTGGTCCAATTTGCGGTCCAGGTACGGCTATAATGATCAGGCGTTCTATTTGGGTGAAGACGGTAGTTGCTCAATTCGCCATCCGCCAAGTCTGGCCAGCAGGGGCATGGTTGCATATCCTTGCCAAACTTGACAGCGAGAGAACCTGTCAGAATGCTCGCCACGATTATTACCCCACAAGTTGTGGCGAGCGTTTTAGGTTTCCCCGCCTGTCACACCGCGTATGCGGAGGGTGGTCCAGAGGAGCCCCCGCACCCCTCCACAAAATGACCTTTTCGAGAGTATCCTAGCTTCATGGCTGAAGATCTCGCGGACAACCTTTTGCTAGTTTTCTGCCGAACATAAGCTGCGGTGAGCAAGTGCAACTAACGACTCTGACTCGCCACAATTTCCTGCTTCTTCACTTGCCAAGTTGCCACCCTTCCGCCATGAATTGCGGCGGATGGCGAGTAGTGCAACTAGACCCTCAATGGCGGTTGAAGAATATGTGTATGGTGCAGACATTGAAGATTTTGCAGATATTGAAGGGTTTTGCAATACTCACAGTCATTGATGAGCTTAGTGCTTGCAATATCTGGAGACATTGAGAGGTGACAATTTTTTTTTAATATACAAATTGGAGGAATGACGCTGTCGGCAGATTTTACACCGAGGTGTCTTACAGGTAGTGAGTTGCTGAACTTACAGTTCTGCAGAGTCCGTCAGGTTTGCTCAAGGTTTGTCTTTCGGTGGTCCCGTAGGATTGTCGACGGGTGGAAATGTGACAGCTCTATACTAGCAACTGTGGAAAACCTAGGTGCGGTGCACAAAATAAATAAATATAGATTAAAGTTCATTAAACGTCATTAAAGAAAAGAATGCAAGGAATATAAGCGAGAGTGATGAACAGAAACACAAGTTGCAAAATTACGAAGTAGTCCAGATAGTCATGTACGAAGCAGAAAGCACAATGCACCAAGATTCCATCCACATAAGAGCAGTACAAATAACTCAAGTGCCAATGCCGACACTCCTGGTCACGTAAACACTATTTAATGTCGCTCCTACTGTCTGGCGCTCATCGCCCAGCCTACTCTACTCAGCATATCTAACCTATCTACGTTCAAGCGACTGGATCACACTCGAGTCGAAGACCAATGTACGTGATGTCAATGCAAGGAACCTGACTGTTCATCACTTGCTGGAGTGCATCAGATCACATGCATATTCACATATTTCACAGATTGCAATGTCTCGCAGAAAGCCCAATAGAAAATGAACGAGAACCAGGAAGCTCATCTCAATTATCATAACCAGATTAAGAAAGGCATTTTGTGAGTCCAAAATGTATACCGCTGAACAGAGTTACAAGTTTTCTTCGATCAACATGAGTTCCAAGCCTGGCGCTCATCAGCGCCAGCTGCCAAACGTCAACAACAATGCTCAACAGGTAAGTGTCACCATAGCTCACACCTCCCCCTCTCGTCTGCCTTCTTCTCTCTCTCCCTCTATGTCTATTGTCCTGGTCTACTCCCACTCATCATGCATGCACACTCCCTATCACACGAGGATCTACTTTGAATACTACTCACCGAACTCTTCTACTAACTATCCCTACCAATGTACTAACTGGCGCTGGTGCAGCTATGGCTGCCTTCCTTCCAGTCGGCGCCCCTCTCTTTTTCCTCACACGTAGCGTTGTTCTCAGTTTAGTGCGGCTCACACACATCTGGTGCACAAGTGCCACGGCACTTCCACACTCTCATGCGAGATGAGCATCTGCCAAACGGGTGGCTGGCCAGCCCTTCATAGTGCTGGACTGGTTTGGCGTGGCCTGTGTTCAGCCTCAAGTGTGCCTGGGACTCCTGCCCAGTATCTTCTGTTGCGAAGTGTGTGTCCCAGTATCTTTTCCCATGGTCTGCTGCTGCTTTGGGCCATCGGGCCTGTCTTTTGGACTCCTGGTCTGAATCAGGACTGACTCGTGGGATTATGACTGGACTGGGACTGTGGCCTTTGATTCATTGCCGAACAGACGTGACTTATTCGTCGAGGAGACATGACCCTAACTCAGTCTTGAAAACTGTGTTGGACCTGTTTGTGACCTTTCAAAACAACTTTTCATCTCATTCTGGATGCGAAATATGCCTCAGGGAACTTGTCATTTTGGTTGCTGCTCGTGAATTTAAGTTCTGGACAACAGGACCCCTTGCTGTTGGGGCATTCATTTGGGGTCTAGTTCGTAAAGGCCTTTTTACTCTCGCCAGCCTAATTTCGAAGTCCTTTGAGAAAGTTCGTACCTGTCCACAATATTGACACCTCTTCTTGCTCTTTCATAATAAGACACTATGTTCAGTGCAGTTTCAATTAACTCTTCCCTACTAAACCAGCGGTCTTCACTTGGATCTTGACAGGCAAATTTGACTTTATATTGCCGCTGAGGTCTAACTCTGCGTCCAGTCTAGATAGTACTTTCAGCAACAATCCTATCAACATCAAATTTCTCATCCATACTTGGAGGAATTGTTGGCCTTCGACTGGGAAACAGTTCATTAGTTACACAAGGTAAGAGCTTTGACGCGTGAAACACGGGATAGGTATGCAAGTGTGGAGGTATCTCAATAACGTAGGAGGGTCCATCTACATCCCCTATCACATCCAATACTTGCCACGATCCTCTGCTGGCAGACAACAATTTTTTAGATATGTTTTCCTTCAGATAAATTCCTTCGATTTTACCCAAACCAGATCACCTACAGCAAACTGAGAAGGTCTTCTGTGCTTATTGGCATGTTCAATCATTTGATGTTGCGCTTTGATTATGTTCTTTGATTATGTTCTCCTTTACCCTTTTTAAATCTTTTTGATACTGCATTGTGAACTCTCTGGTCCCTGGCGGAAGTTTATGTGCTCTATCCGGGTTTAGACAGTCTATAGGTCTGCGAGGACTCCATCCCAAGTGTAACTTCATCGGAGTTCTGCAAGTAGAGAAGTGCACAGAGTTATTATAGGCACTAGCAACTTTGGGAAAATGTTCATCCAGTCAATCTGATCGGGACAAATATACATACGTAGTGCAAAATTTTGTTCATTTGCTCAATCTGCCCATTTGCCTCAGGGTGTCGGCGTGACGACATTGTCAGCTTAGAGCCATAGACACTCATTAGTTGCTGCCAATGTTCACTAGTGAATCGGGAGTCTCTGTCACAAACGATAGTCAAGGGATGACCGTAGTCCTTTCCCAAAGGTTAAAAAAAATTTGAATTACTAAGTCAGTTTTAGCTTTTGCAGGCAATGCTACAAAAACAACAAATTTGTTGATT
>BFEA01000418.1:539137-564735 GCA_003427395.1 Chara braunii | reverse complement strand
GTGTGTGTCCCAGTATCTTTTCCCATGGTCTGCTGCTGCTTTGGGCCATCGGGCCTGTCTTTTGGACTCCTGGTCTGAATCAGGACTGACTCGTGCGATTATGACTGGACTGGGACTGTGGCCTTTGACTCATTGCCAAACAGACGTGACTTTTCATCGAGGAGACATGACCCTAACTCAGTCTTGAAAACTGTGTCCAATACCTGTTCGTTCAGGATCTGTTTGTGACCTTTCAAAACAACTTTTCATCTCATTCTGGATGCAACATATGCCTCAGGGAACTTGATTTTTTTGTTGCTGCTCGTGAATTTAAGTTCTGGCCGAGAGGACCCCTTGCTGTTGGGGCATTCATTTGGGGTCTAGTTAGTAAAGGCCCTTTTATCAACACCAATGTCGATCACCAGTATACATTAGGTACATTCTCTCTCCTCCCTTGATCACCCCCTCGTGCGCCTCCTACCCGAAGACCACCATCGCCATCACCTGCATTGCGCCCCTGCAGCCTGACTATGGCTGTTGTGCGCCCGCTACCTCACAACGCCCCTCTCACCTCAGCGACCGTGCCCGCCCGACCCGCAGCGCCCATGCAGACGCTAGCGCAGCAACGTAGCAGTGTGTCCTCATTGGTTGCCAAGGCGAGACTGCCTCTCCCAGGGGCTCACACTTTCCTTATGGAAAGTGTGTCGCTGCTGGCTGTCCTGGTCAGGCGTGTAGGGGGGCCAGTAGCTTTAGTTGGGCCCCAAGTGTCTGCGCCCAGGCCCAGTTTCCGAAACTGGGCTGAGCCTCGTGTAGTTAGGCGCATGTCCAGGCACCCGCCCACCCAACCTCCAAGTGTTTGCAGCATTCTCATTGGCTCGGGGTACAGGTATGATGACAATGCTGCCTCCTCATGGCCCGTAACCAGTCCATGATGTGTCGGCCTTACACAGCGTGTGCCCAGGGTGCAACCGCTTGAGCCCTGGGCTCAACTGTACAGCGCAGCCCTTTGCTTCTAAAAAGATCCTGGAGGCTCACGTTGCTCTATAACCAACTGGCGTGCTGCAACTGTCTGAGTGCCCACATATGAAAAAATTGTCGAGAACACGCCTTACGTGGATATTGAGGCCCGCCTTCATTTAGGGCGGGCACGACGCTTGCTGGAGACCACAACCCAGAACACTTGTATGTCTGATAAGGGCTTCGTGAGGCTCATTCCTCGCATTCCATCCCCCTTAGCTTCGAAAGTCTGGTGAGATGCTTCTACGCAAGTGTCCTCCCTTTCAGTCTTCGTTTGTACCGATATGAGGTGTTGTCTTGACAAGCTCCTGTCTTGTGAACCAACGATCTTCTTTTGGATCCTTATGATGCTTGAACCTGATCTAGTGCTCCCTCATAGGTTTGGGCGGTCTACCCCTGCCAGCAAGCTTGGGAACATGTAAATCTGTGTGTTCCAAGATATCATCGACGTTCACGTGGGCATCCATAGTTGGGGGCAGCATTGACCTTCTTGTTGGGAATAGGTCTGTCTCAGCAAAAGGTGCAAGTTTGGAAGCGTGAAATGCAGGGTATGTGCGCAAATGACCAGGTATTCCGATGATGTACAAGGAACCATGCACATCACTACCCACAATGTCTATGACTTCCCATCGACCAAAGTACTGAGGCATTAGCTTCCTAGAGATGCCAAACTCTTGTCCTAGTTCATTAGCCTTTACCCAGATCCGTTCCTCTACCTGAAATATGGATTGCTGCCTATGCTTGTTCTCAGAGGTAATCATTGCCCCTTGAGACTTTCTGATATGCTTGACAGCCTGCGGTGACAATTTCTTATATTGGACATCAAATTCAATGGTTCCAGGAGTTCATTTTTTAATCTATGAATTAAAAGAAATAAAATGCAATATTGGATATATATATAATATATATATATATATTTGTTTTATTCAGAATCAAGGAGAATTCAAAATGCTAGATGTTGAAACTTAGCTTTCTATAGCTCTAGTTTTAGTTACTCTATGGTTTGTTTTTTTTGCAGTCGGTCGATTTCAGGTAGAAGGAAGTCTAGAGCAGATCTAGGCTTCCACCCCAAATGCAGCTGGTTGGGACTGACGCCGATGGTGTTGTGCACAACGTTATTGTACAGACTAGCATTGAGAGGAAGTTTCTCATCCCAGTCATCTTGGCTGGGCTTTATGTAATGCCTCAGCAGATGCTGCACCTCACCGTTCATCTGTTTTGTTTGACCATTTGCTTCAGGATGATTTCCCGAAGCCATTTGGAGTTGACTGTCCATTTGTTCAGTAGTCTTTTTCCACATTTCACTTGTGAATCTGACATCTCTGTCACTAACAATGATTTTGGGCAGTCCAAAATCACGCACCCAGTTATCCATGAGTAACTTGATGACATACTTTGTTTTCGTTGTTTTCGTCATAAGAATTAGTCTAGCGTATTTAGTAAACCTATTGACTATGACGAAGATGTGCCTCTTGCCACTCTTGCTGGTCACGATGATCCATGAAGTCCATGGAGACACTCGGTCCCGGACCAGCAGGAATGGGCAATAGTTTCAATAACCCAAGCGGAACTTGAGTTCACGGCTTGTCCTGCTGATAGACTTGACAAGTCTGTACGTACTTCTTTACATCGTCAAGCATATTAGGTCACCAGAAACACTGCACTGAATTGGCAATTTGACACTAGTCTTCTTATAGTTTAAGTGACCGGTTGTGTTGTGACGTTCTCCTAAAAACAAACTCCGAAGAATCTCTCTAAAGGGAACACACAACCTTATAAAACCTGCATTTTCAAGAAAGAGTAAACCATCCACCAGCTCAAACTCGTTAGATTTGACTTTGTCTTGGGCCTCAAGTTTGTGTATGATGTCCATCATGACAGGGTTTTCCTTGTAGGCTTCCACCAAACATAGAGTTACATCATCGAATAAGCCAAATTGAGTAATCAACGCATCTAGTTAGTCTTCCCTACGTGACATCGCATCAACAACCTTGTTGTACTCTGCCTTTACGTAATCTAGCGTGAAGTCCATATTGATCTATGACTGCAATCTAGAGTTTGAGTGCGTTAGAGAGGACACATTGTGTCTTGATCCACTTGAGTGTCTGATGGTTAGTTCTCAAATAAAAGAACCTTCCAAGAAGATAGCGTCTCCAGTGGACAAACCCTTTATACGTGGACTTCGTTAATTTTTTTGATGATATCTTCTTATTGATGTATTCGATCTTAACTTTTTCCCTTCCTGTTGGGCCAGCACTGCGCCAATGTCATATTGGCTTGCGTTAGTGGTCACTAGCACAACGAATGGCCTCTCCGGATCAGGGATCATGAGAATCGCATGATGTGTGAGGGCGTACTTTGACCTTTTGAAAGAAGCCTCACATGCATTTGTCCATTCCCATGGTATGTCAAGGCGTGTTAGATCGGTCAAAGGGGGAGCCACAATACTATAGTTTTTCACTAAGTCACGGTACTAGCCATATATCCCTAAGAATGATCTGACCTCAGTCACAGACTGGGGTTGTGGCGAGTCACGGATGCTAGCCACCTTTGCATCTGCGGGCCTAATCCCTTCTCCGGATATCTCATGGTCCAAGTACAAGCTTCTAGTGCAACCGAACTCGCATTTCTCTGAGTCTACCTTATATTTGTGTTGTCAGAGGAGTGAAAGTGCGGTTTCTACGTGTTGGGCATGCTCCTCGATAGTTCTACAGAAGATAAGTATATTGTGTAGGTACATGACAATGAACTTATGCAAGTAGTCATGGAAGACCCTATTCATGGCATGCTGGAATGTTCTCGGCGTATTGCAAAGGCCAAAAGGCATCGCCACGAACTCGTACAGATCGTACCTAGTTTGAAATGCGATTTTATGCTGATATTTTGGTCTAATGGCAATTTGATGGTAGTCGGACTTCAAATTTATCTTAGTGAAGTACTGACATCCCTACACCCTATCCAATAGGTCTTCGATGCATGGTAGAGGCTCTGCGTTTTTAACAGTGATGACATTGAGGCCTCTATAATTTATGCGCATCCGCATTGTCCCCCCCTTCTTCGGGACAAATAAAACTAGTGAGCTGAAGGGTGAGGTACTAGGCTAAATCCAACCCTTCTTTGTGAGATCTTTCGGTTGTCGATGAAGTTCGTCCAACTCGGCCGGAGTCATCCTATAGATCCTCCCTATTGGGGTTTTGCTTTCTGGGATTACCTCTATGGCATGTACAATCTCCCTGTTTCCGACTCCCAAAGAATCCTCAAACAAATTCGGGTACTCATCTGCCTCCCCTTTCTCAGAGACAAAAACTAAGTACATACCCTCCTCTTGGTTTTGTTTATAGAATGCATTCGCGCACTTTTCGGTCCCATTTGAACTGGGGTTTGACAACCTCAAGGTAGTACATACCCAACAACATGCCAAAGTCGTCGCTGATCAGGAACACAATTTGATGATCAAGTTCCCCACCTCCATAAGAGAAGGTGCATACCACGTCTTTAACGTAGTCCTTAACCAACATGCGCTCTTTGTTGGCAAGAGTAGATGCTACAGATCTACTCAACCGCTGCACCCAGTCCCCTAGGCGCAATCTATCAACGCAGTCGCGACTTATGAAGTTTTGTGTAGAGCCAATGTCTACAAAGACACCACACTTGCGGCCACCTACACCAACTTCTACAATGAAATGCTCCCCTTTAAGACCTTTGGACAATGCCACCCGAGACTCATAAGAGTCCCTTGCTGACCACTCGGTTTCTAAATCTTCTAAGGCTTCAAGACACATCTAACCAACAGAGTGTCGTTTGGTCTAGATGTGTCTTCGGGGTGACTAAAGGGTCAATAGCCTCGACCAACTCTTGAAGTGGTGAAAGGTATACTAACCACTTCGTCTTTAGTAGAGGCAACTATAACTTATATTGGCCTGATGTGTTTCCTGAGTTGGCGCTTGTAGAAGCACAACTCTGGGGGAAAGATCCCCCAAAATCACCTTTGAGCCCAATCTTTTGAGAAACCTTCACGTTTTTATACTTAAACTGTTGGTGGTCATACTCACTGCAATTAATGCAAGCCCCTTGCAAATATCGGTCCCTCCACGCATCTTGATTCAGGCCAGCCTTCACCCAAGTCGGAGTCTTGTTTGAGTTTTTTGTCTGCCCCTGACTCTTTTATTGACCGCCTTTCCCGCGACCAACTGCCTTTCCTTTAGTTATGGCAGCGAATTTGCTACTCGTTACCTATCTCTGTATCCTCCACAAGTTCAGAAAGGTTGTCGATCTCGATTTGATTCTCCTCAAAATCAACCATCATCAAATGACTTCCCTTTCTCTTCCACTCTTGTGGAGTCTTCTTCTTTCTCCCATCCAGAGCTACCAATTGAGCCCCTCCCAAACTTGCCTCTAAATCTAAGGCCTTGTCGCTGATTAGAGGGTGTGATATTCATATTGGCCTCACTAACCAACAAATTATTGATGTTTATGGGAAGACATCTCAAAAACATAGTTAAAAGGATTTTGGGATCATAGCGAACTGTCCGTACTACTACGAGTTTATCCACAACACTTGTGAGTTATCGCGTCGTCTTGAACTTCCTAGTATCAAGACGGGTCAACGCATCAGTAGCTTGTTGAACGTGTTGCGGGTTGTGCCATCGCGCCCCCACTAGGTCCATGAAGCTTTCAAGTGTCTGGGTCTGCGCCCAATCATTCATCTGTCTGGCAAAACCCTTTGTCACTATACACCCAATCAGCCATCATGTTATCGATCTTTCTACGTAAGAAGAGGCAGTGATCACCTCCTCCTCACTCAGTGTACGCCTGACCCTTACCCATAATGGAACCGTCCTCAACCAAGTGACAAGGGCCTCGTCCTTCTTGTCTCTTGTAAAGACAGTTGGGGGTTTCATTGGGTCTTCGGATACCAAGGTTGTAGTGGTTCAATCGATGACTGAACCATCTGTTGCCCTGAAGCTGCAGCAGCTGGACTTGAAGATGAAGAAGTTGTAGTCTACGTTATTGTTGCCGACGTACCACCTGGTGGGACACCAAACTGTGGAACAAAAGAGTCTTTCATCGCTAGCAAAGGAACTAGTGATGGAAAGGTTATCTGCTGCCAGACACTCGGCGCACTAGGTATGGGGGGTAGTGGTCCATCCCTTCCCTGCACGACCCTAAGTTTTTGGTCAAGGGTTGACTGGATGTCATCCAGTCGACTATCAAAATACTCGTTCGTATTCAGCAGATTCGCCCGGATAATCTTTCATGTATCATCTAGGGTCGAATCATCTATCCCTTCTAATGTAGCCTTGTCCGCCTCTCTGCTCTCCAATCTGGCTTTACGATTTCTAATATGATCTTTTTGGTTACATCTCTGAGTTGCTTCTCTAGCTGTAAGCGGAGTAACTCTACTTATTGGAGTTTGGATTCTTTTGTGGGTGGAGGTGGTTGGTTGGCTGAACTGCGAGCCCACCATCTAACTTGTGGAGGGTCTTGTACTAGTCCCACTAGATGAGACTGAGGACAAAGTTTCTGAGGTCTGCTGGCTTTGAGAGGTTGTTGTAGGAGCAGCCATAGCTTCGGCACTAGCTGCGGTTTCCGCTAGAGCACGCTCTCTAGCTTATGATGCCTCCCTAGAAGTCTGTAGACGTCGGGCCCTTGCTTCAACCCGGAACCTTCTTTCGTCCCCTAGCAATAAAACCTGAAACACTATCAGGTTTCTGCGTGTATCCGACCGTGTTCGCCTCCAATCGTCAGTTGTCCCTTCCCCACTATCTGCACTACTCATCAATTAGGCAGATCACTATCTGCACTAGAGCCCTCACTTGGGCCAGCCATAGCATGTGTCCGACCGAGTCTTAAAATACAATAAAATAATAAATATTACCAAGTCAACCAGGCTACCGATCAAGTGATGTCAACAACATTTACACAAACTAAGCAAATGACCTATCCTACTTTGATCAGTTCTCTCACAACAACAACGAAGCAGAACTAAGTTAGACTACTACAGTTATAGTCTGAGGCTATCTGTCAGGTTTTAGAAGTCTGTCACCTCAACTGATCAAAATAAAAATAAATCACTTGCACAGATGTATGCATAAATGGGAATAAACTTGTTTGTGTATGAGAACCAATTGGAACCTTCCCTCCCTTGTATCCAACGATATTGGCTTCATCATCAAGCAGCAGTGTCTGACGTGTGCACAACGGTCTACGCCTGTGCCCAGGAACTCGCTTATGACCAACACTGCTCGTTATTCATCTTTGCGTGCAACGAGCCTTAAATCTGACTGATCTGGCTGATCAAGAGGCAATTTAAGGACAGCCCCCGAAGTCCTCAGGAATTATTTAACATCGCTGACAGAACGACGATCACAACCGACATTCAGATCTGATCCCGCCAGAAATAATTTATAGACGGTCTAGTAAATGTCTTGCATAGGACTGGTCAGTCCACGTTCCCTCTATAGAGCAGCAAGAGCTTAAAGGACAAAGCAGCAAAGCATGCGTGCTCTACTCCCATGGGTTGGCATGGTGACCGTGACCCGTGCTACGACCAGCACCCTTCAGAGGCACCGCCTTCTCCTTCCAGATGCGCCACCAGGTAGAATGTCAACTCTCAAGGTAGAGCGCTCATGATTCCTGAACCAGAAGAGGACACTTAAGTTGGACTCACTTCCTTATGGTAAGAAAAGATTGAGATAAGAAGATAAGGTAAGGGAACAACGTACCTGAAGATAGCTGCCTCTAACCATAAATTTCCCACCAATTGAGCCGACATGCATTTCGATGACTGGTTATAGCCTCGGTACCACACACACGAAATGCCACGTCATCATGCTCTCATCATCCCACATACATCCGTTGTCGCCACGACTCTCACGTTGTTGCCACAGCCTTCCCGCCAGCCTCCCCTCTACCCGGGAGTGGCATAACATGTCAGCGCCAATGTATCCTCACTACGTAGAAGCTTCGTCAGCGCACCAAGTATCAATGTCGCCAGCGCCGGTAACGGCGATCACAAACCAGCTCTAATACCAAATTGCAAGGAATATAAGCGAGAGCGACAGACAAAAACTCAAGTTGCAAAATCACGAAGTAGTCCAGATATTCATGTACCAAGCAGAAAGCACAATGCACCAAGATTTCATCCACATAAGAGGAATACAAAGAACCTGAGTGTCAATGCCGACACTCCTGGTCACATCAACACTGTATCCAATGTCGCTCCTACTGTCTGGCGCTCAGCGCCCAGCCTACTGTACTCAGCCTATCTAGCCTATCTACGTTCAAGCGACTGGATCACACCGAAATTGAAGACCAATGTACGTGACGGCAACACCAATGTCGATCACCAACATACATGAAGTGCATTCGTTCTCCTCCCCTATCACCCCATGATCACCTCCTCATGCGCGAAGACCACCATCGCAGCCCGGCTATGGCTGTTGTGTGCCCACTGCCTCATAGCGCCCTCCCCACCTCGGCGCTCGTGCGCACGTCCGACCCGCAGCGCCCATACAGACACTTGCACAGCAACGCAGCAGTGTGTCCACATTGCTTGCCAAGGCCAGACTGCCTCTCTCAGGGGCTCAACCTTTCCTTTACGGAAAGTGTGTCGCTGCTGGTTGTCCTGGCCAGGCGTGTGGTGTCCCAGTAGCTTCGGTTGGGACCCATGTGTCTGTGCCCAGGCCCAGTTTCTGAAACTGGATTGGGCCTCGTGCAGTTAGGCACGCCCAGGCAGCCAGCCAGCCTGCCAGCCTCCAAGTGTTTGCAACATTCTCATTGGCTCGCGGCACTTGTGTGACGACAATGTTGCCTCCTAATTGGCCCGTTGTCGAGCGCATCGGACCGACACCGCACAAGGCCGCGAGGGACCCTCCCGGTCGCGTCACTCAGGAGTTTGTCTAAATCCTCGTTGCAAATATACATGGAGCTTCCGCAAGCCGCTCCGGCCGAGTGCGTCAGCCATACCTCTCGAGAGCCCCTACGACAGGATAGGGCCTACGCGAGGCACGACCTATCTCCACCTTACGAGAGTTGTCACCTCCCTTCGGTGGATGTAACCCCGCCGAGCTACTAGTCCACAGTACGAAAGCTGATCAGGTGCGATCGCAGGTGGACCAGCCGAGGACGTTTCTTGTTCGCTGTAGCATAGGGGGTATGCGTGGTATTACGCCTCTATCGAACCCGCACGCGAACCGGCATCTTGGGGGGCTGAGGTCCCAAGCGGGGCCCGTCGTCGGTCGACTAGGATGCATCCCACATACCACGCGCACACCACCATAATGAACATAAAAATAAAAAATACACACACATACATATACACGAAACGACTCAAACAAACAACGTGGCCATGCTCCTAGTCCCTCGGTAGCCATCCCATAACTTTCCGATGCAAAAGTCAGATAGGCATCGCGCGCAAGACTTCGTATAAAACCTCGCGGACGCAGGGCTAACTCATATCGATTCGCAATGCAAGCGTACGCAAGCAGTCGAAATGATGTCGTACTATGTAGTGCCCATAATCAAGCGGTCCCTTGTGGATCCGAGTACCGCTTATGACAATCAAGTGTCAGACTCAAAGTATTGTGAGGGTCTACTCTCTCACGATATTGCACGGCTAAAGAAATAGCCGTGCGGCCGCCGCGAGACCTCCAGGCTTTGGCCTGAGTGTCTCGGCAGGCAAGGCAAATAGGCTTTGACCGAGGGGTAATCCCTTCCATGCAGAGTCTACGGTCTGGGATGTCCTGGACAAGGACCTCAAATCCAGACCCAGGACCAACGTCCGACTAAGAATTCTTCAAGAAGCATACAAACAAATAGAGGGGTCTTCCTTCTTTTCCCAATCTCAACCCCTAGTTAAATCCTTAGTACACGGGTTCCTCAGGGCACGCGAACACCCAACATAGGTACACACACACACACACACACACACACACACACACACACACACACACATATATATATATATATAGGGGAATAAGTATGTGACGATCACTTCTCACAATCATAGTGGGACTCTTCACATCCATATATATATGTGTGATCGCAGACTGTCCAATCCAAAATCCGAACCACAGAGCATACCTGCAATCACATCAAAAAGTCAAGCAAAAGTCCATGCACTACACGGAGTCAACTCCAACCACTCCCTACACTCATACCCCTCGCTTTAGCCATGCAAGCCCCAACCTTTGTCCAACCAACCATAATTAAATACTCAGTATCTTTGTTAAATGACCATTCAATAAAAGTCCGAATGAAACCTTAATAAAACAATAAAATCACGAGGGCTAAAGCCTTTTAGGTTGAGTATTGAGGATGAATTGCAGTTGAGTCGCAGACCGACGAATCGACAACCGACCTGTTATCAGTGATAACAGAAAATGGTCATTGTAGGGTCAAACTGAATCTAGCCCAAACCCTGAATCAATCGATCAAGAGGAACTGTAACACAAGACAGGTCAATTCCCAAGCTAAATATATAAGTCCCAATCAAGAGTAATCTTTATATCATGATTTTACCAAGGATCATTCTACTTGACTAATCTCGTGTCTATCTTTAAGTCAGTGCCTAACGAAAAAGGTAGACCTTTTGGCAAAATCTCCTCTATGCAGAGTGGATTGCCAGCATTGTCACCTGTTAAAATATAACCGAACTTCTCTAAACTAAGGAAATTCTGGCAGCGCTTCCCGTAGGAAAAGTGTTGTTTCATAATATAAATATGCCTAAATATGAAAACAAAAATAATCTTCAACCTTCTAAAATCAAATTTTGTCTAACTCCTTGAATTAGCAAAAATATGGGCAGCACTCCCTTTAGAAAGGAAAACTTCTCAAATTTATACTAAGTCAGATGTGAACTCAAGAAATAAGACATAACTTCAACTAAGACAACATTTAACTAACTCTTTAGATTTGTAGAAATTTCGGCAGCGCTTCCCGTAGAGAAAGTGTTATTCCAAAATTTATACAAAGCTAAACTCAGAATCTGAAATGACTTTGACTTTTCAAGGTCTAATTTTGTCTAACTCCCTGAATTAGCAAAAATTTGGCCAGCAGTCCTTCTAGAAAGGGAGGTGTTCCAAATTTTTACTAAGCCAAAGAGTCAGAAAAGTTGGACCCTTAAAAACACAAAACCTGATTAACTCCTTGGTTTTGTAGAAATTTCGGCAGCGCTTCCCGTAGGGACTTACCAAGATTTATACAATACCAAGTACAAAATAAAAGATTCCAGAAAATGCATGAATTGACCTATGTAAAAAAAAAACTTAGCTAAGAAAATGCAGGAATTGAAACTAACTCCTATGACTCTACCACGTGGCGAGCAACTAAAGCAACTACCTATCAAACTGAAACTCAGACTAAGTAGCACCCTCACTCAGTCACATGCAGACCAAACCACAATGGTAAGTACTCTCACCAACCTAAGGTCAACCTTATCAAACAATAGTTCATAATCTTTCTATGATTTATGCCCTTATACCTAGCTTACATAAGGCATAAAGCTAAGTCACCCAAACTTATGGGAACCTGCCTAGCTCAGCCATAATATACACAAACATATGGCACAACAACTTTTCTCTTCTTTGGGCAAATGACTAGGCCACCGTAGTCGTCTTGAACTGTTTAAGTATCTCAATTATATATAATTGTATGCCCTTAGTCTTATAAGGTAGCATATGACCGGACCGATCAACTTAGATCGAGGTCCAGCTTGCCCCTTCTTACCACATGTTTACTATGATTTGATACTCTCTTCAGTTATGATAATGTATAGTCAGTCCATCCAAACTTATGAAAAATGTCTGACTAGTATGTTCATAAGTAATATAATATAAAATATAAACAAATTTAACCTTCAGGTTCGAGCATTTGCGTGACTTCAGACCAGACCTCTCAAACTTATGGGAACCTGTCCGGCCTGTTGCCAAAATCCTCCCTCAGAATAAAACAAAGAGGGTTAGAGTCATCCAAACTTATGGAAAAATGTTCAACCCTCCTTCAAAAACTAAATAAACATATAGAAACCCCAAGGAAAAAGGGCGACAAAACCATCCAAACTTATGGAAAAATGCTTGGTCCCTGAAAAGACAATCACATTCAGCCCTCACAAGTCAAAGCAACCATACCACCCAAACTTATAGGAACATGTCTGGTCCTTCAGGGCCCTTCAGGGCCCTTCAGGCAATCATAAAATAAACATAGCACTGGGTCCTCCAAACTTATGGAGACTCTCTCAGCCTTTGGTTGGCCCAGTCAAACTCAAGCAAGACAGTCTTTCTCCCATCCTTCCCCCAGATGCAACTGACAATCTGCTTTCAGTTAAACAATAAAACTGGAACTGACATTAAACATATATTTCTTTACTTGGTCTGAGTTCTATCCTGAAAGTAAACTGAAAGTCAAAGTAGGGGTACACACAGCATACGTAATCAAAACATAGCAAGGAATATAGGTAAAGGTTATAACGGGGTTTATAGAAGGAGATGAAGTGTTACCTCTCAGTTCCCTGCCTCCAGAACTCCTCCTGAGTTCCGGTAGAGTTTCCACAATCAGTGGGTTGCCTCCCCACAGCGTCTTGTTGTGGTCCTACGGGTTGCAATCCCACATGCCGCCTTCCTCTCAGAGTTGGACTAGACTTAGCGTAAGAATGGCAAAAGTAGATGTCATTGAGACTCTCAGATACAAGCGGGGTGCACTTAGACTCGCAGGAGAGAGCCTTGGTCCCTTCATAGGCCTGAGGGGCCCACAATGGCGGTTAAAAGCGTAGTAATGGCTTGGTCGAAGCTAACGCCAAATTGCCAAATACTGCCTTTCTGGCAATCCTCAGTCCACAACCAACACTCCCCACTCCAGCTAGCTCAATCTATCCATAGCTTCGCGGCTCAAGGTGTATGGTCACAGTCTAGTCAGCTTCTTGTGGCCGCCCCCTTGTTGAACCTGCTGCTCAGAACTGCAACCTCATAGCATGGCCTGACTTTTACCGCTGTGAACTGGGTGGGCAACGCCCAGCATGGCAAGTGGTTCTCTGGATCAACACTCTGCCTCGTGCCACCTCCACCCCATGATTTGGGCAATGTATCAGTCAGTCAGTAAGTCTCCAGGTGCCACCGCTGACAGCCTATACGCGACGAGAGTATGGTGGAGGCACGACAACCGCCTTGCTCAGCAAATAGCAGCTACACACGACGAATTCCAGTAGCACCAACGAATGTTAAAACTCGTCAAGGAGTGTGCAAAACCACTGCCCCGCAATAGCAGCCGCAGCGACCAATCGAGATGTGTAGCGACGAACCGTACCACATTCTTTCACCGAGAATTGTAAGGATGATCAGTGAATCCACCACTAGATCACGGGCAAGTGCGCCGACAATCCAAATGCAATTAGCACGTCTTTATTCTACATCGCGGCTTGATAGTGGGGCCTTTTCCGTAGCATTTCTATTAGGTAAGTCCCCAACCCTGGCTGGTCGTTACGCTGCTCCCACTAATCTAAACGACAGTGATAGGAGTGAACCTTCCCTAAACGTGTGGAAGTATTTACTCGAGGCTAACATCTTCCCTCCTACGCGCAGCCTACATCCCCTCTCCTACCAATACCTCTCCCTTGTCCAAAATCTGACCCCCATCTGAACTCGGCCTGTGCAACGAACCCAAGATAGGTCCCTCCCTCGTCCGTTTCCGCTCACAGTCGGTAGCGCCATACACCCTCCAGCTTTCTTCCGCTCGCCTTCATCATTGACTTCGTTCCCCGACACTTCCTCGCGCACCCTGTTTACATAGTAGCTCTCGGCCTGTTGTTCTCTCACTACTCCTAACGTTGAAACCAGGTTCGCTCGACTGTAAAGTCTCCAAACCGACTCGCTTCTTCCTCTAACTTACAATCGAACAAACGGAAGAGGCCCTTCCCCTTCCTACCATATCCGTGCTTCCCAATACCTCCACACGCGGCCTTTTCCCTGCTAACTCATAATCTACTGATCTATCACTAGAACCAACACTATATCCGGGGTCGCCCACCTACAAAACCCTCGTTCACCATGTTACTTCGCCCGATCCCTATCAGAATCGGGTGGAATCTCAGTTCTCCGTCTTCACCATGCCCCTTCGTTGTCCCGCTATCGTTGTACTTYGCGCACTACTTTCTCCACTAACCTCCCAATATGCTAACTTATCATCAAAACTAACCTCATCACCGAGATCGCCCGCCCAAAAAATACCAGAAACAAGTCTCAAGTCGCTCGTTTTCGTTAATGAACGAGCGCGATCAGTGGTTTTTCCGATTCTGCCATGCTCACTCCCTCTATTTCCAGTCTTCGACTATATGCAGCGCGAAAACCCGTCCTGGTTCCTCCTTCTCTCACAGGCCCTGACCCCCGTCTCCTTTTGTGCGCTCCGCTACAGCCGCCTCCGATCGCAGCCAGCTTCGCAGCGTCGGACTTCACCCGATAGCGAACACARAAGGAGGAAAGAAAGAAAAATGGGAAAAAGAAAACAGATTAGCCGCGCTCCCTTTTCATTTATATCCTGTCATCCTCGTGCAGGGGCCGTGCTAATCTCCTCTACATCACTCTAATTTTAACAGATGTCCCGAAGGACAGTTCGCCAGTCCCGCAATCAGGACTGTACAAGACCAGTTTCRAAACTGGGCCTGTRTCTCRGCCTCACACAGGTGTACTGGCTACCTTAGGTCGGTTGGTGCAAATGCCGATACCAACTCAGGCCTCRGGCATAGTTACCACCACCCCTGGCCCCTAACAGGCCGACTTTCCGACGGAGCTCGGTTCTAAAGCTACCGGCTAACCCCCGGCTGGTATCGCTCACACGTTGTAGCCTATATCGCACCAGCTGAAGGGTGCAGCTCCCACATGTTCCCCTGCTGGCGGCTTGAGCACGGATGTGGTTGCTTACGGGGTTCCCTATAATACTGTACAGGCTAACTTTGGCGCAGTCACGAGAACAAATTGTAGTCGCACCTAGGCAATTCCGGTCACACCACACACCCCCACGCAACTTCACCGGACCCGAAACACAGGTCATAAACATTCTGCATCACCGACCCCTTTTGCCTCAAGTGCAATTACAACCTCGAGCCCTGACCGCGCCCGGTTCTCAGCAGCAGCGTGACAGAGGACCTTCACTAGTATCCCAAACATGCGAACCCGCCACACGAGGCGCACACCCAAGGTCCTCGGTTGTCGTGTCGGCTACTGAACCCGGCGTCGCGTCCGGGTTAATGAACGCTAGGTCATAACAAAAAAATAATAAATACGACGCTAAAA
Organism: Chara braunii; assembly: GCA_003427395.1. Classification (NCBI taxonomy): domain Eukaryota; kingdom Viridiplantae; phylum Streptophyta; class Charophyceae; order Charales; family Characeae; genus Chara; species Chara braunii. The sequence goes on along the minus strand of BFEA01000418.1, from coordinate 549,457 downwards.
TGATTTACGTAGAAAATGCCGACTCTAATCTGACGTCGCTGACAACAAAACCAATGGGGATAGCCCTGTCGAGCCCCTAACCCTTCGGTCCACTCACACTACTCTGATATTCTTGCACCGTCGCCGCTCAATCTCGATCCCTGAATCTCTTTGATGAAAGACTGAAGCCGTAACCGCTAGTACTAGGCCCAAGGTTGGGTCTAGTGTTAGCGGACACCTATATAAACGAATACAGTGAGACGTGCGAACTTACCGAAACGTTTTAATATCACACCGTTGTCGATGCCATCCTCCGTCCGTACACATAGGCCACCGACAAACGTACCACTCACGATGCGGACCCTACTTTAATAAAAAAAATAAAAATATGACCAACGACTAATTCCAGTTTTCACAGTTATCAAAAGGAAGAGGATAACGTGCGCCTTCAACCTGCGTGCCCACACATTCTCTCTCTTGATTCTACTAACCTTCAGTCTACGCGCCGGCAATTATCACAACGCGCGCGAACAATCCAAAAAAATTCTCATTTAATCAAACTGCCTATCATTTGTAAAAAAAAGGGTGGATACCCTTGTCAGGGTATTCGCACCGACAGGTTACCGGACCATATTAAGCAATGTCTCCGTCACTTCGCCAAATCAGAAAGTTATAAATCCATCCGGAATTCCAAATGCTGACGAGAAAGGAACCAATCCGATTAGCCGATAGACTCAGGTTCGAGGCCTCCATCAATCCATTCCAACCAAAACTTTATGCTGCCAGGATTCCAACCTGGGCCTCCATTGTCCTGACACTAGGACAGCGGGATACTTATCACTATACTACAGCATAAGTCTGAAATGGATTCCTCAATCGTCCTCTCCCCTTTGTCCTAGACAAACGTCGACTTCTCGTTAGGTGTCTCTAGTCTCTACCCTGTAAACAAGGTCATAACCAAGGACGCGGACCCTAACTGAGACCTTTTGAAGACATTCTTGCATCCCTCCAATAAATTTTACAATCAAACATATATATATACACAAATCTCACCTGCAGTTTAGTACAAGAAGGTCAGGTCTCCATCCTGATCCACCATAGTCTGGGTGATCGTGCCAGATCTACGACCCACCGCGTTTGTTATTTTAGCGGTAGTGCCCTCGCAGGTTGCGCCACGATAGGTTTTTTCCTGATAAACATTCAAGACTCGACTCTTATCCCACACCATCCCGCGGCAGGTAAAACCCTTCTGGGTGGCCACACCCCATTAAGTCTTTACCCCTTCTGGTGAGACGTGGGCCCGCTGTTCAGGTTAAGCCGATCAGCAGCCGACACTAGGGGTTGCGCCTTAGCGATGCTAAACTTTACCGTTAGCTTGGTATTGTCATAAATGCCCTAAGATTAGCAAAAGTGTCTGGATGATGTGTCGCAACAATACAGGCCTACTGCGGGACTGCGCAGAGGTCTATCACACATAAAAGATATTTATCAGTCCTTTGTGGGACTACACAGAGAAATACGGCAACCTCTCCACTTTCACAAAACAAAATTGCCGCCAGGTTCACAAGGCCGTGACCTCCTTGCTTGATCAGAGCAAGAAGGTCACCTCTCAGTGACATCTCTCAATGAAGCTTATTATTGCGACTTTCTTGAAAATTTCAATAATGGCCAAACAAAAAATGTGGTCCTTCTCGTCAGGCTTTATCATTCAAAATCAGTCTACCATGCCATTGAATCTATTTACCTCCTTTTCATATGAAGGAGGTCTCTCTCAATGAGTCTCCCAGTCATCCCTTCTTTTTCTAGGATGAACTTCCATGCGACCTTTTAATACATATTCCCTTTCTGAAAATGAGTCTTCAAACAAACAAGAGACTGCCCTTCCCACAAAGGGCGACACTCAAACCAAGAGGCCAACCTATGAGTCCCCTACCACAACTCAACAATAACATTCGGCATGGTAAGCATTCTAGTCTTAAAGACTCATAAAACCCTTAGGGTTCTTACTCTTTCCACAAAAACAGACTGCACTCCCTCTCCTTATGCACGGTCCTATCACCTGCCCGTGGGCAGATTGCACGAGTATACCGAAGAGTAGACAGTTCACATCCATTCACATTTACAAAATACAAAGCATTGAAGATGTTCCTCATACATTTTCATATAAAATCATCATACATTAGGATAAAACCACACATGTGAGAGTGATTGTGAATCTGTGATCGTTATATACAAAGAGTAGTCTCAAATAGTACTCAACTCAAAAACATACTCAAGAATGAGACACCTCATCAAAAAACATATACAATAACCTCGTTTTACGAATTAATCAAAACAACTCAAGTCACCCTCAATATAGTACATGGTCAATCGTACAAGAGAATTACTAACACAACCCAAAATCTCTCTGTCAATGTCAAAAAGACAACCTCAGTACACACGTGCTATCTCACATTGTCCAAATATCGACGGACACCCTATAGTGTAATCCTTCATCCGTACACTCAACGGCATAGGTATCCAAACCTCCTAATAATGCAAAGACAAAAAGAGTCAAATAGAAACATGCGTCTGACCTACGACCCAAGTCCATTCCATCCTCACCAAAACATAACCTAATGGCTGCCCACTCTTAGGCGAACCAGTCCCTACTCACTCATTTCCTCCTGGTTCTGCCTGTACAGCTGATCCCTAACCCCATCGGCAGATCGCTCTACTACCCTACCCTATCTATCATACATCCTTCAACCGCTCTCTGTAACCTTCCCTTCAGCCAAGTTCTTTAAGAACTTAGGACACTGCAAAAGCTCTTGCAGAAAAAACAAGATGAGTCACCTGATCTGCAACCTCTCTTTTTTTTCTTTTTAGATTCTGGCAGCGATTGTGTCTTGCTCGCCTCTCTGGCCACCTCATGACGCTAGGGGACATCCATAGGCTTTTCTGGTCCTGTCTCGAACTCCGGAGTATTAGGCCCTGGTCGTATCTCAATCCCCTCTGACGTATACTCAGATGTATCCAACCTCTGGGGCCTGCCCTCGATGACGTCCTCTATCGCAATCCCTATCTCTCTCTTAGAAGGCTCCTCCATCCTCTGCTCAGGTGAAAATAAACTCGCCTTCTCCTACATAGTGTGAACCGCCTTGAGAAGCACATCCATAGACCCCTCTGCTGAGCCCTGGACTGGCTCACTGTTGGCCGTCTGCAGCCCCCCTCCAACTGATAATGTCGTAGCTGCCATCGTGGGTTCTACAACTGCCATGGGCAGTGTGGCGAGTTCAGTAGGGGCTCTAAACTCGAAGGCCTCTCTCTCTGCCTCCCTCTTGGCTTTTGCCTCCTCAGGCTCCAAGATGGCTCTTCCCATGGACGACCCCTTGGGGGAGTTCAACTGCGGATGACTGCCTTGATAAGCCATGCCCTGTCTCTCTCTGCTCTCCACGCCGGCTTCTCTCTGCCCTATCCACCATCTTGGCTAACTCTTCTCTCTCAGCCGTATCACCCTCATCTCGAGGTTGTTGCCTCAAGTCTCGGATGGTGGCGACTTGACTAGCCACCAATGCCCTGAGCTCTCGGACCTCAACCTCAACTGCCTCCAGACGTACTCCATGGCTCACTTCCTTCATCTTCTTTCTGGCCAGGTCATCTTCCAACATCAGATATCTATCAAAGGATGTCTTGGCCAGGAAGCGGATCTTTCGGTCCAAGTACTCATCCGCCTTCCTCGAAGTTCCAACTTCTGCCTTTTCCGGAGCCGTCAATCCCTCGCCATGCTGGTCAACGAACTCGTCCCACATCTGCTTGATTTCGTATGGCTTAGGTGGTGGTGGCTGATCTGGGAGCGCTCTTGCCTCCTCTAACCTCTGTCTTTCCTGCCAGATTTCATCCAAACGTCTCCCAACTCTGGTTCGTTTCTCTTCAGTTGTCTCCCCTGTTGGTACTCTCTCCCTCGTGCGATGGTCGGCTCTCCCTGGAACCTCAGTTCCCATCTCTCTCTCTGCCTGGCGTGGCTCCTGGGGTGTATGTCAATCATAGCCAGGGCCTCTCTCCTCCGGTCAGCTCTCCCCCTCTCCATCTCCATCCTCACTCCTGACGAAGGGATCGCCTCTGGTGATGGTAGCGGGATCTCCTCTTGCCGCGATTCCTTCCCTTCACCGTGTGCGCCTTCTGGCGTATTCCCCAGTCTCAATCCCACGGCCGACGTTTGAGGGGGAGTATCCTCCTCAACCTCTATCACCTCCTCTACAGCATGTCCCCTCTCAGTACTCGACCTCGCTCAGGGTCCTGGACCTCCTCTCGTGGCACCTCCCCTGCTGTCTCGTCACGCCCCTCGCTCATCGGCGGTACTCTCCACTGTGAGACATCTAAATGTGCCTCCAACTCCTGCAGCAGCGCTCCAGATGCTGGCATATCCTCCCGTGTGTGCTGTGGAGATTCTCCCAGCCCTCCCTCAGTAAAGCGATGGAACTCCACCGGCCCCAATCCGCACTCAGGGTATGCCCCTCGCCCCTCAGTCTCGAGGACCAACTCCTCCTCTCGCCTGGCGAGTGCTTTCCGTCCCCCTCGAGATGGCCTGGCCTTTCTGGACTCAGGGTCCCTCTGCCTTTTGCTCCTCAGGCGTCTCTCGACTCTAGGCTGAGGTGGCTCTGGTCGTCGAAATGCCTCTCTCAAAGGTGCCCTGTAACTCTCCCAGTCCCGAGCCATATCTCTGATCTGCCTAGCCAAGGGTCTCTCTGCCTTTCTGGTCCATAGGGGTAACGTCCTCGCCCACTCATCCCTCAATATGCCTTGATCGTGCATGAACTTCTCGAAGGCGGGGATGAAATCCTCCACATTCCCGATCTCTAGGCGGATCGATCTGCCGCCAGGTCCTACAGGCGATGGTCGTAACTCCTGCATCCTCGCCTCCACCTCTGGCCACGTCCTCGCCTCCTTACGAATCTGTGCGATGGCCTCGGTGAACCTCCCAGCTCCTCCCAACCACTCAATCGTCTGATCCATGGTCCAACCCATACGCTCGGCATACCCCCGAAAATCGTCCAGGAATAGCTCTATATCCCCATCATCATACACGGGCGTACTCTCTCGGTAGCGAGACCCATGCCGCTCATAACCTCATGCCGCTCCCAACGGCCTCCGTGGCGGTCGTGTCCCCCTCCCTCCTCTTGGCATGACTGTCTTCGCAAAGTCAGACCTGCACAACAGGCGAAGGAGACAACAGACACACATTGGGGTAAGTAAACATGTGGTAAATTATGGCAAGTTCATGTCAAACCAAACACATACATCATGCACCCCTTATCCAATCTACACATCCCATCATCCTACTCTAAGGGCGTTGGATTGTCTATCTCACCTCTTCTCTTGCCACAAACTTCTTCAGTCTCGTTCCTGACACCCAATCCTTTCATTCTGTCTCATCTAGCTCTTCAATTTGGTATGCGCTGAAATCTCCACATCGCACAATTCGATAGGGACCTAACCACTCTTTGTCAAGTTTCCTGGACCGCTGCTTCTCCAAGAACGAGTCATACAGGAGTACGGTGTCTCCAACTGCCAAGGGTACCTTTCATACTCGCGCCAACTGGTCCCAACGAGCCTTATTCTCCATACGGCCCCTTTCCACTTGGTTGGACGCCTCCTGAATTCTTTCCTCTACCGTGCCTACCTGTCGTGCTCGAACATCGAGCAATTCCTCGAAAGACAAGTTGACCTCTAAATCTTGACGCCTCCAAGTCTTTAGGAAGCTCTCAATTTGTAAGGTAGCGTGTCTCCCATACCATAGCGTGGCCGGTGCGTATTCGGTGGTCCTTTTCACCGTAATATTCTCGACAAAGAACGCCGCCCTCAAGTATCTTGCCCACCGATTAGGCCTACCTTCAGTCCACTTAGCCAGAAGGTTTGTAATGGTGCTATGTCCTCCCTCCACTGGAGCGTTTGCTTGGGGGTGCGCGGTCGTGGTGTAATTGACTACCACGCCGTACCTTGATAACAACTCTTGCACCTCCTGGTAGGTAAACTCCGACCCTCTATCCGTTATGAACTCTCTGACAAAGGGATAACGCAAGTAATACTCCTCGATGAAGCTTACCAAGACTGACCCGGTCTTCGTACATATGGCCCGTCCGTCTACAAAGCCAGAAAGGTTATCACGTGCATCAAAGATATAGTTGTAGCCATGATCCCCAAGTGGCATGAAAAGAAAGTCGAGATATACTACGGCCCTCACTTCCCTTTCTAGCCTTGGATGCAGTGGCTCTCCTGGCCTCAGAGGAGATCGTTCTTGACAAGGTACGCAGGAACGACAGAACTTGCTAACCATCTTCATCATCTCATCCCAATAATATAACTCGCTTATCTTGACATATGTGACACTAACCCCTCGATGTCCTCCCGCAATGTCATCATGAAGCGCAGCTATAACATCAATCTGATGGTTTCTGCCACATACGACCCTCCTGGGATTTCCCACTTGCCTCTTTACAAAAAAATTGCCATCTCTTACCAAGTAGAGATGACTCATCTTCTGGGCACTTTCACTTGCATCCCTACCCACATTTCGCACGATAGGAGAAGTCCCAGCTCTAGGTTGATTCCGTCATATTCCTCTGCACGGAATGCCTCTTCGATCTTCCCCTCCTCAAACTCGTCATCCTGGCTCTCTGGCACCACATCCTCATTCTCAGTCGGATTCAACGAGCCTATCTGATCAAAGTTTCCCTGCAGAAGCGTATTGACGAGGAGATATATCTCTCTCATCAATTCCTCGTGCCTCTCTACCCGATCTGGTCCTTCCTCTATTGTTCTCACCTTCTCCACCAGACTATGCGTGTCTGCCAGCACCAATTTCATCATCCACTGGACATCTTTGCTGCCCGATGGATCTTTCTCTTCGAAAGGCTTGAGCACCAGCTCTGTTTTCTGTTCATACTCGTTTAGCGCATGCCAGATGGGATGACCAACGTAGCTAGGTACTCACGGGGACCACTCATTAATGTGAAGGCGGATGTCCTCTTCCTGATCCAGAAAACCATCAACTGGGGGTGTGTTCTCTACTGTCTCCCCCTCTTGTTTATTCCAGTTGATACGGTTCAGCCCGTCTGCCCTGTTCTTGTTCCTAGGAATCCATTCCAACTCAAAATTGAACATCCAGATGTACGTCAACCATCTAGCAACAGTCGGATCCGATCTGGTCCTTCCTCTGTTGTTCTCACCTTCTCCACCAGACTATGTGTGCATGCCAGCGCCAATTTCATCATCCACTGGAAATCTTTGTTGCCCCATGGATCTACCTCTTCGAAAGGCTTGAGCACCAGCTCTGCTTTCTGATCATATCCGTTTAGCGCATGCCAGATGAGATTACTAACGCAACCAGGTACTCGTGGGGACCACTCATTAATGTGAAGGCGGATGTCCTCTTCCTGATCCAGAAAACCATCAACTGGGGGCGTGTTCTCTACTGTCTCCCCCTTTTGCTTATTCCAGTCGATACGGTTCAGCCCGTCCGCCCTATTCTTGTTCCCAGGAATCCGTTCCAACTCAAAATTGAACATCCAGATGTACGTTGGCCATCTAGCAACAGTTGGATCCGATGGAACGTAATTCCTCAGGGAATAAGCTAGTGCAGTCGGGTCCACTCTCAATATGAATCTTCTGCCAAAGATATAGTTTCGAGAAATTCGCAGGCAGTGAACGGCGGCGAGAGTCTCGCTCTTGAACTAAGAGTAGTTTCTCTCAGTGATATAGAGAGTTCGGCTCTCGAATTGCAGCGGTCTCTCCTTCCCTTCCGTATCTGCCTAAATCAAAACTCCACCCAAGGCAGTCGGCCCAACATCCGTTTCAACAATGACTGGTCTTGTTTCCGTGGCATTATAGTCGAGCGATCCCAATACCAATCCCCTTCTCGGAATTCTTCCTTCATTTCTGCCACCACTCTCTCCTGCTCTTCACCCCAAATCCATTCCTAATCCTGACGAACCAACTTTCTCAAATGCTCAATCTTGGCGGCGAAGTTCTTGACTAAAGTCCTTCAAAACCCACAAGTGCCGAGGAAGCTTTTAACATCAGTTATTAAGTGAAATGGTACTGGCCACTCAATAATTTTGTTAGTCTTCTTTACATCTAGCCGATGGTCCTTTTCACTACAGACGAACCCCAAGATAGTAGCTTCCCTCATGCAATGTCTGGATTTGGCCCCACTTGCAGTGAGGTTATGCTCTTCAAGTAGGTTCAAGACTTTATCAAGGTCTTGAATATGTTTCCAGACAAAGCGCCAAGTCATCAATATATTGTTGTGTGATATGCGGGATGACAGACTGCATGGCTCGTATCATAGCTCGCTGAACCATTGCTACTGCATTGATCCATCCTTGTGGAGCCACATTCATATGAATCAGTCCTCGAGGCGTATGCATTGCCGTTACCGGCCTGTCTGGCGGATAGACCGGAAACTGGTTATATCTGGAGTAAAGGTCTATGAGCGAAATTATAGGCATTCCAGCACAGGATTCTGACAGCGCATCCGCACTTGGCAATCCTCCCGCATCTCGCACAGTCACCGCATTCAGCCACTACAGATCTTGCACCCATCGCAGTGTCCTAATTGGGTTTGATGAAACAAAACTATGGGGATGCGTATGACCCACTTGAGCAATCGGCGATATGCGTACGTATCTTGTCGTCGAGGCAATCTACCACTTTTTTCTCTTCGTCAGGATTAGGATATCGTGCCCCTCTCAGGTTTCATGGCTCATGCGGCACGTATGGATGCGGTTCAAAGGAATCTTGTCCACATTCAACCTGTCGCGCTCCTCATCGCTAAACGCATAGGCGGGATGCCTCTTTTTCATTAATTCTACCATTAATGCTCTTTCATGGGGCAGTAGGAAGCCAGACTCCCCTATTATCAACTTCCCTTCGTTCCCTTCGTTGATGCGGTACGGCCCTGCTGTGGCGTTCTCCTTCATCTGCCGTATCAACCCTCGCTCCCGCTCGTAGTATACCTCCTCATCTTCGGTAACGAGGACGGCAACTGGGCGACACTTTTTATCTATCGTTATGTACCGCCTTTGGGAACGTGCTTGAACCGTCCCCTAAAAAAGGCCGACGTTCAGCCTGTGCTTGCATTGACGCCGGGTTCCTCCTCCCACCTTGAAGCCGATATACCAATTTCAACTCCCCAGCCTGGGGGCATTCCAGGACCTGTTCCCTCAGTGCCAGGATGGCGTCTGGATCCGCCATCTCGTGTGTGGCCACTATGTCCATGGCCTTATTCACGTCCGATAAACTGAGGGAAAATGCCTCAACTTTTTCTTCCTCCTCTGGTTCCATAAGGAGCCTCTGACGCTCGTCCTCTGACTCCTCGATCGTGAATGAGTCAGTATTGGGCCGGTTCCTTATGCTTCGCGGCCCTGTATTCCTGCAGGTGATCACCTCATAATTTCCGCAGGCAGGGTCACACATAATTAGGATCAGAGTTCCGTCATGCTTATTGAACATCAGCGTCTCTGTCCTGCACAAAAATGATCTTCTCATAAAAATTTCATGGTCTACGTTGGGCATAACGAAGAAGCAAGCTCCGACTTTTACTCTTCCAACCTCGATAAGTACATTCGAGGCTGTCCCGCAAAACAATGCCTTGCAATTGGCTCCATGCAGGATGCCGCAATCAGAGCGGTCTATCTCGAATCCAAATCTAAGCGCGTCAGCTTCACGGATGATATTTATCTCCGCTCCCGTATCCACCATCGCTGCGCACTTGGAGCCCTTTACGACCAAATCCACCATGTCACAGGCTACACACTTCCAATCCATTTTTGTCGCTGTCTCTGCCCACTCCGCCTCTTTCGGCAGAATCATACTCAAATGGACGTTGGGCACCAGGCGCCGCGACAATCTCCCTTTTAGTCCATCACGAAGCTTAGGGGTTGACGCCTATGTGTCCGAAATCGGATTCAACGGGGTTTTTGAGTTGAACGGTTCAATTCCTGTTCAACTCCGCGTTAAACCGAGTTGAACGTGGTACAACTCGGCCCGCAGATTTTGTTTTTGCAGGCAAAACATAAGTGAAAAAAAAATAAAAAAATATGTGGGTGTACATGTTTTTGCTCTCTACATCCCCATATTTTTATTTTTATTTTTTTAGCATTAAAATTATTTTAAAAAAATAAAAAACAAAACCAGACTCAAAACAGATAGATTATTTATTCTTTTTTTTATTTATTTATTGATTGATTGATTGATTGATTGATTGGTGGAGGATGGGTCGCCCCTCCCCACCCCACTGACACACACACACACACACACACACACACACACACACACACACACAGACTCTTACTTGCGCGG
>BFEA01000418.1:519601-538322 GCA_003427395.1 Chara braunii | reverse complement strand
CACACACGACACACACACACACACACACACACATACACACATGAACACACACACAGACACACGCACACACACACACACACATAGGGCAGTTTTTTTACTTTTTTTTCACTTTTTTTTTTCCACGAGTATCCTGCCACGTGTCCGAGGCCCATTGGGCTCCACCCGTTGATCAGATTTCAATGTGAAGCCCCCGTTGTACTGTTCAACGGGGATTCAACTTGGACCCCGGGGGTGTACAACGGGTACAACGGAGTTGTACAAAACCCGTTGCGAGTTGAATGGATACATAGGCTGACGCCAAAATCTCCTTAAGGGTCATAAGATCGTTGTGGCCCTCCAACAACCTATCAATTACCCTTTCTACGTCGAACCCTTCTTCAAGCCGGACCACATACTTCTTTTTCTTTAGCTGCACATCGTGCAGAACCAACTCGGCTTCCTCTCGGGCTTCTCTCTTCCTAGCCCTTTGCTCCACCCTCTCATCTTCCTCTTGGCGCAACCTTTCGTCCTCTTCTTCCTCCTCGTCATCATCCTCTACCTCCACGGCTTCCTTTCTCTTCTTTGACTCTAGCTCTTTTCGAGGAGGCTCCTGGCTTGCACTGACCCTTAGTCTGGCCTCGGGTACGAGCAGTCCGCGCCAGCCTTCCTTGCGCCGTAGGGGGTCTAGTCATCATCCCTGACTGCAGGCCTGATCCCACGGTAGTTACTCCAGGTCGCCCTGAGATCGATTTTGGGTCGGACTCATAGAGGAAGACCTTGGGGATGTCGGCCCTCCATTCCTTCACTTCTTCACAGAGGTCCATCAACTTCTGTTGGTATCTCCCCACATTTCCCCACAAGTCTTCCATCTTTCCCAGCAGGACTGATGTGGGCTCTACTTTCTCTTTATCATTTTTCTCCTCTAACTCAACGACTATGGGTTTTTCCCTTATATCTCCTGCCCGTAACCTTTGAGTCACCTCCTCATCACTTTCCACTTCTTCCACCCTAATTGGTGGATCCTTCTTCTCCTACCATAATTTGAATGTGGCAGGCGGCGCTTGTCGTGCAGCTACCCTTCTTTGGGCTTCAGCCCTCACTCCGCCAGGGACCTTCCTGTCAATATATTCCCCGAACTGATCATATATGTCACCGTCCATATTGGAGTAGATCAGTCCCACTCTTTCATCTTCCCGCCTAGTATTGCAGGACCGTATGGTATGACCCTGTTTGTCGCAATGCTGGCATATGGCAGTTCTCCAATCAAAACGGGTTCTCCCGCTCCCCTGGCTCCCTTGATTACCTTGTTTTTCTTGGCCTTGGTAACCTTGGTTGTCCCATTGACCTCCTCGGCCACCGCCATTTCTGCCACGTCCTCTTCCACCGCTTCTTCCTCCATTCCCCTGATTACCGTGGCCTTGATTACCTCCACTTGCAACACTTCCTTGTGAGCTAGGTGTGGGCGACAGAGGCGGCGCCATGGGTAGGGCCTGAGCGGCGGGATAACTTGGAGGCGGCATACTTGTTCGGGGCCCAGCGTATGGTACCATTTGCTCAGGTGGAGCTGGACTTCCCCATGGCACAAAGGTGTTGTACATAGGCCATGGTCATTGCCCAAATGGTGGTATCGTTGTTTGCGAGGGTCTCGTGCTACTTGACGGAGCCGATGCATTTGGCAACGCGACTACCACTGTTTGGGGCGCCTACCCCTTTCCTGAGCCTTGCCCCCCCTGGGCTAAGTTGCGCTGCTTCCGTAGCGCCTTTGAAAGATGTTGAGGTACCGGCTCTTCTTCTTCCCACTCTTCTTGGACGGCATCCTCCACCACTTGATCCTTTCCTTTTCCTTGGATCGCCGTCACTACCTTCTTCTGTATAATCACATCCTTTCTGAAGCCCAATTCGGCCAGTACGTTAGTGACGATCCTTCTTACCCCTGGGGTTCCAGACGCTTTGGCATCCCTCTCCTTCCTCTTACGCCTTCGCAGGCGCATCTGATATTGTTCCACCTCGTTCAGACTTCCCTCTGCCACCCCTTTATCAATAGTGGCCCGGGTGAGTTTCTCACTTCCTCCTTCATGGCTTGTCAGTTCTGCAGCCTCTGAGGCGGTGAGCAGTCCCAAAAAGATAGCGCATTGGGCCTCCTCTGAAATGCCATGAACCTTTCTTGTTTCTTAAATTCATGCACGAACGCCCCCACCGTGGTGAAGTCATCTCTATTCATGGCTTCCAAATCCGTCGTGGTTAGCAGTCCACCACCTAGCCTATACTTTCTTTGCATTCCATCCTTGAATCTGGCCCAGCTGCCATTGGCCGCATTTATAATTTTCTCCACCTCCTAATGGTGGACATGAAGTACATACTTCAAGATGCACTGGAACTTCACCACATCCGATAACCCCACCAAGGCTTGTTCTACCAAATCCAGCCAATCAGAAACTCGTTCCCCATTAAAGTGGAAAGTATTAATCTTGGGGACATTACTTGGCGTCCTTTCCCGCTTATCAATTGCCTCAATGAGGTCCTCGAGCGTCAGGACCTTCTCCTCGCCATCTGCTACTATAGGGCCTGACATTTTTGCGGGCTTGTCTTTTACTCGACCTTCCCTGTTTTAAGAAAAACACACCACCTCATTCATCAGTCCGATCCTATCACACTCCACATCAGACCTCTACTATAACTAATCCATGGTCCGGACCTAACAGGTCCTGCCCTATTTCCTTTCCCATATAACTTTTTTAATAAGCCCCGCTTTCTCCCTATGGGGTCTCCCTCATGACTTTCAAGCCCAAGCAATCAATCAGATCGGAGATATAACTTTATTATAACGGCTATTTTATCATAGATAGCCTAGCAAGACATTATATACTTTGCCTTTCCTCAGATGCCTATCTTATCTCAATCTTATACCCGAATGTCATTCCACCGGGGACAACGATAGGCTTTCGTTATCCCTGGCAACAACGCCACCTGTCGAGTGCATCAGTCCGGAACCGCACAAGGCAGCGCGGGACACTTCCGGCCACGTCACGCAGGAGTTGGTCTAAATCCTCGTCGCGAATATACATGGAGCTTCCGCAAGTCGCTCCGTCCGAGTGCGCCAGCCATACCTCTCGCGAGCCCCTACGACAAGATAGGGTCTACGCGAGGCACGACCTACCTCCACCTTACGAGAGTTGTCACCTTCCTTCGGTGGGCGTATCCCCGCCGAGCTACCAGTCCACAGTACGAAAGCTGATCATGTGAGATCACAGAGGTGGACCAGCCGAGGGCATTTCTCATTCATTGTAGCATGAGGGTACGCGCGGTATTACGCCTCTATCAGACTCTCACGCGAACCGGCATCTTGGAGGGCTAAGGTCACAAGCGGGTCCGTCGTCGGTCAACTAGGACGCATCCCGCACACCACGCGCACACCACTAAAAAGAACATAAAAATTAAAAATACACACACACATACATATACATAAAACGACACAAACAAACAACGCGACCACGCTCCTAGTCCCTCGGTAGCCATCCCACAACTTTCCGATGCGGAAATCAGATAGGCGTCGCGCGGGAGACTTAGTATGAAACCGCGCGGATGCAAGGCTAACTCATATCGACTCGCAATGCAAGCATATGCAAGCATTCACAATGATGGCGTACTACGTAGTGACCATAATCAAGCGGTCCCTTGTGGATCCGAGTACTGCTTATGACACTCAAGTGTCAGACTCGAAGTATTGTGAGGGTCTACTCCCTCACGATATTGCACGACTGAAGGAATAGCCGTGCGGCCGCGCGAGACCACCGGCCTTTGGCCTGAGTGTCTCGGCAGACAAGGCAAATAGGCTTTGCCCGATGGGTAATCCCTTCCATGCAGAGTCTACGGCCTGGGATGTCCTGGACAAGGACCTCGAATCCAAGCCCAGGACCAATGTCCGATTACAAATTCTTCAAGAAACATACAAATTAATAAAGGGGTTTTCCTTCTTTTCTTAATCTCAACCCCTAGTTAAATCCTTAGTACGCGGGTCCCTCGGGCCATGCGAACACCCAGCATAGGTACACATATATATGTATAGGGGAATAAGTATGTGACAATCACTTCTCACAATCATAGTGAGACTCCTCACAGCCATATATATATGTGTGATCGCAGGCAGTCCAATCTAAAATCTGAACCACAAAGGGTACCTACAATCACATCAAAAAGTCAAACAAGAGTCCATGCACTACACGGAGTCAACTCCAACCACTCCCTACACTCATACCCCTCGCTTTAGCCATGCAAGCCCCAACCTCTGTCCAACCAACCATAATTATATACTCAGTACCTTTGTTAAATGGCCATTCAATAAAAGTCCGGGTAAAACCTTAATAAAACAATAAAATCATCAGGGGTAAAGCCTTTTAGGTTGAGTATTGAGGATGAATTGGAGTTGAGTCGCAAACTGACGAATCGGCAACCGACCTGTTATCAGTGATAACAGAAGATGGTCCTTGTAGGATCAAACTGAATCTAGACCAAGCCCTGAATCAATCGATCAAGAGGACCTGTAACACAAGACAGGTCAATTCCCAAGCTAAATCTATAAGTCCCAATCGAGAGTAATATTTATATCATGATTTTACCTAGGATCATTCTACTTGACTAATCCCGTGTCTATCGTTAAGTCAGTGCCTAACGAAAAAGGTAGACCCTTTGACAAAATCTCCTCTATGCAGAGTGGATTGTCAGCATTGCCACCTGTCAAAATATAACCTAACTCCTCTAAACTAAGGAAATTTCGACAGCGCTTTATAAATCTGGGAAGTCTCCCTTTCTAAAGGGAGTGCTGCTTAAATTTTTGCTAATTAAGAGAGTTAGACAAAATTTGACTTTAGAAGGTTGAAGATTATTTTTGCTTTCATATCTAAGTTAAATGTGAACTCAGGAAATAAAATCTGAGTTCAACTAAGACAACATTTAACCAACTCTTTAGATTTGTGGAAATTTCGGCAGCGCTTAGATTTGTGGAACCAGCAGAAATTGACCTAAAAAAAAAAACATTAACTAAGAAAATGCAGGAATTGAAACTAACTCCTATGGCTCTAGCACGTGGCGAGAAACTAAAGCAACTAGCTATCAAACGGAAACTCAGACTAAGTAGTAGCCTCACTTAGTCACATGCAGGTCAAACCACAAAGGTAAGTACTCACACCATCCCAGGGTCAACCTTATCAAACAATAGTTTGTAATCTTTATAGGATTTATGTCCTTATACCCAGCTTACACAAGGCATCAAGCTAGGCCACCCAAACTTATGGGAACCTGCCTAACTCAACCAGAATATACACAAACACAGGGTACAACAATTTTTTTCTTCTTTGGGCACATGACTACGCTACCCTAGTCGCCCTGAACTGTTTAAGTATCTCAATTATACATAATTGTTTGTCCTTAGTCTTATAAGGTAGCATATGACCGAACCGATCAACTTACATCAAGGTCCAGCTTGCCCCTTCTTACCACATGTTCACTCTTAATTGATACTCTCTTCACTTATGATAAGCTATAGTCAGACCATCCAAACTTATAGAAAAATGTCTGACTAGCCAGTTCATAAGTAATATAATATAAAATATAAACAAATTTAACCTTCAGGTTCTAGCATGTGTGTGGCTTCAGACTAGACCTCCCAAACTTATGGGAACCTGTCCGGCCTGTTGCATAAATCGTCCCTCAGAATAAAACAAAGAGGGTTAGAGTCATCCAAACTTAAGGAAAAATGTTCAACCCTCCTTCAGAAACTAAATAAACATATTGAAACCCCAAGGAAAAAGGGCGACCAAGCCATCCAAACTTATGGAAAAATGCTTGGTCCCTGAAAAGACAATCACATCCAGCCCTTACAAGTCAAAGCAACCAGACCACCCAAACTTATGGGAATCTGTCTGGTCCTTCAGGCAATCATAAAATAAACATAGCACTGGGCCCTCCAAACTTATGGAGACTCTCCCAACCTTTGGTTGACCCAGTCAAACTGAAGCAAGACAGTCTTTCTCTCATCCTTCCCCCTAATACAACCCACAATCTGCTTTCAGTCAAACAATGAAACTGAAACTGACATTGAACATACATTCCTTTACTTGGTCTGGGTTGTATCCTGAAAGTAAAATTGAAAGTCAAAGTAGGGGTGCACACATCATACTTAATCAAAACATAGCAAGGAATATAGGTAAAGGTTATAACTGGGTTTATAGAAGGACATGAAGTGTTACCTCTCAGTTCCCTGCCTCCATAACTCCTCCTGAGTTCCGGCAGAGTTCCCACAATCAGTGGGCTGACTCCCCACAGCGTCTTGTTGTAGTCCTACGGGTTGCAATCCCGCCTGTCGCCTTCCTCTAAGAGATGGACTAGACTTAGAGTAAGAAGGGCAAACGTAGATGTCATTGAGTCTCTCAGATACAAGGGGGGTGCACTCAGACTCGAAGGAGAGGGCCTTGCTCCCTTCATGCGCCTGAGGGCCCCGCAATGGCGGCCAAAAGCGTAGTAATGGCTTGGTCGAAGCTAACGCCAATCCACAACCAAGACTCCCCACTCCAGCTAGCTCAATCTATCCATAGCTTCACAGCTCAAGGTGTATGGTCACAATTCAGTCAACTTCTTGTGGTCGCCCCCTTGTTCAACCTGTTGCTCAGAACTGCAACCTCATAGCCTGGCCTGACTTTTACCGCTGTGAACTGGGTGGGCAACGCCCAGCATGGCAAGTGGTTCTTTGGATGAACACTCTGCCTCGGGCCACCTCCACCCCATGATTTGGGCAATGTATCAGTCAGGCAGTAAGTCTCCAGGTGCCACCGCTGGCAGCCTATACGCGGCGAGAGTATGGTGGAGGCACGACAACCGCCGTGCTCAGCAAATAGCATCTACACACGACGAATTCCAACAGCACCAACGAATGTCAAAACTCGTCAAGGAGTGTGCAAAACCACTGCCCCCCAATAGCAGCCGCAGCGACCAATCGAGATGTGTAGCGACGAACCGTACCACATTCTTTCACCGAGAATCGTAAGGATGATCAGTGAATCCACCACTAGATCACGGGTAGGTGCGCCGACAATCCAAATGGGATTAGCACGCCTTTATTCTTTATCGCGGCTTAACAGTGGACCCTTTTCCGTAGCGTTTCTATTAGGTAAGTCCCCAACCCCGCGCTGGTCGTTACGCTGCTCCCACTAATCTAAACGACAGTGATAGGAGTCAACCTTCCCCGAACGTGTGGAAGTATTCACTCGGGGCTAACATCTTCCCTCCTACGCGCAGCCTACATCCCCTCTCCTACCAATACCTCTCACTTAGTCCAAAATCCGACCCCACGTCTGAACTCGGCCTATGCAAAAACCCCCAGATAGGTTCCTCCCTCGTCCGTTTCTGCTCACAGTCGATAGCGCCATACACCCTCCAGCTTTCTTCCGCTCGCCTTCATCATTGACTTCGTTCCCCGACACTTCCTCGCTCACCCTGTTTACATAGTAGCTCACGGCCTATTGTTCTCTTACTACTCCAAACCGACTTGCTTCTTCCTCTAACTTACGATCGAACAAACGGAAGAGGCCCTTCCCCTTCTTACCATATCCGTGCTTCCCAATACCTTTGTGCGAGGGCTTTTCCCTGCTAACTCATAATCTACTGATCTATTACTAGAACCAACACTATATCCGGGGTCGCCCACCTACAAAACCCTCGTTCACCATGTTACTTCGCCCGATCCCTATCAGAATCGGGTGGAATCTCAGTTCTYCGTCTTCACCATGCCCCTTCGTTGTCCCGCTATCGTTGTACTTYGCGCACTACTTTCTCCACTAACCTCCCAATATGCTAACTTATCATCAAAACTAACCTCATCACCGAGATCGCCCGCCCAAAAAATACCAGAAACAAGTCTCAAGTCGCTCGTTTTCGTTAATGAACGAGCGCGATCAGTGGTTTTTCCGATTCTGCCATGCTCACTCCCTCTATTTCCAGTCTTCGACTATATGCAGCGCGAAAACCCGTCCTGGTTCCTCCTTCTCTCACAGGCCCTGACCCCCGTCTCCTTTTGTGCGCTCCGCTACAGCCGCCTCCGATCGCAGCCAGCTTCGCAGCGTCGGACTTCACCCGATAGCGAACACARAAGGAGGAAAGAAAGAAAAATGGGAAAAAGAAAACAGATTAGCCGCGCTCCCTTTTCATTTATATCCTGTCATCCTCGTGCAGGGGCCGTGCTAATCTCCTCTACATCACTCTAATTTTAACAGATGTCCCGAAGGACAGTTCGCCAGTCCCGCAATCAGGACTGTACAAGACCAGTTTCRAAACTGGGCCTGTRTCTCRGCCTCACACAGGTGTACTGGCTACCTTAGGTCGGTTGGTGCAAATGCCGATACCAACTCAGGCCTCRGGCATAGTTACCACCACCCCTGGCCCCTAACAGGCCGACTTTCCGACGGAGCTCGGTTCTAAAGCTACCGGCTAACCCCCGGCTGGTATCGCTCACACGTTGTAGCCTATATCGCACCAGCTGAAGGGTGCAGCTCCCACATGTTCCCCTGCTGGCGGCTTGAGCACGGATGTGGTTGCTTACGGGGTTCCCTATAATACTGTACAGGCTAACTTTGGCGCAGTCACGAGAACAAATTGTAGTCGCACCTAGGCAATTCCGGTCACACCACACACCCCCACGCAACTTCACCGGACCCGAAACACAGGTCATAAACATTCTGCATCACCGACCCCTTTTGCCTCAAGTGCAATTACAACCTCGAGCCCTGACCGCGCCCGGTTCTCAGCAGCAGCGTGACAGAGGACCTTCACTAGTATCCCAAACATGCGAACCCGCCACACGAGGCGCACACCCAAGGTCCTCGGTTGTCGTGTCGGCTACTGAACCCGGCGTCGCGTCCGGGTTAATGAACGCTAGGTTATAACAAAAAAATAATAAATACGACGCTAAAATGATTTACGTAGAAAATGCCGACTCTAATCTGACGTCGCTGACAACAAAACCAATGGGGATAGCCCTGTCGAGCCCCTAACCCTTCGGTCCACTCACACTACTCTGATGTTCTCGCACCGTCGCCGCTCAATCTTGATCCCTGAATCTCTTTGATGAAAGACTGAATCCGTAACCGCTAGTACTAGGCCCAAGGTTGGGTCTAGTGTTAGCGGACACCTATATAAATGAATACAGTGAGACGTGCGAACTTACCGAAACGTTTTAATATCACACCGTTTTCGATGCCATCCTCTGTACGTACACGTAGGCCACCGACAAACGTACCACTCACGATGCGGACCCTACTTTAATCAAAAGAATAAAAATATGACCAACGACTAATGCCAGTTTTTGCAGTTATCAAAAGGAAGAGGATCACGCGCGCCTTCAACCTGCACGCCGACATATTCTCTCTCTTGATTCTAATAACCTTCAGTCTACGCACAGACAATTATCACGACCCGCGCGAACATTCCAAAAAAATTCTGATTTAACATAACTTCCTATCATTTGCAAAAAAACAGGGCGGATACCCTTGTTTGGGTATTCGCACCGACACTGTAACCAGTTCGTGATGTGATGGCCTCACACAACGTGTGCCCAGGGCGCAACCGCCTGAGCCCTAGGCTCAGCTGCACAGTGCAGCTCTTTGCTTCTAGAAAGAGCCTGGAGGCTGACGTTGCTCTGTAACCAACTAGCGTGCTGCAACTGTCTAAGTAACCACATATGAAAAATTGTCGAGAACAGGCCTCACATGGATATTCAAGCCCGCCTTTTCTTATGGCGGGCACTAGGCTTGCTTTGGGCCACAACCCAGAACAGTTGTATGTCTGATAAGGGCTCCACGAATCTTATTCCTCGCAAAAAAAAAAAAGGAGGGGGGGAAACACAAACATGTGTTTGTAAGTACGGTTGAGCATTCAATATTTGTCACTAGTGCATAACTTTATGCTCCTTCAGACACATGTTTTTTCCTCCTGCTGCTGCTCCTCCTCCTAGCCCGAGAATAATACAAGCCTGTTTTCCACCAGCTGAGCAAGTGAGCATGAAAATTTTGTAACAACCAACACTAGCTGGCAATTTTAAATACTTCTCACCTCACTTAAGATGAACTACAAATCTGCGGGCCTCTATACTTTTCTCATATGCTCATGATTTTTGTTGCACGGGAGGGAACTGGAATCAGACTCGCTATCTTTCACACTTCTCATGCATGCAAACAGGTGCGCAGCAAACTGGCGACAAGCGCCCACTCAGAACTCAGAGATATGGTAGCCGAGAATACAGTTCAGATACAAGTTCACTTCAATGGCTATGGCGACACGGCGCCCTCACAACTCTCTGTTCGCACACATAGGATCACCCCGAATATCCCACACGTGTTACTATGTACACACGTTGTTGGTGCGAATACCCTTACAAGGGTATCCGCCCTGGTTTTTGCAAGTGACAGAAAATAGTTTTGGTCTAGAGTTTAAGTATACCACGCTAAGCACGACTGCGTCTATAATTGCGTGACAGGGTGGTTGACCACAATAGCGAGTGCGTGGGTGCGCAGGTTTAAGGCGCGCGTGATTCTTTTCTGTTATTGATCGTAAAGCCGGCCCGGACCTCGGTCGTTCTGCTTGGTATTATTATTATTACTTATTCATTTTTTAGTAAGTAGGAACTAGGGATATTTCCCTTTTGATTGGTGCGTTGGCCGAGGGGAGTGCGCGTGCGAGGACGACGGCGACAACGGCGACCGTGTGACTGTGGCAGGTCTGGGCACGCGAAGGAGCGCAAATGGCGGTTGTGGTACCACTTTGGTAAGTTGGCGCAGACGCTGAGCGGCCGCGCGCGCGGTTGTAGGCGGAGATGAGACTCAGGCCAATTTCCCTGGTCCTGAGCGCCGCACCGCACCGCCTTATATGGCATTCAGCGCGTTTTGGTTTCAGGCTTGGGCTTAGCCCTATAGGTTACGGCATCGGACTATTGCTAAGGAGGTTCTGGGGTCTAGGTCGGCGGGCGTCGGAGCAACAACTGCAGCGTAGCGTGCGGAGAAAACCGAGGGGTTGAGGATTGACGGGCTATCCCCCTCTGGTTTTTGTTGACAGACGTAGCGGCGGGGCCGGCCCACGGGACCGGTGGGGCTTTAGCAGTCCCCGCACCGTGCATAGGGACCCTTATTTATGATATTCTATGTCTTTTATTTTTGGTTTTTATTTATTTTATCTATTTATTTTTCCTTTATTATTATGCGCAGCCCCGCTTTGGCCCGGAGCGCGGTACCGTGGGTGTAGCAGGCACCCAAGAGCCTAGCTCACTGGGTCCACCATTGAACTGTTGAAATACGGACCGCGTTCAAACCCAAGATGATGGGCTTTGATGAGTAAAAGCCGAATATTCCGAATTGACTGAGGGTCGGGGCTGATTGACCCCGTGGCCCAAGCCAAGTCCTTCGGGACATCCGTTAAAATTAGAATGATGTAGAGAAGGCTGGCGTGGCTACGGGGGCTAGGCACCGTAATGAACAAAGCCATGGGCGGTGGGTGTACCCGCGAACTGTCCGAAAACACAGGCCGAAAGGCCTTGGTACGGCGGCGAATGAACCCGTCCGGGGTTCTGCCGCAGGTACATGCGAAGCGAATGGGTAAAACCCGGCGGGATCAGGCAACAACAATGTTGCCGTGCCGACTACCTCGTCGGACTTGGGTATAGGAGCCTCAGACTAATCGAGCCGTCTAGTAGCTGGTTCCCTCAGAATTCCACTGAAGTGCGTTGTGTGGGGCCAAGCGCTATGGCGAGGAAGAGTACGGGGAAACGCCGAGAAGGGGAAAGCCGGGAAGCGGGGTGAACGAACCCGGCGGGGACTCTGCGTCAGATACGGCCATAACTAAGATGGCGGGAGCGCCAGCTGAGTGCAACTGTGGAGGGGTGGCGAGTGACTGAAACTATCAATCAGGCACGATCGGGCCATAGTGGTTGTTGGGCGCTACACTAACTATAGCGGGCGAGGCGAGGCAGCAGGGCTACAGGCGCTAACAGGATGAAGAATGGGAGCGGGTGAACTTGGACGGGGGTGAGCATAAGATACATTCGGAGGAAAGACAGAGATGGCGGGTGACGAACTCGGCAGAGGTAGGAAAGCTTAACTCACCCGATCCTTATCGGAATCGGGCGAGGAAGGAAATGTTTTCGGGGTTTTGGGTGGAGACGAATATGAAGATGGAGTCAGTTTAAGAGGAAACTTAGCAGATTGAGAGGTTGGGAGAGAAAAGACTGCGCGGACTTATGACGGGAGAGAGTGTAGGTGGGAGAAGGACAGTGAGAGAAACCGCCCAATCCTTGATGGAAACGGGCGGGGAGAGATCCTACTCGGGGGTTTTATGGCAGGGCGAAGCCGATGGCGAAGCCAGATTTGAGGATAAGTCGAGGGTTCGAGCGGCATAGATTGAGGTGCTGCGCGGAGAGGAAGAAGGTCTGAATATGGCGATGTATCTTTCCGTTTTCTAACGGAAGATTCATTCGATTTTTGCTCATGCTGTAGCGGGGGGGGGGGGGGGGCTAGCAACTGGCGAGTTACCTGTTGACCAGTGCGATGCCTTTCCGATCGGTCGAAATAGCCTCCCGCTATCCCTCCGTAGGCATGGCCGAAAGGGCACTGTGTGAACCTGCCCGGGATCATAGCTAGGTGCATTGGATAGAAGGTAGGAAAGGAAGAGGGCTAAGTGAACGGGGACGTGGGATGTGTCTACGTACGAAGGAAGCGAAGAACGGAGAAGATCGGACGCACGTACCTGGTCGGTGGGGAATAGCCACCCGAGTGCATCTCCCCGTGGCTTGGAAGAAGATTCGCCTCCTCGTGGTGAGTACGGGTTCGAGAGCTACAGCTAAGAGAGAGAGTGGGCTCACCCGGTGGACTGCGGCTGCTCCTCGCTTTGCGCCGAAGCGCACTGCGTCTGGTCGCGTTCCAGCGGAAGAACCACTCCCCATTCTGCTTGATAAATCTCCCCGTGTTCCAGCGGGGATTCATCATCAAGCCTGCGTGTTTACTGCAGTGGTGGAGGGAAGCCGTAGTGGCCTGCTCCCCCGTCATTTACCATGAGTCATCAACCGTCTGGCCCACAACGGCCATCTCTTTCAGTTTTCGCAGTAATCACAAGTTGAGCTAACAACGCTCGTTGTGCTCAACGCGGTTCAGGCGATGATGCTGCTCGCAGTGGACGTATCAGCAGGAAGGAGGGAGATGGTGATCTGAGGGCACGTACCTGGACTTGGTGATTAGGCCACAAGGTAGACATCTTCATGCTCTCCGGTTGCTGCTGTGGACGTCACCAGGATGTTATGTCAACTTGCAGGCTCTGCCCTTCGCGTTCGGTGCTGCTGTGTCCTGCAGATTGGTTGCCTCGCTGTAGGTGCCCAGTGCTCCGGTCTGAGGTCATTTGGCCGCTGGGTCTGAGCAAGGGCTCCTGTAACAGTGAGATGTAATGCGGGCCACCGCTGAATGCTGCTCCACGCTACTGTTGATTGCTGGATTATTTGGCGGAGCATGGGCTATTGCACGCATTAGCGTTCTTGTCATCTGGAAGTTGGTGTGCAGCTGCTATTGATGGCTACCGTTGTATGTCACTGATTAGTGCCTGTTGGTTACTGCAAACAGCTGTATATAGCCGGAAGCTATGGGAGACTGTCGTCGAGCACTATTGCTGTATGTATTGGACTGTTACCAGTTGTTGTGTGGCCTCGAAAGGGCTAAGGGAACGTGATGGGTTTCAGAGGGATGATTGGGCTGCAAGGCTGAAGGTTATATCAACAAATTGGGGGATCGTCAGAGGGTCGACGACCAGTAGTTGACTTCAGAGCTTGATCAAGTTGCTCCAGATTGGCCATCATTGCGGGGCCCTCAGAGGCTGAAGATTGCAAGACCCTCTCTAGTGAGTTTGAGAGCACCCTTCTTGAATCTGAGGGTCTCGGACTTTCTACTTCTACCCTTCTTTTTCTAAGTCTGGTCCTGATCTGAGGGGAAGGCGGCAAGCGGGATTGCAACCCGTAGGTCTGCATCAAGACCGATTGCGGGAGCTCTGCCGGAACCTAGGCGAGGTTCTAGAAGCAGGGAACTTTCAGGTATACTATCTTTCATCTATATGGCCCACTATCACCTGTGTTTGCCTATCTCCCTGCAGTATGACTATTGTATGCATGCGATTGTCCCTATGGTTATTGCTTGCTTTCAGGATTCAATCAGATCAAAGAGAAAGAATGTGTGAGAGTAAAGCATAAGTTTCAGTTTATTTTGATTGAAAGCAGACAAGGGATAAATCGGGGAAAGGTGGGAGGAAGGTAGACTGTCTGTGATTGACAGGGTCAACCAAATCCTGAGCATTGTTTCTATTGTGAATGGCTCAGGGCTATGTTTATTTGGTTGTTTTCTTAAGAACCAGGCATTGTTTTTTAACTGTGAATGGCCTGGTCGCTGTGTTTATTTGATTGTTTTCAGGGGAACCAGACATTGTTTCTACTGTGAATGGTCTGGCTACCCTAATTAACTCTGAGGGTTTGCCTGATTGAAGGGGTCTAAATTCTTGTTTATTTTGAGGGAGGATTTTTTGTCTAAGGCTAAGCATTGTTTCCATGGTGAATGGTTTAGCCCGAAAACCACGCACATAAATTAAACTGAGTATAAAAGAAAGTACTTTATGTATATTTGCATGTGAACTGGCAGTTGGGCATTGTTTCTACTATGAATGGTCCAGCGTTAAGCCATATCGTTAAAAAGAGAAAAGAGAAAATACAGAGTATAAATGAAAATAGTTTGAGCAAGCTGAACATTGTTTCTACTGTGAATGGTTCAGTCCCCTGCCCATATTTGCCTTTTCTTTTGAAAACAAAGTCAGAGAAATACTAAATCTTTGGATATTAAACAGCTCGGGGCGACTAGGCATTGAGTCCATGGCGAATGGTCCAGCTCTATGTCTTATGTAAGATGGGTATAAGGATTCAAGAACTTGAAGATTCATGAACTATGTATAAATGGAATGAACTTGGGATGGTGAGAGTACTTACATTCGTGGTTTGGTTTGCATGTGACTGGATGGGATGGCTAGTTTGTTTGGGTTTCAGTTTTATAGGTAGTTGCTTTAGTTGCTCGCCACGTGCTAGATTCATAGGAGTTATTGTCAATTCCTGCATTTTTTGTAATAACTTTTTTTTTACTTAGGTTAATTCCTGCATTTTCTGAGATCTTTTCTTATACTTGGCTTTGTATAAATCTTGGCAAGCTACTTTTCCTACGGGAAGCGCAACCGAAATTTCTACAAATCCAAGAAGTTAGTCAACTTTTGACTTGTCAAAGTTCAACTTGTCTTTTCCATATATCTGGCTTAGTTAAAATCTGAGAAGTCTCATTTTCTAAAGGGAGTGCTGCCTAATTTTTTGTTGATTCAGGGAGTTAGACAAAATTGAACTTTGGGAAGCCAAAGTTACTTTCAAAATCTGAACTCGCCTTGTATAAATTTTGGAATAACACCTTTCTAGAGGGACTGCTGCCGAAATTTCTACAAAATTAAGGAGTAAGTTAAATTCAGTCTAAAAGTTGAGCTCGAGGTGTTGTTCGAGTTCATATCTGGCTTAGTATAAATCTGGGAAGTTTCCCTTTCTAAAGGGAGTGCCGCCCAAATTTTTACTAATTCAGAGAGTTAGACAGAATTTGACTTTCCAAAGCTAGAGATTATTTCTGCTTTCATATCTGACTTAGTATAAATCTGGAAAGTCTCCCTTTCTAAAGGGAGTGCTGCCAAAATTTCTACTAATTCAAACAGTTAGACAGAATTTAACTTTTCAAAATTAGAGATTATTTCAGCGTTCATACTTGAGCTTATATAAATTATGGACAGACACTTTTCCTACGGGAAGTGCTGCCAAGATTTTCTTAGTTTAGAGGAGATAGACTATACTTTGACAAGTGGCGATTCAGGCGATCCGCCCTGAATAATGGAGATTCTGCAGATGGTCTACCTTTGGCTTAAGCACTGGCTTAGAGGTAGGCTTAGCTTTAGCTTATAGGAAAATTTTGAGTGAGGATGTATTATGGAGTTATATTCTCCATACACTTATGATCTTATCTTGGGGATTGGTCTGTCGTGTGTTACAGGTTTTTTTTTATCATTTGATCCAAGTTCAGGGCTAGATCCAGCTTGATCCCTTGAGGATCACTTTCTGTTATCACTGATAACAGGTCGGTTGCCGATTCGTCTGCCTACGACTCAATTTCAACTCTCCCTCCACACTAAACCTAGAAGGCTTTAGCCCTGGTGATTTCGTTGTTTTATTAAGGTTTCACTCGGACTTTTATTGAATGGCCATTTAACAAAGGTACTGAGTATTTAATTAAGGTTGGTTGGACAGGAGGTTTGGGGTTTGCATGGCTAAAGCGAGGGGTATGAGTGTCGAAGGTGATTGAGGTTGACTCCGTGTACTGTGTGGGCTGTTGATTTGGTTCGTTGATGTGATTGCAGGTATGTGCTGTGAATCAGATTTTGGATTTGGTTGCCTATGATCACATATATACGTATTATTGTGAGAGACCTCATTGAGAGCGTGAGAAGTGATCGTCACATACTTTACCCTTATATATGTATACATGGGTATAATTGGGATTAATGTTTGCATGGGTTGAAGAGTCCCCATACTAAAATCCTAATCAGAAGCCGAGGCTGAGGGGCTTAGGGGAGACCTCTCCTACTATTTTTGTTCTTGCTTTTTGATGATTTTTCTTAGTCGAACGTTTGGTTCTGGGCCGGGATTCGAGGTCCTTGTCCAGGACACCCCAAGCCCTAGGCTTTGCAAAGGAGGGGTTTTCCCTCGTGCAGAGCCTATTTGATTTGCCTACCGAGACACTCAGGCCGAGAGTCGGAGGTGCCGCGGCGGCTGCACGGCTATTCCTTCAACCGTGCAATGTCGTGAAGGGTTACCCCCTCACGACACTTCGAGTCTGACACTTGAGTGTCATAAGCGGTACTCGGATCCACGAGGGACTGCTTGATTATGGACACTACATAGTATGCCATCATTGCGACTGCTTGCGTACGCCTGCATTGCAAGTCGATATGAGTAGGCCCTACGTCTGTGCGGTTTTATACTAAGTCTTGAGCGCGACGCTGACCCTATTTCCGCGTCGGAAAGTTATGGGTTGGATACCGAGGGGCTAGGAGCATTGTCGCCGTATTTGTGTTGTGTCGTTTCGTACGTGTGTGTATGCGCGTGTTTTATTTTTGGTGTTTGTTAGAGTGTTGTGCGCGTGGTGTGTGGGATGCGTCCTAGTCGACCGACGACGGGCCGCGCCTGGGACTTCAGCCCCCCAAGATGTCGGTTCACGTACGGGTCCGACAGAGGCGTATTACCGCGCGTACCCCCTATGCTACAGCGAACGAGAAACGCCCTCGGCTGGTCCACCTCTGCGATTGCAACTAATTAGCTTTCGTACTGTGGACTGGTAGCTCGGCGGGGATACGCCCACCGAAGGGAGGTGACAACTCCCGTAAGGTGTAGATAAGTCGTGCCTCGCATAGGCCCTATCCTGTCGTAGGGGCTCGCGAGAGGTATGGCTGGCGCACTCGGCCGGAGCGGCTTAAGGAAGTTCCACATGTATTATAAGCGACGAAGGATTTAAACCAACTCCTGCGTGACGCGGCCGGGAGGGTCCCGCGCTGCCCTAGTGCGGTGTCGGACCGATGCGCTCGACAACGTACTATGCACGCTATCTACAACTATGGCGGTTATCGCTGCAACTACCATATTGCTATGGCTAAGCTTCTTCTCTCTCGCCCACTTTGCCCTCGGGCTCACTGCAGACCACCTCGCACAAGTCGTTGTGGCAACGCTTCCGCATGGCTCACGCAGGAATGAATGAATGGCTGGGCGCTGCCCTTTGATTTATACTTTTGTAGCTCGTTGGTCTGGTCCTTTCCCATGCCCGTAGTGCACACAGTCTGATGCGGTACTTGCTTGACTGGACTAGGACCGACTGGGACTGGGACTGCTGACTCAGCACGGGTAGACTCCACGACTTGCCCACTTGCCTCAGCCTAAACATGGGCAACTTCGAAAGGCCACTACTCGGACCTTCCGGAAGGCCGTAAACTTGGCCTTTCGATACTGTAGCAGCTACGACCATGACCTTTCGGGAGAACTACAACTACGACTTCTAGACCCTGCTAGGACTACTACCCGACAGGTCTACGGATCGAACCCCTACTGCCTACGGACCCTATGACAGTCTACCAAATGTTACAATACACAGGTCACGGGTTCAACTTTAGGGGTCGACACAGATACTATACACAGGTAAGGTGAGGACTAGGGATCGAGCCCTGGGATCTGCATCAGCTACTGCGAACTGGTGAATACCGTTTCACTCCCGCCGGCCTAAATTCGAGGTCCTTTGAGAATAACTCAGTCCAAGGTAGGACCTTTTCCTTTCTTATTCTCTCATGGGGTCTAACTATGTCGGGAGTTGTTTCTAGAAGTTCTGCTCTAGTGAACCAGCGGTCGTCCTCCCCTGATAAGCAAACCGGACCTTATACTGTTTCTGCGGAGGACCTTTACCTCTTGTTCTGAACACGTATTCACCACTAATCTATGTTGCACGCCCGGCCGCGGCCGGGGGAGGGAAACCGGCCGCGGCCTCAGCCGACCAGCCTAGTTTGGTGCAGGATTATTTTTTTCTTTCTAACGCATGAAAAAATATATATATATATGGCC
>BFEA01000418.1:486127-499495 GCA_003427395.1 Chara braunii | reverse complement strand
AAAAAAAAAAAAAAAAAAAAAAAAAACACCGAATTGCATTACTTCACAACTCGGCCTGAACAAAGGTCCATCTGTTGTCCGTTCAGATGGACCTGCCCTCAGGCCGAAGTGCCAGCGAGCGGTACCGGTACCGGTACCCCGTTTTTTCACGAAACGACAGAGGCTCGGAAAAATTCGGCGCGCAGGGAAATTCAGGCTCGGATTTAATAGCTGAGCGAGGTACTGGTGGTTTAATGGGCATGCTCACTCTCAAAGCTCATACAGCAGGTCGTGGTCGTTGGGCAGCGGACGGTACACCGCACAAGGGGCCCCCACGACCCGGATCTTCTTCCTCTTCACAGGCTAAGCATCGACAGGCTGGCCTGCACGCTGAGTCTCTCGGCCTGCAGCATTCTGAAAGCAGGTCATGGAACCTCTCCAGCGTCCCGATCACGCAGGAGCCATGCTAACCTTCACTACATTGTTCCAATTAACGGATGTCCCGAAGGACTGGCCCCTGGGCTGCGCCCCAGCAGTGTCATCGCGGAACCGGCCAGCCCCAAGTAATTCAAAAATATTCAGCTTTTACTCATTGTTTTCCATCATCTGGATTTAAACACAGGTCTGTATATCCAACAGTTCATAGGTGTACCCACTAAGTTAGGCCCGCTGGTCCCTGCAAATTGTCTTGGTACCAACATCGGTGCCGCATCCCAGAGACGGGGCGGGCGAAAAAAAGAAAAAAATAGTAATAAAGATACGAACACCAATAAAACGAAAACGGTGCTTTTTGGGAAGGGAGACCGCCAGTACCACTCTGAGTTCCGCTGACCGGGCCTATGGATGGGCCGGCAACAAAACCAAGGAGGATAGCCCCGCCGGGCCCGCAACCCCTTGGCATCTTCAGCCGCTCCGATGTTCCATCACCGCCGGTCGCCGCCCTCGATCCCTGTACCGTCGCTTTGAAAGTCCAATGTCGTTACCAATAGTGCTAGTACCCAAGGCTGAGATGAACTACTGCAAAATTCAATATAAACGGTTGCCTCACGACACGCGGGCCTACCAAAATACCCCAAGGCCACTCCTTTGCGTACGGAGCGAACTCACGATTGCCGACCTATGACGTTGCCAGCGCGAATACCCTTACAAAGGTATCCGCCCTTCTTTTTGCAAATGACAGGAAGGTTGGTTAAGCGAGAATCTCGGGAATGTTCACGCGGACTGTGGTGGTCACCTGTGCATAGGTTAAGAGTTGTCGGAGTTGGAAAGAAGAGTAAGCGCAATTTTAAGGCGCGAGTGTGATTTTCCTTCGATTGATATTGTAGCCGACCCAGTTGACCAGCTAGAAAGGTTCGCCTTCTGTTCGGTGTGCTTGACTAGTAACAGGCCGACGCATAGGGTGGCGTGCGGGGCAGCTACGACGAAGTTCAGGCAGCTACGACGAAGTGCAGGCTTGGGCTTAGCCCTATAGGTTATGACATTGGACTACAGCCACGGAGGTATGGGGTTCAAGGCTGGCGGGCGGTGGTGCAGGAGCGAGGGAGCCTTGAAGGAGCGGAGGGGTTGAGGGTCCTGCGGGGCTATCCCCCTTAGCTTTTGGGGAAGTCCGGCCGCGGGCCCGCTTTGCAGAACCAAGGGACGCCGGTACAACCCATACCCTGACGTTGTCAATACCTCCGTTTTGCTGTTGGGCGGCTTAAAAAAAAAAAATTGCTTTATTTTATCTCTGTTGTTAGGCGTCGCCAAGTTCCCGTTTCGGGGTTGGGACCGATGGTTGGCCCGACGGCTTAGCACAGAGGGGACTCCCATGGGTTGTTGTGGTATGGGCTGTATTCAGGACCGGATGGTGGGACCTGAGGAAAGGAGGGGGATGCTCTGAGCTGCCTAGGGCCGCTCGAGCACCGAAAGGCCACGGGGCATTGCCCCGGGTGAGCCCTTCGGGACATCTGTCAAAATTTGGAACGATATGGACAAGATTGGCCCCGGTGCAAGGATAAAACGAATAAATTTGCGAGGGTCCGACAGCCGCCCGTTTAATTTTTGCTGACGAACCGCACAGTCGAAAGGGGTCGGGGCGATATCATGGCGTCCCGCTCAGTGTCGGAGCAAGAAGGCGACTGGTAGGGACGAAGGAGGGATAGGAAGTTGAGGCACCAAGCGCGGTGAAGGGGGAGTGATGCAGGACAGGACGCGGCGACAGGTGCATGCGAGGCGAGGAGGGTCACAGCGCGACTGCTACAAGCGGAGTCGCTCGCCGGAGTTAGTGATAGAGGCGGGGGTAGCAACGGGCGTTGTGTGGAGCAAGGCGGGGGCAGCAGCGAGCGCTAAGCCAGGGGGCGGATGAATCATGGCGCATTTTTACGCCGGGTTCATACGAAGAAACGGGGAATGGAAGAAGTGGAGATGGAGGAGAAAAAGGATGTGTTTGCTCATTACTGAGCGGAATCGAGCGGGGAAGAAGTCATATTGGGGGTTTTCGGGGCTTGCGACCCCGAATCTGCAGTTAGATTTAGGAAAAAGGAATTAGTTTTTGTGTTGTAAGGAAACGATGTTGCGCGGTAGATGACGAGGGGGGCGGACATGGTGAGGTGAGAACGGATCTCTCGCTCGTTCCTTGGCCAAATCGAGCGAGCGAAGATTCGATTATGGGGTTCTGAGGCGGGGGGAGGACGATGGCGGTGTTAGAATTAGACTTTAGAAGTCAGTTTTTTTGAATTGCACTCGCGGTTAACGACCACCTAAAATTTCAGAATGAAAGGTTCTGAAGTGGTCTGAAACCGCTTAAATGGCCTGAAGATACTTCATGTCATTTCAAAAGTTTCGGGTGGTTTGGAGGACAAGTTTTATGTTGTTGTTTTTTTTTTTCTGCCTGTTTTTTCAGCCACTCAAGGTCATTTCATGAATTTTAGGTGGGGACCTGAAACCGCTGGAGTGGCTGAAGCTTCTGAAAGGGGTTTCAGGTACCCCCATCCAAATGGTTGGATGGGGGTACCTGAAACCTCTTTCAGAAACTTCAGCCACTTCAGGTCATTTCAGGAATTTCAGGTAGGGACCTCAAATCGCTGAAGTGGTTGAAGCTTCTGAAAGGGGTTTTAGGTACCTTCATCCAAATGGTTGGATGGGGGTACCTGAAACCCCTTTCAGAAGCTTCAACCACTTCAGGTCATTTCATGAATTTCAGGTGGGGCTCTGAAACCGCTGAAGTGGCTGAAGCTTCTAAAAGGGGTTTCAGGTACCCCCATCCTAGCATTTAGATGGGGGTACCTGAAACCCCTTTCAGAAGCTTCAGCCACTTCAGGTCATTTCAGGAATTTCAGGTGGGGACCCGAAACCGCTGAAGTGGCTAAAGCTTCTGAAAGGGGTTTCGGGTATCCCCATCCAACCATTTGGATGGGGGTACCTGAAACCGCTTTCAGAAGTTCAACCATTTCAGGTCATTTAAGGAGTTTCAGGTAGGGACCTGAAGCGGCTGAAAGTGACGTGTAAATAGTGTTTGTTGTTAACCATCTCTCTTGAATTGCTAGTAAGGAGCTGCGTCGGGGTGAGAGGGATGGAAAACGAGGATGAACCCGTCCTTATTTTAGCGGAAGGTTCATCCGAACAAGGGAGCAATCGCTGTGTAGAAGGCTTGCCTGTGAGGTGGTGTATTTGGCAATTTTGTCGATAGGAAGTTGCGGGAGGACAGCCGCGGGTTGGAGACTTACCTATTGGCCACGCGAGCTCTCTCTCCAAAGCGCCTGTCGCGATGCTCTCCCAGGCTGAGGCATTCGCCAGATGATCTCGACTGAACCCAGTCGCACGAACGACCATGCACAGGGGCTTACTGAGACACAGCTAGGGGGCTTAAGGATGAGCGAATGGGGAAGGCGAGTGGATGGGGACTTACCTGCGGGTTGAGGCGCCGTCCATCCCATTGAACAAGGCGAATAGCGAGGTAAGCTTGGGAGCGGAAGCTTACCGCGCAAACCAGTGGACCGCAGGGAGGGGCTGTGGGTTGGAAGCTTACCTTTGGGGGATGAACTTCTGGCCCTCGCATGCGGAGTTGCTGGGGACCGACCACAAAGATGCTGGCTTACAGATGGGATGGAGGGGTAAGGAGCAGGGGTCGTGGGGGCGGTAGTCTACCTGCTAGCTGACACGTTGTTTGTCTGAAGCAAGCCAATCACGGTCTGAGCGGCGGCTGGTAACTGTGTGACCGTACTCTGGGTGTTAAAAGGAAGAGAGAGGTTGTGAGAAGGCAGACTTACCTGCTGGTCCTGGCGTTATACGTTGCCAAATAGCGAGGGAGCAAGGAACTATACGCGGACTGCGATTTGGCTGCCCACCTGTGGATTGTTGTATCGCTCACGTGACTGAGTTGAAGCTGCGCCCGGTGAGCCACGAGGTTGCAGACCACTCGGTTGAATGGTGGGTCGCTCATCCTCCCGATCGAAGCAGCGCGATTCCGACTGCAGATTGGGTGTGGGCCAGGCGCTGGAGGCAGTCTACACGGTCACCTCTTGCGTGCGCTCTGCTCGACGCTGTTGACTGCGGGGTCAGACTTGCTTCAGCACGAATAAGAATGGTGTTTGGCTGAGTCACGACCGGATTTGAGCCTTGTTGAGGAGTTGCCGGTGTGATTGTGGAAAAGTTTTGAGGAGTTGATGTGGTAATTTGGGGAGGGTTGACTTCGGCGTTTGACTCCGATTTGATCAAGCTGCCGCATTGACTGTCATTGCAGGGCCCTCTGGCGCATCAAGGAAGCAAGGCCCTCTCATGCGAGTCTGAGCGCACCACTCTTGGATCTGAGAGTCTAAAACCTTCTCCTTCTGCCCTTCTTCCTCTAAGTCTAGTCCATTTGTTCTGAGAGGAAGGCGGCAGGCGGGATTGCAACCCGTAATCCGTGCCAAGGCCTCTGTGGAAGGTTCGCCCCACCGATTGCGGGAGCTCTGCCGGAACTCAAAAGGAGTTCTGGAGGCAGGGAACTGCAAGGTAACCTTCCATTCCCCTCTATAAACCCAGGTATAACCCCTATTTGTACATCTTTCTATGTTTGGCTGAGTATACTGTATGCACCCCTAGTTTGACTTTAGTTTGACTTTCAGGATACAACTCAGGCTAAGCAAGGGAATGCGTGTGTAATGGCAGTTCAGCTTCTTTGATTGTCTGAAGGCAAAATTGTTTAAGAAAAAGGGGTTGCATCTAGGGGAAGGGTGGGAGAAAGGTGGTTTTGCTTGGGATTGGAAGGGTCTTATAGAGTCGGTTAGGGTTCCATAAGTTTGGATGGTCTGGCTGCTGTGTTTGTTTTGTTTTCTAAAAAGGTCAGGATGAATGGCTTGGCCGTTGTGTTTACTTAATTTCATCAGGCTTAGTTCTAAGATGAATGGTCCGGCTATTTGGTTTGTGGGGTTTTGATTGTGCAAACTTGAGGACCAAACATTGTTCCATAAGATTGGGTTGTCTGGTCGCTGTTTATTTCTGGGTGGTTTATGAACAGTCTCTAGGTCTAACTCAGAGTACTCTGCTTTTTTTCTTGGTGCCGAGAAAAAGGGGTAGAGCTTTGTTTCTAAGATGAATGGCTCAACTCTTTTGGTTGTTTTATTTTGAGGGAGTAATTTTCGCTGAGGACGAAGCATGTTCCATAAGATTGGATGACTTTGGACTCATGTCGCACACAAGTAGATCGGAGAGAAATGAACATGGCGAAGGACTAGACAGGTTCCATAAGCTTGGATGGTGTGACCCAACGCCTCGCACATGTTGGAACCCAAAAGGTTATAATTTGGTTATATCTTATTACTATTCTACTTAAGAACAGGCTGGTCAGACAGGGTCCCATAAGATTGAGTGGTCTGACTATAGCTTATCATAAATTTGAAGAGAGTATAAGTAAGAATATAACTTAAGGTAACTTTGGGCAGGCTGAGCTTTGTTTCTAAGATGAATGACTCAGTCCTACGCCCAGCTTTTGAACACGAAGTTCAGTTCAGGGCGGTTAAGTATTGTTTCTAAGATGAATGGCATAGTCATATGCCCAAAGGAAGAGAGAAGTAGTTGTGCAGCCTGTTCGTGTATACTCAATGGCTGAGTCAGGCATGTTCCATAAGATTGGATGACCTGACTTTACGCCGTATGTAAGTTGGGTATAAGGGGTTAAATCATTAA
Source organism: Chara braunii (assembly GCA_003427395.1). NCBI lineage: Eukaryota > Viridiplantae > Streptophyta > Charophyceae > Charales > Characeae > Chara > Chara braunii. The sequence goes on along the minus strand of BFEA01000418.1, from coordinate 493,372 downwards.
AAGATCATGAACTATTGCATACTAAATTGACCTTGGGATGGCAAGAGTACTTACCTTTGTGGTTTGGCCTTGCATGTGGTTGAGTGAGATGGTGACCTAGTCTAAGTTTCAGCTTGATAGGTAGTTCCTTTAGTCGTTCGCCACGTGCCGGAGCCATAAGAGTTAGTTTCAATTTCTGCTTTTTCTGAGTTAAGTTTTTTTTTACTTAAATCAATTCTCGCATTTTCTGGGATATTTTTGTTATACTTGGCTCTGTATAAATTTTGGTAAGCTACTCTTTTTACGGGAAGCGCTGCCCAAATTTATGTAAATCCAAGGAGTTAGTCAAAATTTTGGCCTTTCAAAGTTCAACCTGTTCAAAATTCATATATGGCTTCGTAAAAATCTAGGAAGTCTCCTTTTCTAAAGGGAGTGCTGCCCAAATTTTTGCTAATTTAGGGAGTTAGACAAAAATTCGACTTCGAAAAGTTGAGGACTGTTTTTGTTTTCATATTCGGGCTGATATAAATTCTGAAAAGACACTTTTCCGACGGGAAGCGCTGCCGAAATTTTCTTAGTTTAAAGGAGATAGATTATATTTTGACAGGTGTCGATTCTGGCAATCCGCTCTGAATAGGGGAGATTGTGTCAGGGTCTACCTGTGCTTTGGGCACTGCTTAAAGGTAGATTCAGGCTTAGTCGATTAGAAGGATCTTGGTTAAGAATGTGTTATGAAGTTGTATTCTCCATACACTTATGATTTTAGCCTAGGGATTGGTCTGTCTTGTGTTACAGGTCTTCTCGATCGATTGATTCAGGATTTGGACTAGTTTCAGCTTGATCCTACGAGGATCATTCTCTGTTATCACTGATAACAGGTCGGTTGCCGATTCGTCGGTATACGGCTCGATTCCAACTCGCCCTCCACACTCAACCTAAAAGGCTTTAGCCCTGGTGATTTTATTGTTTCGTTAAGGTTTCACCCGGACTTTTATTGAATGGCCATTTAACAAAGGTACTGAGTATTTAATTATGGTTGGTTGGACTGGAGGTTGGGGCTTGCATTGCGAAAGCGAGGGGTATAAGCATAGAGAGTGGTTGGGATTGACTCCGGGTAGTGCGTGGACCTTGTTTAACTCTTTGATGTGATGGCATGTATGTTCTGTGGCTCAGATTCGGGATTTGGTTGCCTGCGATCACATATATACACATGGTTGTGAGCAGTCCCACTGTGACCATGAGAAGTGATCGTCACATACTTATTCCTCATATATATGCATGTGTGTACCTATGATGGACGTTCGCGTGGCCTAAGGGGCCCCGTACTAGAAGCTTACTCAGAGGTTCAGACTGAGAGATATAAGAAAGACCCTTCCTTTTACTTGTTTGCTTCTTGGGGGTTTCTTAGTCGTACGTTGGTCCTGGGCCGGGATTCAAAGTCCTTGTCCAGGACATCCCAAGCCCTAGATTCTGCGGGGAAGGAACCTTCCCTCGCGCAGAGCCTATCAGTCTCGCCCTTCGAAACGTCCAACCCTGAGGGCAGAAATGTCGCGAGGGTTGAACGGCATGTCCTTCAGTCGTTCAATATCGTGAGGGGTAACCCCTCACGATATATTCCTTCAACCATTCAATATCGCGAGGCTGGAACCGTAATTACCGCATATGACTAGCATCGTTGGTTGGTATAGGGATGGTCTGCGACTGCGCGACTTTATATTAAATTCGTGCGCGCGATGTTTCGTCGTCCTGGGGTCTAAAGGTTATGGGAGGAAGGGACTCGCAAGTAGGCACGAATGTTTGGGATTATTATAGGCCGCTGGTGCCAACCAAAAAGGGGACCCAAGGTTATGATTTTTTGGGATAGGGGGACCTTTGGCCTATTTTTGTTTTTTAGAGTTATCATGGTTGGACGTTGTAGTCCGTGGCAGCCGTCAAAGTCAAACCCCTTGACTTTTGTCCAAGCCTGGAGTGGGACTCACCTTCAAGGCAACAAGAAACGACTGCCACCACAGGTATGGACCTGTGTACCACCCACTCTGCACAGGGTGCAGAAGAGGGTGTGTGGTCTTCAATCGCGCATGGCGGTTGTCTAGCGCCGAGAGATTAACCCCTCAAGGGGCGTGTCAGCCTACACTTGAGTGTCAAATGTAACCCCCGAAATTAAGGAGAACCGCATGAGCATGGGTACTACATAGTACGTCATCATTACAACCGTTTACGTACGCTTGCATTGCGAATCAGTATGAATCAGCCCTTCATCCGCGCGATTTTATATTAAGTCTTGCGCGCGACGCCTATCCGATTTCCGCATCAGAAAGTTATGGGATGGCTGCTGAGGGACTAAGAGCGTTGTCGTGTTGTTGTGTTGTATCGTTTCGTGTGTGTGTGTGTGTTTTATTCTTCCTGGATGTTCGTAAGGTGGTGTGCGCGTGGTGTGTGGGATACGTCCTAGTCGACCAACGACGAGTCGCGCTTGGGACCTCAGCCCCTCCAAGATGTTGGTTCGCGTGCGAGTCTGATAGAGGAGTGTTACCGCGCGTACCCCCTATGCTACAGCAAGCAAGAAACGCCCTCGACTGGTCCACCTCTGCGATTGCAACTGATCAGCTTTCGTGTTGTGGACTGGTAGCTCGGCGGGGATACGCCCACCGAAGGGAGGTGACAACTCCCGTAAGGTAGAGGTCAGTCGTGCCTCGCGTAGGCCCTATCCTGTCGTAGGGGCTCGCAGGAGGTATGGCTAACGCACTCCGCCGGAGCGACTTGCGAAAGCTCCATGTACATTCGCGGTGAAGGATTCAAACCAACTCCTGCGTAACGCGGCCGGGAGGGTCCCGCGCTACCCTGGTGCGGTGCCGGACCGATGCGCTCAACAACGCCCGCCGCTCATAGGGCCTGGCTCCGTCCACGACCTCCAACCTCCCGCGTCCACCGCGCAGGTCCTTGCTCGCGTTGTATTCTCTCTCGTATGTTTCAATCACCGCTCAATAGTAATATTACTGCCTAATGATGTCTTGCATATGAGCGCAGAGGCACCACTGTCACTCCAACATAAACAAAACCCTTCCTAGTTTTTAGTCAAAAATCAAAATTTTGCCGGTGGAAACGCCGACTCTATAACATCAAGATAAAAATCATCACGCGCGCCTCAAAACTGCGCGCTCACACACTCTCTACTTCCAGTCAACCATTCAGTCAACGTGAACAAAACACAATCGCAACTCGTGCAGTGTACTCAAATTTCAAACCAAACCTATTTTCTGTCATTTGCAAAAACCAGGGCAGATACCCTTGTAAGGGTATTCGCGCCGACACCGCCTACTCTGTTTTAAGAAAAAAGAATAACACGTTTGCCTGTGGATACGATGTGGAGTCTGTATTTCGACAGTTCAATGTTGCAGTAATGGGCCGCAGAAAAAAAAATCACAAAGAAATACAGACTCCACATCGTATCCACAGGCAAACGTGGAAATACAGACTCAACATCGTATCCACAGGTAAACGTGGAAACACAGTCATTGTTGGCCTCAACAAATGTGATTTTGACCATTTGCTGAGGCCAGCAGGGAAAAAAAAAAAAAAAAAAAAACACAAAGAATAACGAAAGGGGAGCCCGGGACCAAAATTTTGAAAAACTTAGATTTTTCACTTCGTGCCAATATTTTTTTCATGGAGGAAATGATTTGTTTTTACTCTGGATTTTTTTCAACGGGTAGGAGGGCACCTAGCCCACATGTGGGATTTGTTTCAGAATTTTTTGTTGAATGAATTGTTTATTAAAAATCGGCAAAGATGGGCTACGTTTCGAACCCCCTCTCGCCTGTCGGGACTTGAATTCGTGAATATCATGAGTTGATTGTTCCCCTCCCAGCCTCAGTTCTTAGCTGGCACCTGTCAGAACGGGCGCCAGGCAAGGAAAAGGCAGCCAATGGCTGCCAGGAAATTTAATAGCAGCCATTGGCTGCTGATTTTGTTTTATATATATGAGAAGCATAACCATGGCCATTCTTCCTTGAATTGAGGTCATTGAAGGACCAATTGAACGCCCAGCTCCATAAGGACTGAGCTAGCCTCAAATTTTGAAAGAGAGAATACTTTGGACCACTGCTCCAAAGCCTGGTGAGGCTGCTTGAAGCCATCACCATGGTATGCATAGGCCTGCAGAGAGTCGTGTATATATATGCATGAGGCCAACCAGATTTAAAAAATGAAAGTTATGGGTGTGAGTACGAAGCTACTACAACTTGAGCTTCAGGATTTCAATAGAGGAAGTAAGCAAAAGGTGACAAGTGACAATCACAAAGCGATTTCCGGATATAACAGCAAGAGCTGAAACGGAGAACGAATAACATGAAGCCATAACTAAAGCAACGCAGGTTTCTCTCCTCCATTACTATATCAAGAGGGGCTAGCCTAGGTAGAGGCACACTGAAGCGGTGGCCTAGCATGAGGTCATGGGTATACAGTGATCCTTGAAGGAGCTTTGAGGCAGCAATGAAGCAACTGGAGGAGTGTTGGAGGTGTGCTGGAAGAGGGCTTGGAAAAACAAGTTGGAGAAGGTTTGCAAGTTGGAGAACAAGCTGGAGGAGTTGGAGATTTGAGAGGAGGCAATGTTACTCTAGGTGTCGTCAGAGCCCTGAGCCAGTTTACGGCAATGTGGCAGGCCGCATTTTAGTGGGGTTGTGCCGGCGAAGTGCCGTCGCGTCGACGCTGTGTTTTTTCAGTGGGATTGTGTCGTCGGAATGCTGGCTCGACGACACTGATTTATTTCAAGGGGGAGGTGTTGTTCGATTGGCGGCATGATAACGATGACATTTTTAGTAAGGACACGCTGCAAAATTTTGGGTGCGTCGACGCTACTGTTTTTGAGGGGTAGTGCTGCCAAAATTTTGCGGCACATTGGGCCCTTCCACTGTGGTGTGTGAGCTGGTGGCAGTGCTGCTGGACAACTTTGGTACCGGTTTTGACGACACGGTGAGCGGCGGTCCCGCATTTATTTTTTGAGGTGCGCGGCTGAGCGTTTTTTTTTTTTACGGTAGTGTTTCTAGACGGCGGTGGTAACATTATGGCGGCGCGACATTTCTGGTGTGGCCCTTGAGGTGTTGGCACTTGCGGCATTTGGCAACGGAGGGCTGCTGTTATTTTTATTTATTTATCATTATTATTATTATTTATTTATTTTTTTGAGGGAGGGGATCCAAGACGCAAACTTTTTATTTTTGCCAAGGACCATTAGGCGGTGCGACAGCGACGTGAAAGTGCTGCCGAACTTTTGCGGCGTCGACAGTGTTTTTTTTTACAGCGACGAGAAAGTGCTGCTAAACTTTTGCGGCGTCGACGGTGTTTTTTTGGTAGCGACGCGGAAGTGCTGCCAAACTTTTGCGGAAGCGGCAGCGCATTTTGAGTGGTGGCGTGGAAGCGCTGCCCGTTTTTTACGGCGACGGCACCGCATTTTGAGTGGCGGCGTGGAAGCACTGCCGAATTGTTTTAGCGTCAGTAGTGGGTTTTTGGCAGTGGTGCGGAAGCGTTGCCCAGTTTTCGCGGCGGCCAGGCATTGACTCAGAGGGGTGCCGTCGAAGTGGTGGCATTGACGTTGTGCTGTCTATGATACCGCAGTGACGCATTGACATTGGTGGCGAGTTGCAGCTACGCTGAGATGCCGTCAAATTACTGGGAGGTGATTGTGTATTGAGAGTGTGTCGCGGCAAGCGATCGTTCTAGGGAGTGGTGTGGATCGCTTTGCTGACGAATCGTTGTGACGATTGTCTCACCTGCAGCACAAATTTTACACGGCTTTTTTTAGTGAGCCGAATCGAACTTCACTCAAGGTAAGTCAGTTCGACTCAGATCCCTTCGCGGATAGGTTTGCACTATAAGAAGTGCAAACCTCGGGAAGTTGAGATGGGTTGATAGGAAGGAGCGACCAGAGCAACGCTTCAAAGATTCTTATGATGAAGACATGTACTTCATCATTCGTGGAACGGAAAGAATCATTATTGTCGAAGAGGACAAGGCAACCAACAAAATTTGAGAGCAGACCGCGTTTTCGGTGGGGTAACCAGTAGTATCCGTTGTCCAAATCGGCCGCCAATTTGAATAGTGATCGCCAGGTTACTTGCGGAAGTCATTCACACCAAAATTAGAAAGATAGTGAAGTCACCATTAAAGCAATGATATCCTAGCTCTACTTGAGAGTTGAGAAATGTCTACGTTTTCTCTTCTAGCAGTCAGTATGGGGCGGAATGAAAGAACTTGGCAATATATCTTATCAAGCCGAAAAGTTGTGTCAGCCCATCCATTTGGCAGGCATAGTGAAGATATTTTGGTCAGACGCAATTTGAGTGTCGCTATGCATGTAAATCATGCTCTTATCCTTTTGTTGATAAGTGAAGTCGAGTGAACTCATTTTGGCTCATCGTTGGATGGCAAGGTAAGTCGACCTATCTCGACTCGTTCTGAATGGGTGGTATGCGTGTTGAATTGTATTATGGATGAATCGATTTCAGAACATAAGTGAACTTACGTTGACCTGAGTCTTCTTCATTTGAAAGTGTTTTGTCTGAGTAACTTTTGATTGGCTTTCAAAGAAGGGACTAGGATCGCTCGAAGTTTTCCTTATGCTTGGAATATCACGTCCTAGTCGATCGGTGTACGTTCTGATTCCTGGGAGATCAGCGCCCCTTGGACGGACGACGTTGGGGTCCACTTTGGCGTTCAACCATGCGTACCTATGCTACAGGGAACGAGTCAACGCCCTCGGCCGACCTACCTCTGCAATTGCATTATAAAAGCCTTCAGACGTGGGCTGGTAGCTCGACGGGGATACGCCCCTAAGGGTGGTGACAGCCCCTTAGGGAAGGTAAGTTTTGCCCCGGGGGAACCTATCTTGTCGTAGGGCACCACGGAATGCACGGCTGGTGCACTCGGCCGGAGCGGCGAAGGGTCGGCGCATGTTACCGTGTCGTCCCCGAGTTGTCTCTGAAAAGTTGAAAGTCTAAGTTTCTCCTGCGTGACGAGGCCGGGAGGGCCCTCGCTCGCGCAGGGGCCGATGAGCTCGAAACCGCTGGCCACGTGTGCGCGCTGTAAGAAGAAGAAGAAGAAGAAGAAGAAGAATACTCTCTCTCTCTCTCTCTCTATTTCCCTCTCTCTCTCTCTCTCCCCCTCTGACTCTCTCTCTCTGTCTCGCTCTCTATTCATCTCTCTCTCTCTCTCTCTCTCTCTCTCTCTCTCTCTCTCTCTCTCTCTCTCTCTCTCTCTCTCTCTCTCTCT
>BFEA01000418.1:404963-461028 GCA_003427395.1 Chara braunii | reverse complement strand
ATATATATATATATATATATATATATATATATATATATATATATATATATATATATATTCTATTTGTGACGATATATATATATATATATATATATATTATATATATATATACATACATATAGGGTTGCCGGCGTTTGGGACGGGCCGAATGTCCGAACCCGGACGCCGGAACGTACGGGACCTTTTCGGGAGGTGTTCGGCCGTTCGGGTCGAACACGGACCAAAAAAAAAAAAAAAAAAAAGTTCAAAAAATTATGAAGAAAAACTTTGTTATGCAGAAAAATAAAATAAACAACATTTGCCTGCGCACTATATCCAAATTCCTTACCAAATTGGAAATAAAAATAAAAAACGAAAAATAAATACTAATAATAAAAATTAAAAAAAAGTAAATAGATAATTAAAATTAGTGAATGCACGAGCACGTTTCGACACCGCCATCTTTGGCGAGTTTTTACTTTGTTTTAGTAAATCCAAATGCATTGAAAATTTACATTTGTGTACTTCACATAATAAAAAACTCAATTAAAATTTTTTAAAAAATAATAAAATTGTTTAAACCCCGAAATAAAGTGAAAACAAAAAGTAAAAAGTTAAAAAAAAACAAAATAGTGAATGGGCGAGGACGCTTTGACACCGCCATCTTTGGTGATTTTTAGTTTTTTTATGGCTTAGCCAAATGACTTAAAACTTTATGGGCAAGTACCTCACATCATAAAGAACTCACAAAACAAAAATAAGAAAAAAACGAATATTTGTAGGCCCCGAAATAATTTTTGGCAGGGGCCGAGCCCGAAGGGGTTCGGCCCCCGAACGGGACCCCGATCGCCCGAACGTTCGGGGGTCAGCCCGGACCCCTCCGAACATTCGGCCCGGTAAGGGTAGCCGGCATTCAGGTTGGGCCGAACACCCGAACCCGAACACCCGAACGTATGGGGCCCCTTGGGGATGCGTTCGGTCGTTCGAGCCGAACGCGGACCTATTAAAAAAAAAAAAAAAAATCATAAAAATTTCAAAAAAAAACATATGTTATGGAGAAAGATAAAATAAACAACATTTGTCAGAGCATTACATCCAAATTCCTTACCAAAGTTTAAATAAAAATAAAATACGAAAAATAAAAACTAGTAAGAAAAATAAGTAAAGTGCGCAAACCCATTTTCGACACCGCCATCTTTGGCGATTTTTTTTTTTTTACACATTCAAATGCCATGAAAATTTATATATGTGTACTTGTGACGATAAAAAACTCATGAAAAAAGTTTCAAAAAATACAAAAATGTTTTAGGCCCCGAAGTAAAGTGGAAAAAAAAAAAAAAAAAAAAAAAGTGGGTGAGGACGTTTTGACACCTCCATCTTTGAAGTTTTTTCTATTTTTTTGGCTTAGCAAAATGACTTCAAAATTTACAGACATGTACCTAACATCAAAGAGAATGGATGAAAAACAATTTAAAAAAAATAAATAAATTAGGTGCTGAAATAATTTTTGGTGAGGGCCGAACCCCTTCAGTTTCAGACCCCGAACGGGACCCCGAACGCCCGAACGTACGGAGATCCGCCCGGAGGCCTCCGTACGTACGGGCTGGTAACCCTGTATATATATTAGAGGCGTGAGTTGGGGTGCGTGATTGAAATTGACCCCCATAATATAGACATATTAGATTGAAATTGACGCGAACATCTTTGTCGATTGTTGTATTTTTTTCTATGGTCTTAAATAACTCAAAACGTTTGTGGCATGTACCTTATTTGATGGAGAACCTATATATATATATATATATATATATATATATATTATTTTTATTTTTTTTAGAGGGTCATACATAGTGTCTTCGAAAGACGTCTCTCCAGATATCCAACCAAACAAGTCGGACATCCAGAATGGTCATGGACATTCGTCCTGGTAAGCAAGTTTTTTACTTATTGAACAAGCTAGTCAGACAAAGTGGCCTTAGTTTGGTCTGACTATAGAGTATCACAAAAAACTGAAAATAATACTAAATTAAAAATATAAAAAATGCAACTTAAAGGCGGACTTAGCAATGTGGCTTCAGTTTGACTCAGTCTTAGTGTTTAAAATATTGAAGGGTCTAGAGAGTTATTATAAATTTGGATATTAAACACCTGGCAAAACTAGACAATATGGTTTCAGTTGGGTCTACTAAACTGTCTAATGAAGAGAAAAGCGGTCGTTTCATTTGTTTTGTGTATACAAAGGCAAAGGGTAAGCAATGTTCCTTCAGTTTGACTTAACTTTCTTATGTAATATGTAAGCTAGGGTATTGGGGTTTATCTAACTGGAAGACGATGAATTACTTATGTGAAAATAACTATGGTTTTTTATGACAGTCATTACTCATTGTAGTATGGACTTGCATGTGGTTAAGTATGAGTTCTACTTGTTTTGAGTTTTAGCTTTGATAGGTAATTGCTTTAGATGCTCGTCATGTGTTCGAGTTGTAGGAGTCAATTCAATTTTTATATTTTCTGAGTTAGGTTTATTTTACTTAAGTTTAATTTCAACATTTTTATAGATAGATTTATTTCTCATATTTGGTTTTGCATAAATCTTGGAGAAGCATTTTCGCTAAGGGAAGTATTGTCTAAATTTTTATAAATCCAAGGAGGTGGTCAAATGTTATCTTTATAAAATTCAGCGTTTATCTGAATTGATGTGCGACTTAGTATAAATCTAGGGAACGTACTTCTCTAAAGGAGATGCTGCCCATTTTTTTACTAATTCAAAGAGTTAGACAAAATTTCGTTCTATGAAGTAAGAACTTATTTTAGAGTTTGTATTTAACTTTGTATAAACTTTGCAAAAGCATTTTTCCTACGGGGAAAGTTGCCAAAATTTCTACAAATCTAAAGAGTTGGTTAAATTTTGTCCTGACAGAATTCAAGTTTTGTTTTAATTTTATATTTGACTTAGTATAAATTTGGTAAGCCTACCTCTTTAGAGGAGTTGCTGCTCAAATTTCTACAAAATCAAAGAGTTAGGCAAAATTCGACTTCTAAAGTTACAAGATCGTTTTCAAATGTTCTATACAGTCTTATATAAATTCAACAAAAATATTTTTCGTACAGGAAGTGTTACCGGAATTTTCATGAAATCAAAAGGAGTTATAATATTTTTAGGACAATTGAGAGTTCGACAGTCTTTCCTCGTGTAGGGGAGATACTACCGAAATTCATGACATTTTCAAATAAGTATTAAAGGAGAGATAGAAATATAAGAATATCTCATACTCACCTAGGCATAGCTTGGGCACTGGCATGTGCTCTGTTGCAGGTCATTTTTCACTCAGATTGATTCAAGGTTTAATTAGCTTCAGCATGATCCTATGAGGATCATATTGGGTTATCTTTTGATAACAGGTCGGTTTCAGACTGAACTCTAATTCATTTTCGTTACTCAACCTAAGGCCTTAACCCCTGTGGGTTGAATTTCTTCTTTGGGTTCTTACCCGAACTTTTATCAAATGGTCATTTAAAAAGGACTGGTGTTTTATTATGGAAGGTTGGACAAAGGTTGGGGTTTGTGTGGCAAAGGGGTGTGAGTGCAGAGAGTGGTTGAAGTTGATCCTGTGTAGTTTGTGTTTTGTTGATGTTGAACCTTTGATGTAATTGTATATATATTTTATTAGTCGAAATTCCGATTTGACTTTGTTTGCGATCATATATATATATTTGAAGAAAGTCACACCGTGATTGTGAGAGTGATCATCTCGTATTTCTTAACCTTTTATACTTATGTTTCTTGTGCTTGCATAGCCTAGTAAGACCGTGCACGTTTTGTCAAATAAACTTGTATTGAGAGAAAATGACGATTTTTTTTTAAACATTTTTATAGTTGGATGTTAAGGTTTGTAGCAACTGTCAAAGTCAAACCCCTTGACTTGTTCTTAGGCCTCCAATGATGGAACTCAACTTTCAGTATTAGGGGTGTTCAACCGCTACAAAGGGTCGAAGCCCTCCAACTTTCAGTATGAGGTGTTAATCTGCGTAGGGTGTAGAAGAGGGTAGGACTCGCAACCTCCTTAGCGGTTGTCTAACGTCGAGATTAACCCCTCAAGAATCGTGTGAGCCAACACTTGAGTGTCGAAAGCGACCCTCAAGACCACTGAGGGCCACATGACTAAGGGCACTACATAGTACACTATCACTTCGACTGCTTGTGTATCCATGCATGGTTAGTCTATATGACTAAGGCCTACGTTGGCGCTATATTTATTCAGAGTCTCGAGCGAGACACCAATCCACTTAAGCTTTTAGAGGTCATGGGTCCGTTGTGAAAAAGGGACTAGACGCGATATACGTACGAAGTTCGGTTTTTGTTTTGAGAGATGTATCGCATGGTTTAATTTGACCGTCCTAGTCGACCAGTGTAGAACCTCGTTCGAGAGATCAGCTCCTCGGGCGACGATTCTAAACGGGTCCGATTCGAGCGTCAACCTCGCGTACCCCGTATGTTACAGTGAACGAGAAACTCCCTCGGTTGGGTCACCTCTGCGATTGCATATGAAAAGTCTTCGCATGAGGTTTAGTAGCTAGGAGGGGATACTCTCACCTAAGGGATCGTGACAACTCTCACTGTTGGAAGTAAATTGTACCGCATATGACCCTATCCTGTCGTAGGGGTTCGCGAGAGGTATGGCTGGCACACTAAGCTGGAGCGGCAACACTTTGCGACGAAGTCCTGTGAAATCTTGTGTGATACGGCCGGCAGGGTCCCCTCTGCGGAATCGATGCGCTCGACAGGTGGCGCCATTACCAGGATCTCGGCTGCCTACCTTGGTCCTAAAGTGAACGAACCCATGTTACAAGCAGGTTCATAATTCTGGCAAAACAATATTTTTTTGTTAATGACATTAGATAAATGAGTGATGAGTGGTATTTGATGGTTGTAGTGAGATTACATTATTGAATGGCAGTGCGCAGTAGAAACGCCTGTGTACTTTGACACCTATAAGTGGCAACTATAGTTAGAAATTTGTGAATCGAGATACCATAGAGTAATTCGGACGACGCTATGTGTATCTAATGTCATAGACTAACCGTCGTTTACAAAGATCTGACTCTACGTATTCGGTTAACCGAGCAAGGATGTTTGGTTCTTAAACACGGTCGTTAAGTTACCTAAGTTGTCATGACAATGTCATTTTACGCTAGTGTTAGAAAATAACTTCGATAGGGAAGCGACATTTGTCTCTTACCAAAGGATTCCCGTAACGGAAGTTGTAGGCATTTTATTTAACTAAGTGATTGAGTTTATCATTCTGAGATTCACTCTTTGAGCTTATCATCGATTTGTGTTAAAATTACATTTTAAGTAAGCCTATTTAAGTGTTGACTTATGTAAAGATTATGTATTTGATGTTATCTATCCGATACTAATTCATTTATGACTAACCATATAAACTATCTATCTGCTTTTATTTATTTGATACAAATCTTTTGAATTTGTTTATATAAGTTCATCAATCTGAATTATGCATTCATGTCTATTTCATTTTTGAATCTATATGTCTGGGTTGATTTTCTTAAAAAGGGTAGAGATGCTACACAGAATCCACGCCCGATGCGGATTCGGAGGTGAATGGAGTGCGCAGCTTAGTGAAAAAGTGAATTTCACAAGAAATTGTTAGTGTGTAAAGTCTACCCGAAATAAAATTGCAATTCTAAGTTATCATTTTCATAAAGGATGACTTTGAAGAAATCATTTTATCTTGTAATTAGTAGTGAGACCCACGGGGGAACTATGTTCCTTGTCCATAGTGGGTTGTTGTCGTTTGACCCTTCGTGGTGAAAGGACTATATTACTACTAAATAGGAGGAAAATGTTTGAACCTTGTAACACAATGATCTATAGTAAGGGAAACAACTACTGCCTGTCACAAAGAGGTACGAGGTGAATCCCCAACTATTTTTGTGTTAAGTTCGTTCATCTCCATGCAAAAAGAAAGGTCATTTTGACACAACTGATTATCACATATCTGAAAATCCAGGGATGAAAAAGGTAAAGTGGTAATTTGTTGTGTTTTGTTTGACATGAATTTGAGGTGAGAGTATGTCCTTCATGGTTGAAAAATAAAGTTGCAGCAGTGAATGAAAAGTGAGGGTGTGATATTCATAGTGAAACTTCATCTTTTTTATCAGGTGTGATGTTCATAGTGAAACTTCATGTTTTTTGTCACTTCGGTGGAAAAGAGTATGCAATTCATAGTGAATAATACGTAAAGGTGAAATTAACAATTTTCATCATTTTTTCCGCTTTTTGAACTTCTTATGAATTTCACCGATTTAAACTTCTCATGAATTTCACCGACTTCATGTCTTTATTAATTTCACCACTTCAATTAGTTCATAATTTTCATTATCGTGCACGCCGTGAGAGGGGGGGGGGGGAAGCCGGGCCTATTTCAAACCTTCACTAATTTCACCACTTCAAATCGTTCACAAGTTTCATTATCGTTCACACGAAGGGAGAGAAGGGGGGGGAAGAGGGCCCGATTTCAGGCATTCACTAATTTTACCACTTCAAATCGTTCACGAGTTTCACTATCGCCTATGCAAAGGAGGGGGGCAATTTCATGTATTCACTGATTTCACCACTTCAGCTTATTCACAATTTTCACTATTATCCATACAGGGGAAGGGGAGGGGAGGTGGGGGGGGGGGGCGCGATTTCATGCTTTCACTAATTTCACTACTTCAGGTCGTTCACTACTTTCACAATCGTTCAAACAATGGGAAATAACAATTTAATACCTTAACTTATTTCACCACTTCACAACTTTCAGTATCGTCTAGGCCATGAGGAGAGGCAATTTCATACCTTCACTAATTTCACTACTTCAGATCGTTCACAACTTTCACTATCGTCCAAGCAATTGGGAGGCAATTTCATGCCTTTACTACGTCTAAGCATAGGGGGGCGGGGGGGGGGGGGCAATTTCATGCCTTCACAAATTTCACCACTTCAGTTCATTTACAATTTTTACTATCGTCCACGCAAGGCGAAGGGGCGACAGTTTCAGACCTTCACTAATTTTATCACTTCAAATCGATCACAAGTTTCATTATCGTTCACGCAAAAAGAGGAGGGATGGGAGCGGGGCCGATTTCAGGCGGTCACTAATTTCATCACTTCAAATCGTTCACAAGTTTCACTATTGTCTACGCAAAAGGGGGGGGTAATTTCATGCCTTCACTGATTTGACCACTTAAGTTCATTAAAACTTTTCACTGTCATTCACGCAGGGGAAAGGGGAAGAGGCGGGAAATTTCATACCATCACAAATTTCACCACTTCAGTTCATTCACAATTTTTCTTATCGTCCATGCAATGGGGGAGGAGGGCGGAGCAGTGCCAATTTCATGTCCTCATTAATTTTACCACTTAACACAATTGGTAAAATTTGTGAAAGTTAGAAATTGCACCCTCTTTCCCCTTAGCATGGACGGTAGTGAAAGTTGTGAACAAACTGGAATGGTAAAATCGGTGAAGGTATGAAATAGTCCCCCCCCCCCCCCTCCCCTTGCTGCATAAACGATAGTGAAAGTTGTGAATGAATTGAAATTGTGAAATTCGTGAAAGGTTGAAATTGCCCCTTCCGTCCTCCCCTCCTCTTGCTAAGAAAGTAGTGAAAGTTGTGAATGAATTGAAATTGTGAAATTCGTGAAAGGTTGAAATTGCCCCTTCCGTCCTCCCCTCCTCTTGCTAAGACAGTAGTGAAGGTTGTGAACGAACTGACGTGGTGAAATTTGTGAAGGTGTGAAATTGCACCCCCTTTCCCCTTGCCATAAATGATAGTGAAAGTTGTGAACAAACTAAAGTGGTGAAATTGGTAACAACATGAAATTGCAACCCCCCCTCTCTTGCATAGACGATAGTGAAAGTTGTGAATGAACTGAAGTGGTGAAATTCGTGAAGGCATGGAATTGCCCTTTCCGTCCTCCCCCCTTTTTCCTTTGACGGTAGTGAAGCTTGTGAAGGAAATCAACAGATAAAATTTGTGAAGGTCTGAAATTATACCCCCTTTCCCTTGGTTTAGTCGATAGCAAAAATTATGAACAAACTAAAGTGATGAAATTGGTGAAGGGATGAAATTGTCCGCCCCCCCCCCCCTTCTCCTCTCCCCCCTCGTCAGTGCGGTAGTCAAAGTTGTGAATAAACTGAAGTGGTGAAATTTGTGAAGGTTTGAAATTGTCTCTTTCCCATCTTCCCCTCCCTCTGCTTGAACGATATGAAAGTTGTGAGCGACCTGAAGTGGTGAACGCATGGAATTGCACCCTTTTCATCCTGCACAGACGATAGTGAAAGTTGTGAATGAACTGAAGTGGTGAAATTCGTGAAGGTCTTAAATTGCCATTTTTCGTCCTCCCCCTCTCTTTCTTGGACGGCAGTGAAGGTTATGAATGAACTGAAGTGATGAAATTTATGAAGGTCTAAAATTGTAATCTTTTTCCTCTTGGTATAAACAATAGTTAAAGTTGTGAACAAACTGAAGTGGTAAAATCGGTGAAGGCATGAAATTACACCTTCCCCCCCTCCTACATAGTCGATAATGAAAGTTGTGAATAAACAGTAATGGTGAAATTTGTGAAGGGTTGAAACTACACCTTTCCCCCCTCTCTGCAAGACGAGATTAAAAGTTGTGAATGAACTCAAGTGGTGAAATTCATGAACGCTTAAAAAAAACAAATTTTCACTTCCCCCTTGTATAGACGAGAGTGAAGGTTGTGAATGAACTCAAGTGGTAAGCTTCATGAAGGCTTGAAATCGCCCCTTCCGTCCTCCCCCCTCCCTTGCTTGGACGATAGTGAAGGTTATGAGTGAACCGAAGTGGTGAATTTCGTGAAGGTCTGAAATTGCATTTTTCGTCTTCCCCCCTCTTGCTTGGACCGTAGTGAACGTTGTGAACGAACTGAAGTGATAAATTTTGTGAAGGTATGAAATTGTGTCCCCCTTCCCTTTAACATAGACGATAGTTAAAGTTATTAACAAACTGAAATGATGAAATCGGTGAAGGCAAGAAATTGCACCCCCCCCCCCTCATGCATAGTCGATAGTGAAAGTTGTGAATAAACTGAAGTGGTAAAATTCGTGAAGGCCTGAAATTGTTCATTTCGCCCTCCCCCCCCTCTTGCTTAGATGGTAGTGAAGGTTGTGAACGAGTTGAAGTGATGAAATTTGTGAAGGTTTGAAAGTGTACCCTCCTTCTCCTTGGCTTAGGCGATACTGAAAGTTGTGAACAAACTAAAGTAGTGAAATCGGCGAAGGCATAAAATTACATTGTTCCCTCGTCTTGCATAGTCGATAGTAAAAGTTGTGAATGATAAGTGGTGAAATTCGTGAAGGGTTGAAATTGTCTCTTTCCTACCCTCCCCCCCTTTGCTTGGTCGATAATAACTATGCAAAAAAAAAAAAAAAAAATCATTGTTAGGCATTCTTGAAAAATTAAGTATTTAATTTATACTAGTTGAGTGCTTCAGTTTTTTTTATTTATATTTCAACTGTTTTTCTATAAACCTTTATTGATTGATTTCGTTGTAAAGTTTAAATCTTCAAGTAAACCTTTATTGATTGATCCCGTTACAAATTTGAAATCTTTAAGGCATAATAATGCCACTTTTTTCTGCATCTATGCAAATCTGATAGAGGTAGACATACCATTACTCCTCTTTTTCAAACATTATTCGACCTTTAAAATAAATTATGGGGAAACTAGGCGAGTGTCACAAAAATAAGTTAAAATTGCACTATGGCGCCAAACACAGTTCAAAAATTGCAGTTTGGGCAATACATACAACCTAACATTTTTGGTTAGATAGGGTATCCCAACTGTAATTGCAAAGTGTAATTGCAAACTGTATCCTTCTCCATAGTGCAATTATAACTCTTTTTTTTTACTTTATTGAAGTTACCGTATAAATTATCTTTAAACACATTGTTTCACACTTTTTTTTTTCTCTCGCTTTTTCCATGTATCATTTTCACAACTTTTTATTATTTCTCGCCTTATTCCTTTATCACCTTAAGTTCTCTTTATCATTGTTATATTTAAATTAAAATTGGGATTGTAACACCCTAAAGCATCAAACTCGATTTTTACTTTGTCCGTCTATGTTAAAGAACGATTCATATTTATCAATTTCTCTCAATTTCTTCATCATTTTGTATCTCTTCTTTTTTTTTTTTTTTTTTTTTTTTATTATTATATTATTTTATCGTCTTTATTGAGCGCAACTGTTATTTGTTATGGTATGATAGTATTCCGGCATAGGAAAACAGTAAATTCATATAACTCGTTTGTCGGACTACCGACCGTAGTAGATTTCACCAACTTATTCTCCTTCGACGAACCTGACCAGGTGTTACACCTGTATTTATTTACAGTTCACTATTTTTTTCAAAAAAATAAAAAAATATTAAATAAAGTAATAAAATATTACTCATATTATTTTATATATATATATTTGATTGCAATTGCGTTTGAATTTGAGTCAAAAAAAATCCTTATTAAGTCATTTTAATGCAGTTTTTTAGACGATCAAAAACTTATTGGCACAGGTATTATGTGCTTATGATGTTTTCAACGTACATCATTGCATCTTATCTTATAATCAACCTTCATTGTATATGCATATACATTCGTGTAAAACACAACATCAAATGTACAATGATTAAAGATAGTTTTCACGTAGAGGTCTTATAGTCTCAACTGCTAGATTAATAATGTTACAATTATCTGAATAAACTACATACTTTGACATTGTCAGATAATATAAATATTTTTTAACTTTTTTATGTCTTGTAAGTGTTTATCCAATGGTGATGATCATCGCAACCACATTTCAATTGCGTAGAAATCGATAAGTTTTTTTGTCACACAATTACACATAATACATTATTTTATTTATTACTTAAATTTATTTTGAGTTAGTAAACTATGACATTTTTTTCTAAATAAAAAGTCAAAATAATAAAATTTGGCATATCACTTTATCAAGTGAAATATACAAATTAAACTTTATGTCATATTAATTTCAAAGTATATATATATATTTTTTTTTAACTGACTTGTGTAATTTTTTATTTTAGTTTTAACTATGTCATTGATTTTAAGTTTTAACTTGTCAATTTGAACTTACATTACCTATTTATTTTGTTTCATATGGTCGTGTTATATTAATTTTTTTTTAATTTGAGGATTTGTATTATATTTAATTTTTATATGTATTTGATTTTTTTTTATTTTTTTTTCTGTATTCTGTTAAACCACTAGTACCTTTGTCGAGTGGGAAAATAAGGGGCCTCGGGTGGGCCTTTGACCTTCTCGAAGGTCAAAACAAAACTACGACTGCCGATAAGATTATTGAATGGCAGTCATCGCCGGACCCGACCTCCGAAATTTTTGGAATTTAGGAAACAATCACTTTTCCTTATTTTCCTAATACTGGCGGTGGTACTCGTGGTTTAGAGGGATTAAGATTATCATGTTTTTATTTCGATGGTATTAATAATTGATTAACAATACAAAACGAAAGTCATAGGAGACAAATATTACTTAAATTCGGTCGATATTTTAACTGTACGAACTTAAATTAGCAGTTGATCTACCTATGCAATTGTGTTGTCGACGTGAATAACCTTATAAAGGTATCCGCCCTGTTTTCTTGAGATTGATAAGAATGTGATTTAAATGAGAAAATTAGGATTTTGGACGTATGAGGTCGGGTTTTAGGAGACCGACGACAAGGTTGAATGTATAAGCAAATAGAGAGTTTGTGGGGCGCACAAGATTTTTGATGTGTTGTCGGTGAGTTTTATTTTAATTAGATCGTCGTTCCTTTTGACAGTCAAAAACCATCGGCCCTATGAGTTAGGGTCGGATTCCACAAAAGGGCGGCGATGATTCGTCACAGGCGGGTCCAATCGAACCATTTGAAAATCTCAACTTCTGTGATTTTCGTGCTCAGAAGAATTCTTCAAAAATTATAAAAATTTGAGGGTTCATTGATAAGATCATTAATCTTTCAAGGAAAAATATTATAAAAATTGAATAAAATTATTTTGACCGTAAATAAATTGTCGCGTCTATTCGGTGCATTTTCAAATTTTTGACTCAAATTCATTTTTTGTCATTCACCTGGTTTTTCACTCTATGCTACCGGTACCTGTCGTGAACGGCGCTACTGGTCCCCCGATGTTTTTGACATTGCAGGGAGAAACGGTTTAAACCACTGGTTTCCCCGCCGTGGAAAACCCCTAGTCCCTGTGAGTTAGGGCCAGGTTGTACGGAGGGGCGGTGACTGTACGGATGCGCCGGGTTGTACGGAGGGGCCGACGGGTCCAATCCCGCTATTTTGCAAGCGACAACTTCCCCGATTTTTTGTGCTCAAAACAATTCACCAAAATGTTTGAAAATTTGAGGGTTTATAGATTAGGTCGTGATCTTTCAGGAAAAAATATCAAGAAAAAAAAAAAATCATTTTCACCATAAAATATCCGCCGCGCCGATTCCGTTTATTTCAAATTATTTTCCGCATATTTCATTTTCGAGGCTCGCCCGATTTTCCACACTGTAGTACCGGTACCCATCGTGAAACGGCGCTACCGGTACCGGAGATTTTCTGACGTCAGGAGGACCGAAGGTCTAAACTATGATCAATTTTTTTTTATTTTTTTTTTATGTTTATCTGTGAGGTGTGCGTGTATGAGGAAACAGTGTTGTCACGACCGACGTCATAGTTTGATTATTGGTGCCGCATTTAGAAGTAATCATCGTGGTTTTAATCTAAGGCAGTGTTAAAACTCATATAGCATGTAGTGCAGTAGGACGCTTTGAATCTCATGCATTCGCAAATACACAAGAATCCCAAGATCAACCCACTAGGAAACGAACCTAAGACCTTCCACCAAAGAGGCGGAACACTTAACCAATCGGAAAAGTGAGTTGGGATGAAAGTGAAGCCCCTTAAGGGACATTTCACCCCACCCCAGCATGGTATGTAATAGAAGTACATCCATGACCCAGTGTACCCAGACTCAACTCAACCCAGGCCTTTCGGCCACCTGTCAGACCTCAACCAAGCCACTGCAAGGGCGTTTGACAGGCTCTGCGCGCTTGCAAATACACAAGAATCCCAAGATCAACCCCCTGTCAGATCTAAGCATTTGCCCATTAGTAAGGATTACCCTACGGCCTTGGTAAGGCATGTATAGATGAAGTTCGATGAAAGTAAAGGTTGGGATTTTCACCGTCGAAATAGCAAAAGCATGGGTTGAAAGAAATCACTTGCGTACGCCTAGAATAATGACGGTGCAGTTTTTGTGTAATAAGTGGTGTATACGGTGACCATAAACGGAACACCGCCCTCCGCTCGGTAGACCCCTACACAGTGTGACGGTTGTTTGTATGGAATCTAACAGTTGCTGCATCCAAGCTTGTGCCTAGCCTTATATGTTACGACCTTGGACTTTCGACTTTCTGGTACGATGATTGAGACTTGTTGTCGGTGACGATAGAATAATGGAGTGCGATTGGTGAAACTAAGGGTTTGAGGGTCCTGTATGACTATCCCCCATGATTTTGCTTAATAGTCCCGACAACGGGTTCGAGAGGGTACCAACGAGTTTTTGTCCCTTTCCCCCTCAGTTTCATATTTTGATCTTTATTTTATTATTTCATCGTTTTAGTTTCGTTTTTGGAGACCATAACAGGTGTCAGCCCAGGAACCGACGGCGGGTCCAACCAACCTAGCTCGATTAGTAAATGTTTGAACTTTCAAAGTACAAACTTAAGTTTAATCTTCAGTGGAAGTATCTAAGTAGGATATTACAATTATGAATTACCTTAGTCCAGTCACGCGGATGATGATACCTCAAGGCCAATATCTGAGACCTTGCCATTCGGAACATCCGTTAAAATTTGCAATGATACAACAAAGATTAGTATGGTCTCAGAGTAAGCACAAGTGGTTAACGAGTACCTGAAAATTTGGTAATAAAAATTTTGAAGTGAGAAATTTACGATCGTTTATTTGACTCGAATTCAGACTGAGAAGTATGTTTTTCATGGTGAGCAGTATGCACCCGCATGTTATTTGCCCTGAATTTAAGATTTTCAAACTGCCTAGTTTCAGGGTGTTCAAACCCTTCACCACTTCAGGATGGTTCGAGATCTTCAAACTACCTAAACAAGTTGCTTTCTTGGTGTTCAGACCGTTCATCACTTAAGGATGGTTCGGGGTTTTCAGACTGCCTATCTCGGCGACTATTTAAGCAATCTAGAAATACCTAACAATCCTGAAGACTAAGGGTTTGAAACACCATGAAAATAACATATTTTGACAATTGTTTAGGCCACCTGAAAATCCCGAACAATCATGAAGTGGTGAAGGGTTTGAACACCCTGAAAGCAACATGTTTAGGCAATCTAAAAATCCGAACTATCCTAAAGTGGTGAAGGGTCTCAGCATCATGAAAACCCCGAACCGACTTGGGGTGGTGAAGGGTCTGAACACACTGAAAACCTAAGGTTGTTTTCAAGGTGTTCAGACATTTCACCACTTCAGGATATTTTGAGATTTTCATAATGCCTAAACATATTGCTTTCAGGGTGATTAGACTCTTCACCACTCCAGGATCGTTCGGGATTTTCGGACATTCTCAACATGTTGCGTTTAGGGTGTTCAGACCCTTCACAACTTCAGGATGGTTCGAGATTTTCAGACTACCTAAACAAGTTGCTTTCTGGATGTTTAGACTGTTCACCACTTGAGGATGGTTCGGGATTTTCAAATTGCGTATCTCGGCAACTGTTTAGGTAATTTGAAAATCTCAAACAATTCTGAAGTGGTGAAAAGTCTGAACACCCGGATAACAATTCGTTCAGAAAGCATGAAATTCATGAACGATTTTGAGGTGATGAAGGGTTTGAAACACCCTGAAAACAACGTATCTTGGCAATTGTTTAGGCAACATAAAAATCACGAACAATCCTGAAGTGGTGAAGGGTCTGAACACCCTGAAAACAACATGTTTAGGCAGTCTGAAAATCCGAACCATCCTGAAGTGGTGAAGGGTCTGAACAATATGAAATTCGGAACTAACTTGGAATGGTGAAGGGTTTGAACACGTTGAAAACCTAAGGTTGTTTTCAGGGTGTTCAGACACTTCACCACTTCAGGATAGTTCGGGATTTTCAGATGGCCTAAACATTTTGCTTTCAGGGTGATCAGACCGTTCACCACCTCATGATGGTTCGGGATTATCAACCATTCTAAACATGTTGTTCTTAGGGTGTTCAGACCCTTTACCACTTCAGGGTGGTTCTGATTTTCAGACTGCCTATCTTGACAAATATTTAGGCAGTCTGAAAATCCCGAGGAATCCTAAAGTGGTGATGGGTCTAAACACTTTAAAAACAACTTGTTTAAACAACCTGAAAATCGTGAACGATCTTGAAGTGGTGAAGGGTCTGAAACACTCTGAAAACAACCTATGTTGACAACTGTTTAGGCAACCCGAAAATCCCGAAGAATCCTGAAGTGGTGCACGGTCTGAACACCCTGAAAACAACTTGTTTAGGGAGTCTCAAAATCCCGAACCATCTTGAAGTGGTGAAGGATCTGAACACCCAGAAAACAATCTATTTTGGTAGTTGTTAGACAATCTAAAAATCATGAACTCTCCTAAAGTTATGAAGGGTTTGAACAGTTTGAAAACAACCTGTTTAGGCCGTCAGAATATCCTGAACAATCTTGAAGTGGTGGAGGGTCTGAATATCCTGAAAACAATTTATCTTAACAATTGTTTAGGAAGTCCGAAAATCATGAACGGTCATGAAGTAGTGAAGGGTTTGAACACGTTGAAAACAATATTTTTAAGAATGCTGAAAATTGTGAATAATCATGAAGTGGTAAAGGCTCTGAACACCTTGAAAAAAACCTATCTTAGTAATTGTTTAGGCAGTTTGAAAATATCGAACGATCCGGAAATGGTGAAGGATCTAAACACACTGAAAATCATTTGTTTGGGTAGGCTGAAAATCGCGAACAATCCTGAAGTGGTGAAGCGTCTGAACACTCTGAAAACAATCTATCTTGGTAATTGGTTAGGCAGTCTGAAAATCTCGAAAGGTCCCGAAGTGGTGAATGGTAAAATTACGTATGATGAAAAATATAACTGTTGTTAGTCTTCTCTCACAATAAGAGCAATCGACAGAGATGTTGGGGCTGCTTGCCGGGTTGACCTGTGTGAGGACCCCTAGTTGGTCGTCGGGCTATATGCCGCACTGGCTTTATTGCGAGCAAATTTTTCAAAAGTCCGAGTACCGAGCCTCAATGAATACTGATAGAGTTAGCAAGTGTTGATGGGAAGAAGCATGATAGAAAGAAGGAAAGTGGTGGAGCATTATGGTTTTCTTCTTCTTCGTTCGTTTTGTCTTCCTTTTCACACCACGGGCATCTTTATCACGTTACCACATTTGTATTCGGGATGATATTCATATTCCTTGAGATCGGGCTGCTTATTCTAGTGGTCATCACCCGTCCACACACAGCTGTTCGTAGTTGTGATGAGTTTTTTCAATCATCACATTCATTTTTCAAATTATCGTTGTGCCCATCGTGATTTATTGTGCTCATAGAGGTCGGAGAACCCAGGTGCACGTATGAGAGGAAGTTAAAGAGGAAGATGAATACGAAGATGAAAATAAGGTGAGCAAGGAAGAACGAAAAGGAGAGGAAGGGAGGAATAAGGAAGGAGAAGTCGCTCGAGCTTGGACATTGAGAGCGTGACGTATTAATCTTAAGAACTTGGCTTAGATATCGACGACGTACATTGGGTAGAAGAGGGGTGACGAAGACGAACGAAATAAGAATTGAATGAGAATCCAATCACGTTGGAGAATAAGAGCGCGTGATAATAGTAACACGTGGAAGAATGAGGCACGCATGAGGAACAACGCAAGTGCGCGTGCTCGTGTGCGCGCAAGTGAGAAAAAAAAAAAAAAAAAAAAATTATCGACCGTATCCAAGGGATAAAATTAATTATCATTATGCACAACAGTACAGCGAACGCTGTTCATCGACTACGTCCTACTTATCGAAGTATTTACCATGGAGTTGAGGGTGTCGCTCGTAAAACTCGTGTATTGCACAAATTCGCTACTAGCGTTTCTTTATTGCTCACCGTGGTAGCTTGCTCTTTTACTGTTTGCGCATCCCCATACTCGGAGTCATGTTCACGATTGTTAGGTTTAACTTGAATGCTCTAACCTTTGACCACATCTATTATGGGGGGCTAGAGTGTGAAGTTCTTAGGATGTGGTTATTTAACTGAGTTATCATGATTGTTGCTACTCGTCGACAACTACATTGCTTCTTCTTGTAAAGCGGTACAACAAAAGAACAAGTTTTGTTCCTCCACCAAAATACAACTGCTTGCTTTGGAGTCATTCTTGTCGTTCTTTCTTGTGTTTTGCTGCAGGATATTGTGCAAATTATTGTTGTCATTTTGTTGTGAGTCTGCTGTGTTCTAGGTCATTGATACCACCTCGTTTCTGTCGCTGCGATGGTGCTGCATTTTTACCGTTACCATTATTGTGCTTTATTTCGTTGCTTTGTTTTTTTTGTTGCACCGCTTTTGCGTTTTTCTATTGTCCAAAATTCTTATAGCCCATAATCGAATAAAGCACAAGTGATGTGCTCTATTCGAATGCAAACTTTGAAGCTCCACAGTTGCAGTTTCGTAAGGATGATCGTCATGTTGTAAATTGGACGATGTTTGACGTTTAATTGGGGAGCCACTGCGACTTCCAAGTTTTCAGGGGGTGTCTCTTCTTTGTCCAGACTAGTGTTTTTGAAGTGGACTTCATATTTTAACCACCATTGCGGGGCTCTTTGGAGTGGAAGGTTTCAAGACCCTCTCACGCAAGTCTGAGCGCATCTCTCGTGGCTCTGGGCGACTTAATGATTCTCCTTTTGTCCTTTTCAATCTCTGTCTAGTATAAAGTTTACGAAAGGAAGGCGATAAGTTGGAATCCCGTACAAAGACCTTTGTGGGAGGTTGCCCTACCGAGTGCGGGAGCTCTGTCGAAACCTAGGCGAGGTTCTGGAGGCAGAGAACTTACGAATATAAATTATATTTTTTGTGTGTCCACTATATCCCTAGTCACTACATCGCTCTAGTCTTAATGATAAGTATCAATGCTCCCGTATGGTTACTGTTTTCATTAAGAACTTAATCAAATTTAAGTAAAAATAATACATGCATGAATTTCATTTATTGTGTGAAAGTTTGTTTTTTTTACGATTGACCAGATCGTTAAGAAAGTCAGACTTTATTTCTATGATGAATGGTCTGGGCGCTATGTTTTGTTCTGTTTTATGAAGGATCGAGCATTGTTTATAAGATGAATGACTCAGTTGATATATTTCTTGACTTGTTTTCTCTACAGTCAGATATTGTTTCTAAAATGAAGGATATGATTGATGTTTCTTTGATGGCTTTGACTGAATAGCTTATAAGTTCAGATAATGTTTTTAAGATGATTGGTCTGAGCACTTGTTTCATTATGGGTGGTTTCGAAATGGATTTTTGACATTGCTTTTAAAATGAATGACCAAGTTTCCTTATTTTTTCTTCTGGTCTCTAAATCCTGAATATTGTTTGTAAGATGAATGGTTCAAAGTTTTTGTTTTTTTATGAGGAAGAATCAGGTGGAAGATTAAGTGATGTTTACAAGATGATTAACTTAGTCTGAGGTCGTGCACCTAAACATGATACGAGAATATTTTTTTTTATAGTGACTATATTATGTATATTATTTGAGCAAGGCTAACCATATATTGTCTATAAGATGAATGGTTTGACTATAAGTTTTATCACTTATAAGAGAGTACTAATTACGGGTATAAATGAAGGTAATTTAGGCTGGTTGAACATTATTTCGAAGATGAATGACTTAGTCTTACGCCCACATTGAATTCAAAGTCTAGAGAAGTATTTAGAATTTTGTGTATTAAACAATTCAGGGTTAAATAAACATTGTTTCTAAGATGAATGGTCTAGTCACATGCCCAAAGAAAAAAGAATGAGTTGTGCAACATTTTCGTGTATAACTAAGGGAGAAGGTTATACATTTTTTATAAGGTGAATGACTTAACTATATGTCATATGTAAGATTGTGATAAAGGGTTGATAGGGACCAATAAACTACTATATAAAAACAACTTGGAGATTTTATGAGAGTTTTTACCTTAGTTATAAGCGTCTGCTTGTCAGTTGGCTTGAGTTTGTATTTCGATAGGTAGTCGCTGTAGCGTGTGATGGAGCATCAAAAGTTAAAATTTGTCTTTGCAGAGTTAACCTTTTGTTTTAACTTTATGTTTGACTTAGTATAAATCATGAAAACTTATTTTTTTAATGTGAAATGTTGTCAAAACGTTTACTAATTCAAGGAATTAAACAAAATTTGACTTTGTAAAGGTGAAGTTTTATTTATGATTGCATCTTTAACTTTGTATACATTATGAGAAGTCACTTACTATAAGGGAAGTGTTGTCAAAATGTTTTTAAATTTGAGGAGTTAATTTTTTTATTATATGAAAAATTTTGCAACTCATTCTATGTAGAGGAGATGTTAAAATTTTTATTATTATTTTTTTTCACCACTTATAGGTTGAAATTAGTTTAAATAGAATAAGGATAAATTGTGATATGAAACTTATCCTTCATATACTTAAGTGTATCTTGAGAACTGGTTTATGGTGCGTTGGGGGTTCCTTTCATTCTGTTTGACTCAACGCTTGACTAGTTTCAGTCTGATCCTACAAGGATCAACAACATTTGTTATCAATTGATAGCAGGTCGGCTTACGACTCTACCTAAGACCTCAGCCCCTGTGGGTTAATTTGTTTCTTTAAATTTTTACCCGATCTTTACTTAAATAACCATTTAAAAAAAACTAATTGTTTTCTTATTGGGAAGGTTTGACAAAGGTTGGGGTTTATGTGAATAAGGCAAGGGGTGTGAGTGCAGAGAATGATTAAGTTTATCCCCTTTAATGGGTGGTTTGTCGATGTTGAACTTTTGTTTGACTGCAAGTATGGTTGTGATTTCAATTCTGGATTTGACTTACCTGCGATCAATTGCAGACTGTAATAAAGCCACATGGGGATTATGGGAGCGATCGCTTCGTGTTCAATAACTCACTTTGGTTACACCCTGTGTGTCCGCGTGACCCGATCGACCATGAGCAAAAGTTGAGTGAGTTGGGCTGAGAAAAAAAAAAAATCCCTTAGAGTTGCTTGTTAAGTTTTACAGTTCGACGTTGAGGTTCGTGGCGACCGTTAAAGTCAAACCCCTTTATATCTTCTAAGGCCTCTGAAGGTGGACCTCTCCCAACAAACCAGGGTCATTTCGCCCCAACAAAACATTTATAGCCTGCCTACTACTCCTTTACACAGGGGGCAAAAGAGGGTAGTTCATGAATCTCATTCCCGATTGTCTAACTCAAGGGGAATAACCCCTCATGACGTGAGTCAACCGACACCTAAGCATCGAATGTGATATCATATTCCATAAGGGATCACATGGTCATGGGCACCATTAAATACACGATCATTGTGACTGCTTGCGTGTTTATGCATAACCAGTCGTCATGATAAGACTCTCGTCGCCAGACTGTTTATTCGAAATTTTGCAAACGACGACTGTTTGTTTAAGCATTGAATGAGTTACGGGTTAAACTGAAAAAAAGACCACGCGCGATTCGAATATGAGGATTTAACTTTTTTTATTTATTATTATTTAGTGTGATTAAACCAGTTGTCTTAGTCGACCGACACAAAATCTTGCTCGGGAGATCAACGCCCCAATTATCCTACAAGGATCAACAACATTTGTTGTCCGTTGATAACAGGTCGGCCTACGACTCAACTCGAACTCATTCTCACGACTCAACCTATGACCTCAGCCCATGTGGGTTGATTTGTTTCTTTAGGTTTTTACCCGATGTTTACTTAAATGACCATTTAAAAATCACTAAATATTTTCTTACTGGGAAGGTTTAACAAATGTTGAGGCTTATGTGAATAAGGCAAGGGATGTGAGTGCAGAGAGTGGTTGACGTTGATCCCGTTTAGGGTGTGGTTTGTCATGTTGAACTTTTGTGTGACTGCAAGTATGGTTGTGATTTAAATTCAAGATTTAACTTACTTGTGATCACTTGCATATTGTAAGAAAGCCACACTTGGATTATGAGAATGATCGCTTCGTGTTCAATAACTCACTGTGGTTACACCCTGTGTGTCCGTGTGACCCGATTGACCATGAGCAAAAGCTGAGTGAGTTGGATTGAGAGAAAAAGGAGATCCCCTTGAGTTGCTTGTTAAGTTTTACAGTTGGATGTTGAGGTTCGTAACGACCGTTAAAGTCAAACCCCTTCATATGTTCCAAGGTCTCTGAAGGTGTACCTCTCCCAACAAACTAGGGGCAATTCGCAGCCACAAAATAGTTATAGCCTGCCTACTGCTCTTTTGCACAGGGGGCAGAAGAGGGTAGGACACGCAATCCTATTCACGATTATCTACTGCCATGGGAATAACCCCTCATGACGTGAGTCAACCGACACCTAAGCATCGAATGTGATCTCATATTTCATAAGGGATCACATGGTCATGGGCACCACATAGTAAGCCATTATTGGGACTGCTTGCGTATTGAAGCATAACCAGTCGTCATGAGGAGACCCTCGTCACCACAATGTTTATTCGGAGTCTTGCAAACAACGTCTACTTGTTTAAGCATTGAATGAGTTACGGGTTAAACTGGAAAAAAAAAACTAGTCATGATTCGAATATGAGGATTTAACTTCTTTATTTTGTAATTATATCTGATGGCTAAACCGGTCTTAGTCGACCGACACAAAATCTCGCTTGGGAAATCAGCGCCTCAATTATCCTACAAAGATCAACAATATTTGTTATTAATTGATAACAAATTGGCTTACGACTGAACTCTAACTTATTCTCGTAACTCAACCTAAGACATGAGCCCCTATGGATTGATTTGTTTCTTTAGGTTTTTACGCAGTCTTTACTTAAATGACCATTTAAAAAAGACTACCCGTTTTCTTATGGGGAAGGTTAGACAAAGGTTGGGGCTTATGTGAATAAGGCAAGGAGTGTGAGTGCAAAAAGCAGTTCAAGTTTATCTCGTTTACTGTGTGGTTTGTCGATGTTGAACTTTTGTGTGACTGCAAGTATGGTTATGATTTAAATTCAGGATTTGAATTACCTGCGATCACTTACATATTGTAAGAAAACCACACTTGGATTATAAGAGTGATCATTTCGTGTTCAATAACTCACTATGGTTACACCCTGTATGTTCGCGTGACCTGATTGACCCTGAGCAAAAGTTGAGTGAGTTGGGTTGAGTGAAAAGGGAGATCCCCTAGAGTTGCTTGTTAGGTTTTACAGTTCGACGTTGAGGTCAGTGATGACCGTGAAAGTCAAACCCCTTCATATGTTCCAAGGCCTCTTAAAGAGGACCTCTCCAAAAAAACTAGGGGTATTTCGCCTCCACAAAATAGTTATAGCATGTCTACTGCTCCTTGGCACAGGGGGCACAACAGGGTAGGACACGCAATCTCATTCATGATTGTCTAGCGTCAGGGGAACAACCCTTTAGGACGTGCGCCAACTTGAACGGACACCTAAGCATCGAATGTGATCTCATATTCCGTCAGGGATCACATGGTCATTGGCATGATATAGTACGCCATCATTGTGACTACTTGTGTATTTATGCATAACTAAGCGTTGTGATGAGACCCTCGTCGCCACACTATTTATTCGAAGTCTTGCAAACAACGTCCACTTGTTTAAGCATTGAATGAGTTACGGGTTAAACTGAAAAAAAGACTAGTCGCGATTCAAAAATAAGGATTTTTTTTTTTTTTAATTATATTGTATGGTTAAACTAGTTGTCTTAGTCGACCGACACAAAATCGTTCTTGGGAGATCAGTGCCCCAATTATCCTATAAGGATCAACAACATTTGTTATCAATTGATAACATGTCGGCTTACAACTCAACTCTAACTCGTTCTCACGACTCAACCTAAGACCTCAACCCCTGTGGGTTGATTTGTTTCTTTAGATTTTTACCCTGTCTTTACTTAAATGACAATTTAAACATGACTAATTGTTTCTTATTGAGAAAGTTTGACAGAGTGTGAGGCTTATGTGAATAAGGCAAGGGATGTGAGTGCAGAGAGTGGTGGAATTGATCTCGTTTAGCGTAAGGTTTGTCGATATGGATTTTTTGTGTGACTGCAAGTATGGTTGTGATTTAAATTCAAGATTTGACTTACCTGCGATCACTTGCATATTGTAAGAAAGCCACACTAGGATTATGAGAGTGATCGCTTCGTTTTCAATAACTCACTTTGGTTACACTCTGTGTGTCCACCTGACCCGGTTGACCATGAACAAAAGTTGAGTGAGTTGGGTTGAGAGAAAAAAAAAATCCCCTAGAGTTGCTTGTTAAGTTTTACAGTTGGACGTTGAGGTCCGTGACGACCGTTAACGTGAAACCCCTTCATATGTTCCAAGGCCTCTGAAGGTGGACCTCTCCCATCAAACTAGGGTCATTTCTCCGCCACAAAACAATTATAGCATGTCTGCCTACTGCTCCTTTGCACAGGGAGTAGAAGAGGGTAGAACATGCAATCCCATTGGCGATTGTCTAGCGTCAGGGGAATCACCCCTCAGGATGTGCTTCAACTTGAACCGACATCTAAGCATCGAATGTGATCTCATATTTCATAAGGGATCACATGGTCATGGGCACCACATAGTATGTCATCATTGTGACTGCTTGCGTATTTATGCATAATGAGTCGTCATGATGAGGCCCTCTTCGCCTCGTTTTTTATTCGGAGTTTGGCAAACAACGTCTACTTGTTTAAGCACTGAATGAGTTACGGGTTGAACTGAAAAAAAGACCAGTCGCGATTCGAATATGAGGATTTAACTTGTTTTTTTGTAATTATATCGTGGGGTTAAACCAATTGTCTTAGTCGACCGACACAAAATCACGTTTGGGATATTAACTCGCCAATTATCCTACGAGGATCAACAACATTTGTTATCAATTTTTAACAGGTCGGCTTACGACTCAACTTTAACTCATTCTCGCGACTCAACCTGAGACCTCGGCCCCTGTGGGTTGATTTG
This sequence comes from Chara braunii, assembly GCA_003427395.1. Classification (NCBI taxonomy): domain Eukaryota; kingdom Viridiplantae; phylum Streptophyta; class Charophyceae; order Charales; family Characeae; genus Chara; species Chara braunii. The sequence goes on along the minus strand of BFEA01000418.1, from coordinate 436,771 downwards.
TTTCTTTAGGTTTTTACCCGGTCTTTACTTAGTAAATGACCATTTAAAAACGACTAATTGTTTTCTTATTGGGAAGGTTTGACAAAGGTTGGGGCTTATGTGAATAAGACAAGGGATGTGAGTGCAGATAGTGGTGGAAGTTAATCCCGTCTAGCATCTGGTTTATAGATGTCGAACTTTTGTGTGACTGCAAGTATGGTTGTGATTTAAATTAAGGATTTGACTTATCTGCGATCACTTGCATATTGTAAGAAAACCACACAGGGATTATGAGAGTGATCGCTTTGTGTTCAATAACTCGCTATGATTACACCCTGTGTGTTCGTGTGACCCGATTGACCATGCAAAAGTTGAGTGAGTTGGGTTGAGAGAAAAAGAAGATCCCCTAGTGTTGCTTGCTAAGTAATACAGCTGAACGTTGAGGTCCGTGACGACCGTTAAAGTCAAACCCCTTCATATGTTTCAGGGCCTATGAAGGTGGACCTCTCCCAACAAACTAGGGGCATTTAGCAGCCACAAAGCAGTTATAGCCTTCCTACCGTTCCTTTGCACAGGGGGAAGAACACGGTAGGACACGCAATCTCATTCATGATTGTCTAGCGTCAGGGGAATAACCCCTCAAGACGTGTGTCAACTTGAACCGACACCTAAGCATCGAATGTGATCTCATATTTCATAAGGGATCACATGGTCATGGGCACCCTATAGCAACGTCATCATTCTGATTGCATGTGTATTTATGCATAGTTAGTCATCACGATGAGGCCCGCGTCACCCCGCTGTTTATTTGGAGTCTCGCAAACAACGTCAACTTGTTTAAGCACTAAATGAGTTACGGGTTAAACTAAAAAAATGAGTAGTCACGATTCGATTGAGGATTAAACTTTTTTTATTTTTAATTATATTGTGTGGTTAAACCATTTGTCATACTTAACCGGCACAAAATCATGCTCGGGAGATCAGCGCCCCAAGGGTTGATTCACACACGAGTTCGATTACGATAGTCGCGTGTATCGCCAATGCTACAGCGAACGAGAAACGCCCTCGACTAGGCTATCTATAGTGCGATTGCACTCGAGAAGCTTTCATATTGTGTTTATTACCTCAACAAGGATACACCCATCGACAGGATGGTGAAAACTCTCACAGGTCGAGATAAGATGTACCTCGCCTGACCCTATCTGTCGTCGGGGCTCACAAGAAACATGGTTGACGCACTCGGCCGGAGCGGCGCCGTTCAGTTATAAGTCATGCTGAATCCTGTGTGACATGGATGGGAGGGTCCCGATGTGGGACCGATGCGCTCGATAGTTTGCTTGAGTTTTTACATATATCTTTGTTATTCGCTAAAAATATGCCTATAAGAATAACAATACAGCATAAAATTTTATCAGAATTAAATAATTAATTTTATAGTGAAATTATATTCTAGATTTATATTTTCATTCCATCTTTAAAAATGTCATTTCAATTTAAAACTTTCTCGCCGTACTCGAAAACTTTTCTTTCAATAATCGGGTATCCCTTTTTATTTGAACTGCATTTAAGAGATGGAATGAAATTCTGGATGAGTTCATGAAATATTTTAATTGGATTGACATTCTAAGTAAGGATTTTTAATCATAGATAAGTTAATCTAATCTAAATTATAAGATATTTGTTGTAGTAAATTCAAAGTTTAATTAAAACATTTCATAAACTCGTTCAGACTTTCATTATTTCTTGAACAAATAAATGTAGTTAGAAGGGGAAACTCATATTTAGACGGGAACTTATCAAATAAAACTATAAATTTTAGAATTGGACGAACATTGGAATAAGAATTTATAAATATAAAGGTTTTTTTTTTGACGGAATGTTTTTTCAACTTCCATTTCTTGTGGGAATGTTTTTGTTATAAATCACTCGTTAATAAAATATATCTCTCTCTACGGTTGTCGACGTTCTGGACAGGCCGAACGCCCGAACCCAAATGCCCGAACGTACGGGTCCCTTTGGGGATGTGTTCGGTCGTTTGGGCCGAACGCGGATAAAACAAACAAACAAACTAACTCAGAATATTCTGAAAAAAACATATATTATGTAGAAAGATAAAATAAATAACATTTGTCTGAGCACTATATCGAAATTCCTTATCAAATTTGGAATGAAAATAATATCCGAAAAAAAAAATAAAAAAAAATAAAAGAGAAATTAAATAATTAAAATTAGTTAGTGCGCAAGTTCGTTTTCGACACGGCCATTTTTATATGAGTTTTCATGACTCATGATAATAAAAAACACATGAGTGACACAGGATTTACCATGACATATAACTGGATAATATAAGAGACTTATAACTCATGATAATAAAAAACATATAAGAGACACAAGATTCACACAGGATTTAGCATGACTCATGATAATAAAAAACTCATGAAAAAAAATCAAAAATAATAAAATTGTTTAGGGCCCGGAATAAACTGAAGATAAAACGTAAAAATAGGGAAAAAAAAAGTGAATGCGCGAGCATATCTTGACACCTCCATCTTTGGATTTTGTTTTTTTGGGGGGTAAGCAAAATGACCTCTAAATTTATAGGCATGTACCTCACATCATAGAGAACGTACAAAAAAAAATTCAAAAAAATAAAATAAAATTTAGGTGTTAAATTATTTTTTGGCGGGGGCTGAAACCCATAGGTTCGGACCTAGAACGGGACCTCGAACGCCCAAATATACGGAGGTTCGCCCAAGGGTCTCCGTACGTACGGGCTGGTAACCTTGTATCTCTCTGTATATTTTTTAATGTGTTATAAGTTAAGTGTTTTAACTCTTTGGCGAAAATCAATAAGTTTTGGTCGTTTGTTTTTAACGGAAGAAGTTGTTAAGCTCGATAACGGTGTTTTAAATATTCGATAACTTTTGTAACATCATTTCGATGTATAATATGATTATCTCTCAACAAAGTTTTAAGGTCATATTTGTTGAAGTTTGGGTGACAGTTAGTAAATCAATATACTCATAGGCTATCAGAGTGGTCAGGGTTCACTTGTCTGACCATGCCTAAAAATAATAATAATAATAATAATAATAATAATAATAATAATAATAATAATAATAATAATAATAATAATAATAAAATTTATAGACCACTAGACGGGTCACCCGGATCCCGGGTGGTCAGCCCGTGCAAGGACCAGGGAAGGTCCGCCAAAAAAATAAAAATAAAAATAAAATCTAAAAAATCTTTAAAAAACTATATTATGTAAAAAAAAAAAAAATGAACAACTTTAGCCTTAGGGTCACAAAATTCTTCATCAAATTTAAAATTAAATTTAAAATTAAAAATATTGATTTTTATCTTTTTTTTTAATATTTTCGGCCCGACCAGGAAAGTAACCCCGGACCATTCTGGTAGCCTAGTTATATTTTAATTTAAATTATTATTTAAAAATTAATAAATATTTTTGATGCAACCTTGAGGTACAAGTTGTTCAGTTTATTTTTTTACATAACATAGTTTTTTATTTTTTTTTTCAATTTTTAATTTTTTTAGGGGCGGGGGGGCCGAGACCTTCCCCGATCCTTGTACGTCGGCGCCCCCGACTGGTAGCCTAGATATACTCCCAACAAAGTTTTAAGGTCTTATTTATTGAAGTTTGGGTGACAGTTCGTAAATCAATATATATTCATTATTCAATATCTCTGAGTTATTTAATGATTAACATATGTAAGAAATATAATATTATTTGTACCATATAATTTGTCTACATAGTAATGAAAGGGTCGTCTTCTTTGAACTTAAAACTCGAAGGCAGTTAGCAGAAAAATGATTATCTTGTTTCTCTTTGTAAGTACAATAATCGTACCAAAAATTCATTATAATAATACATATCAGTATCTTGAACATTACGAACAAGGTTGATCAACAATTGAGTCTACCTCCTTCTTCTTAGTCGCATATTGCATAATACTTATTGAACATTGAATCCTGATAATTTTCATATTGATATAACTCATAAATAAATATAAATAATATTTAAAAATTGCTTCACTTTACCAACCATTTTCACAAGTCTCGTTGTGCTTAAGTCCACTAGGTCGGATATCCCTCATCTGTTTTGCACACAAAACTTTTATCTTCTATCCTTTATTTTTTCGTCCATTATCATATTTTTTACGTCCGACGTTTCACTCGTTTGAGACCTAAATATTATTAGGTATTCTATATCACATATGTTAAACTACTTAATTATTCACTCAGTACATATGTTCCACTTTTCAAGCATCTTACACAGATTAACTTGGTATAAACACTTTAATCGTGAGTGCTTACCAACCTTGGTAAGATAACCCTTTTGTGGATTATATTTTAATAAGAAACGCAATTTGTGCCCGTTGAGCACCGTAACTGATCCGTTACTGTTACATAAGTATTATTTGCACCTCATTTTATTTTACTGTTATCTTCCCATAAACGTAATGCATATGCATTTTTTTAAAATTTTTTAAAATTTTAAATAGAATAATAAAATACATATATGTTGATTGAATAAAACGCATATGTATTGTATCCGAGTGTGTTATATTCGTTTATGGGGGAAGACCATAGTCATGGACTTAATTCACGTGTATCGAAAAATCTTTGATTAATGAGTTATGCTTATGTGAATCAATAACCTTACATCATACTTGCACGACCATGGTGACCCTCATTTTCTTCATGGTACTCTCATTCATACGATTTTGTGAAGACATTTATCATATGCATGCTCTCCACACGTGAAACCCTGTTGAAGTGGATGATAAAGCCAAATAAGTCTTGACGTATAGGTGCTTTAAGCACTATGTGTGGACCTTTTCTCTACATACCCTATAAATACACCTTATAGGTGCCTTCAAATTTTGTACTTTGTTTCCTATATATTTCAGTGTTATCCCTTACCTACTTTGGGTGATATTTACTGATCTATATTAAAATGTAACTTATAACCGACCAAAAAATACCCTCATACACCCAAAATGATTTTGGTACACCCCTTCAGTGCAATTGTTTGGTTGATTTGATTGTTAACTATTTTACACCGTTCAAAGGACACTTAAATCAGTTTGCGTCAATCATATTGAAATTTTGACCCTTATCTTTTGTTGTTTGTTCAGTGGTAGTGGTTCTTGCTTTATTCTCACTGGTTTTAACACTTTGTGTATGAAAATTATTATCTTTTATTTAAATCACAAGTTAACGTGAACCTAAGTTCACAAAGCTATCTTCCAAGGCTCATTAGCCTGTAACTGTGCCTTTTCAAAGTGGCCTGTTGCTTTCATTATTGTCTTAGGCCCAAATTAAAACGCTCTTGCCGAAACCGACAAAAAAAACAGTATTCTGCGTCAGGTAAACCAACAGTTGAATATTTCCGTTTTTTTTGGTTAATTATTCTCATCCTCCTTAACGGTTTAATTATTGTTGTGTCTTTGTAGTTTCTTCTAACTCGTCACCTTTTGTCAACCATCTTCCCCAGTTGTCGATGAGATGGACTGCATTTGAATCCAATGATGCTACCCTGACCCGACAACCAGTATAGGGTGTAACACTCTCGTTCCCTATAAAGACGCTCATTGATCTTTGTGTCCGTCCTTCATTATGCCTTCACAAAGTGACGTTCGTCTATATTAGAGCAAACTGTCTATAACCCCTCGCCTTATACCTCGCCACTTATGACTAAAGAGATAACCCTTGTCTGTTGCTGCTCCCCCAAAATATTCACCTTCTTCCATGATGATGCACTGTAGACCAGTGCTCCCAAACGATCCCCACACAACTCCCCCGTTGACCCTACACTCCCAAGGGAGTGGTCCCCTCATAACTTCCCCCTTAAACACTACCTCGCTCACCCATATTAGGACAACCCTACCCAATCTACTCCTGCTTTCTTGGAGGCGTTCCCTCCCAACCCCTTATCTGCTCCTGCCTCCCTAAGGGCATATCGACACGGGGACCTATATTCCCTAAATCCAAAAAAAAAAGGGGAAAGGCCGGTCACACGGATCTACCAAATTCGCAAATGTACTATTCCTGTGCCCATTTGTCAGCAGCATGGGAAGCCGCGGGGCAAGGGATTTTGCAGTCACCTCACCTTTGGAGGTGACCGCAAATGCCATTTTTATTTTCTTCGCATTTTCTTCAAAAATTGGCAAAAACTCGTTCACAAAAGTTCTTGCACAATTTGTGGATGACGCCGTGTGACCAGCCAAGTACCAAATCCCCATTTCTCTAGACAGCCCGCGACCTTGTCCCATCTGAAAAGGTACAGCAGTGTGACGTGAACCATGCCCAAAACCACAAATCGGCCCTTCCCAAATCCGCATATTTGGGGTGGCGGTGTATGCCCTAAGATGGAACCAAGTGTCTCCTCTATGATCCCATCCCCAAAACCTCTTCAAGTTTGGTACAAGGGGCAAGCAACACCTACCGAGCGTGCGCAGGGGCTGCATCCCGCGGGAGTCGAACCTGCGATCTCCACCTCTGTTGCAGAACATATACTTCTGGTTTGCTGTCCTTGTTCCGATGAACCAGGCCAGGCCATAGCTGGCCTTTTCTGCCTGCGGCCTGGTGCCCTCGGCAATCAATTCTCTGGTGGCGCTAATTCTGACATTTTGATATCCTTTCTGTTGGGCGTGGTGGAGGTGCGGAGTTCAGCTGCCAAAAGCCCAAGCTCTCGGAGCGTGTTTAGACTGTGTGAGGGGCCAATAGGTCATTGCCAATCGAATGGTGCCTGCGTGGGGACAGATACAGGTCACCTTCCATGGGGGCACATCTGCGCGGGCACCCGCGTTGACCTGCCAATTTTCTATTTCTGTTTCTGCACCATCCCTGTTGTCCATGTGGCCTTCCCATGATCGGTGCGGACACGCGGAACCTAGCGGTACGCGTCGATTCACGGGGATGAGGTCCTGAGGCAGAGGTGGGTGTGGTGTTGGGAACCTCCCTCTGGTTCCACCTGGTTTGCATCCTCCGTACTTGCCTCCCCTTCCCTCCTCTTCCCGAGACGGACCAAAAGCAGGGGCACCGCATGACGAAACGGCAGTGGTTGATCTCGTCGCCCTCTTGAAAGACGAAACACAGCAATACCCCCGGTTTCCACCCCCTTGTACCCCCTCTTTGGCCAACCCCTTTTGCCACCCCCTCCCCCCTCTTCCCCCCCCCCTCTCCCCCTCCCGTTCAAGCGGCCGGAGGAGGGCAGTTCGGTGCCGGGTTTCATTCCCTTTCCGCCATATCTCTACCTGTCTCTCCCGCACTGTTGTGCCCTTGACGTCGTCGTCCTCATCGTCTCGTAGTCACGGTTGCTCTCCCTCTGCGTAGGAGCTCCATCTCCCTCTGCCGTCTTCCTCTCTGGTCGCCCTCTTGCGAAGCCGGCAGTCTACCAACGTACGCCAGGGGAAGAACAGGGCAGCGGTGCGCAATGCGGGTAGGGCAAAACTGTGCGGGGGTGTACGTGCGAGGCGACAGGCCGACGCGCAGGACGATTTGGTAAGGCGGGCTAAGCAAAAAGCAGGAGGGGGGCGGCAGAAGCGCGGGTACCCTACACACTCGCTCTCTCTCTCTCTCTCTCTCTCTCTCTGTGTAGTGGAAGACGGTTCTTTTCTCGACTCTTTTCTCCTTGCTTCGTTCGCCTGCTTTAGTCCTTGCTCATCGTTCTGTTCTGTGTTACGGAGAGTGTTCTTGCATTTTTACCGTGTTGTTTCCCTCTTCTTCGCTGCCGTCATTTTCTGGATTACGGTCTTTGCCGCCGTATGAACAGTCGCACGTGTCGCACGTGATCGGGGGAGCAGAAGAACGTCGTTTGCTTGAGGTTGCTGGTGTGACCTCTTATTGCCGAAGAAGGAGGTTTTAGGTCGTGTCTCGCCGTCTCTAGCGAAAATGACGCACAAGCCGGATGACGAATATGACTATCTCTTCAAGGTCGTTCTCATCGGGGACTCGGGTGTAGGAAAATCTAATCTCCTCTCGAGATTCACAAGAAATGAGTTTTGCCTGGAGTCGAAATCGACGATCGGTGTCGAATTCGCTACAAGGAGCATTCAGGTACGCTTTTAGCTCCGTCTTCCTTCCACTCCTTTCAATCTCTCTCACTTTCTCTCTTCCCTTTCCTCCGTCTTTTTTTCTCTCTCTCTCTCTCTCTGTCTCTTTGCGTCCCTCTCTCTCTCTCTGTGTCTTTCCGGCCCTCTCTCTCTCTCTTTCTTATTCTTCTCCTTTCTTTGCCTCTTTGTGTACCTCTCTTTCGGACCCTCTCTCTGTCTCTCTCTTTCCGCCTTTGCCCCACCCGCTTCCCCCCTCTCTCTCCCTTTTCCCCCCGTTTGTATTGACCCTCTCTCCCTTTCTCTTCGCGCCTTTGCCCCACCCGCTTCCCCGCTCTTCTCCTTCTTTCCCCCTTTTGTATTTCTTCTTCGCTCTCTCTCTTTTCTTTATGTATTTATTGTTTGACGTGCCACCTTAGTTCAGGCAATAAGGTTCGGGTGCACAATGGACGTTCGCCCGCCTACTGCCTTCTTTCCTTTCGTTGCTATTACTGTAGCAGTATCGCTCACTCTCGTGCCTCATTGTGTGTTTGTTTGCGTTTTTTACTCTATCGTGCTTGTTGGCGTGTTCGCACCTCTGCGGTCGAACAATGTCTTTTGTGCTTCATCGGATGGATCACGTTTGTTTGCACCAGTGTTGACTGGTCAACGTTGACACCGTCCCTCTCTCTCGCTCTCCCTCTCTTGTTGCTTCTCTCTTCCAGCTGGATATGCTTTTGTACACGTAATGAGCTGCGGTGCGCGTAAGGCTGAGAGTGGGAATTGGGAGATTGCATGGAGAATGGGGAGAGATGTGGATGTGCTTGAATTGGGATTAGGGTCAGGCAGTTTCTGAGCTCGTGTTTGAATTCGGCAAGTGTCTTTCCCCGCTTAGGACGCCGGGAATGAAGGGGGCATGGGTCTTATGCAACATGAGGTCGGCCGAAGTGGTGTTTCTTTTCCCCGCGAATAAGAGGGAGGGGTGTGGGGTGTGACACAGTCTGCGCACGTTTGTCTGTCAATATCCGTGCGTTTACCACCCGCTCCCACACCACCTGCCCTCTCTTTCGATGGTTCTCCAATGCGGACCCTCCTTGCAGGTTTTTCTATCTTGCTTCCGTTTTCTTCTCAGTGATTCTCTTCCCTCTTGTGTCTGCTGGCTTATCATGTTCTCTGTCGTTCGTTCCGTCGATTCGCATATATTTCACTTATTGTTTATTTTATTTTGTTACTGTAGGTATTAACATTTAAAATAATTTTCTAGAGCGGATATTAGTATTGTATGGTTGTGTATCGTTTGCGGAAAAACGGAGACAACGTTTTACACGTGGCTGACATGTCGATCGGTATACCGTTTTGCAAATAGAATGTAGTGACTCGTACCTCTGAGCGGGTGTTTTTTTGTACTAATCCTATTGGAGTAATTCATGTATATCATATATAAATATATATCGTCATATACATTCATATGTACAATAGGGTTCAGCCTCCTGAAGAGTCAGTCGGTGCATCTCCGACGAAACAGTTTGTCACAGCCCCTCTCGTTTGTTGGCTTCTTCTCCTTCTGTCGACGGTTTACCGGTCGGTTCTGTTTGACGATATATAATTATACGCGTTTTGGAAATGTAATGTAGCAATTCATCAGGGGGGCTCAGCCTTTTGATGAGTCGGTCAAACTTCGACGAAAGTCTGTCACTGCCCCTCGTTTACTGTCCTCTTCTCCCTCTGCGCCTACGATTCACCGGGCAGTTCTCTAAGCCGATTGTGACGATATATGGATATCTGATATCTTTGTGATTATATATATATCTCGATATTGTAAAGGTGTATGTATATGAACGTGCATTGGGCGCATTGGGCTGTATTTCGGTAGCAAAGTTTTGACATCCATCATGAAACCGTCTGCGGGGGGCGGGAGATATCCCATTCTTTCGTGTTTAGGGAAAAACGTTCAGCGGCTAAGTGGCATATCTGCAGATGCAAGTATATTAGTATGTTAATGCACGTGTTTATTGAGGAGATGGAGGCTATAGTTTAACGATTACAGCGATAGAAAGGGGAAGTAGGGAATTTTTGTTTGTGATGTGGCGGACAGATCGATTTGCACTCTCGTTTGTCCCTTCTTTCTATCTTGGTTCACTTTGATCGTGGGTAGAATGTCGAATTCACACCTTTTGTCAATTGCTAATCTCTTCTCCGTTTGTGTTCATCACCCAGCGCGGGGACTCAGTTTTGTAGATGCCATCTTTTGCATCACCCTGCGCTGGAACTCAGTTTTGTAGACGGTATCTTTCTTGTGCACCTAATAAAGCAAACCCATGTCTCGTTAAGCGGTAAACGACATTTTGGAGCGGTGACTTGATGTATGTACTCTCTCGGAAATTGTTTTTTACGCTCTGCACGTATTTTCACCGTATGTTATATTATTTTACATGATTTAATTCTATTTTATATTATTTTATTTTACACTTTTTTTATCCCATTTTTATTATTTTACAGTATTTTTTACAGCATTTTTTCAGTGTTAGAGTGCGTGCGTGACGAGGTCATTGGTGTTAACGCGAGTGGAGGTTATTGGTGTTAAAAGTGAGTGACGAGGTTATGGGTTAATGCGTCAGCAGAGCTCCTTGTTCATCCGTTTAGGGGTCCGCATCGTTCTTCTTCGTGTTATTGGGCTGTCTTTTATGGGATGTCATGCATTTTAGGTCAAGAAGATTGGCGTTTGCTCTTGCTGACCGTTTTGGTGATTGCTTTCTTGACGGCGGATGTATCGGCGGTTAACGGATTGAGGAGACGTGGCAGCGGTAGTATATGTGTGCTTGTGTTGTACTTCGTATAAGCGTGATTACTGTTGCTAATGAGCGGTGGGGTGTAGTTTCTTGCTCGAAAGGTGTGTATATGACGGTACGAGAGTGAAAAGGCGTGGGCAATGGGTCCAGGAGAATAAAGCGAAGTGGGAAAGAGGTGAGTAGGAATGGCGGAAGAAGAGTGAAGTCAGAAATTTGAGTAGAGAGGAGTAGGAGAGAACGAAAGTTAAGTGGGAAGAGGTGAGGAGGGGAAGAAAGCTATAAGTGAGGATGGGGGTGTATGACGGGTGGGTAGTGAAAGGGCGTGGGGAATTGGACCAGGAGAAGAGAGGTAAGTGAGAAAGAGGTGAGTAGGAGCGCAAGAAGGGAGGAGAAGCGGGGGGAGAGGGATGAGGCATGTGGTGGGGTCCAGAGAAGCGAGGGTGGAGGAAGAGGGGCGGAGGGTGGCGAAATCAGGGGTGAAGGGATTGAAGACGAGCTGGCGGGTAAGGGGTGATGTAAATTGCATGCTCATTATTCGTTACTGCTTTGCAAGTCCGGGCGGTGAAGAAGAGGGGAGGAGGGATAAGGGAGGGAGAGAGGGTTGTGAGCTATGAAGTGACGTGGCACTACGATATAGAGGTTGGTGAGGAAGGAGAGAAGGACAGCAGGGCAGAGTGGAGAAAAAAGAGCGGGATGAAAAAAAGGAGCGGGAGGAAAAAAAGAGTGGAAGGAAAAAAAAAGAGCGGGAGGAAAAAAAAGAGCGCGAGGAAAAGAAAAGAGCGGGGGGAAAAAAGGGAGCGGGAGGAAAAAAAGAGCGGGAGGAAAAAAGAGCGCGAGGAAAAGAAAAGAGCGGAAGGAAAAAAGAGCGCGAGGAAAAGAAAAGCGGGACAGAAAAGAGAGCGAGGGAAATGACGGCGCGAAGAAAAAAATGAGCGCGAGGAAAAGAAAAGCGGGACAGAAAAGAGAGCGAGGGAAATGACGGCGCGAAGAAAAAAATGAGCGCGCGAATAGAGACGACGGCGAGTGAGAAGAGAGGGAGGGAGGAACACTGGTAGGAGAAAAGGGAGGTGGAGAGAAGATATCGCGGGCGAGTGAGGGAGCGAGGAAAACTGTTGCAGGAGAGAGAAGGGAGCTGGATCGAAAATATCGCGCGCAACTCGAGAGCGGTGTTTGATCTATGCAGCTTTCCAGTCTCTCTGTGACGATATATGTATATATGTATATTTGATTATTGTGCGCACACGCCTCCCCTATGCATAGACGTGTGTGAACTAGTTTCTTGAATGAGGGTAGGGTAGGGGAGACGTGTGCGCTCCGCAGACTCGTGGAGTGTTTATTTTTTTTTAATTATCTTTTGGGTATTCTCGGGATCACGGCTGTTGTTTCCGTACACCGGACTCTGCTTGTCGTTTTTTCCGCAATGGCAATATATGTATATATTGTCTCTCTGTGACGATATATGTATATATGTATATTTGATTATATATATGTCTGTCTCGTTAGAGAACTCCCCGGTGAACCGTAGGCAGAGAGAGGAGAAGAGGAAAATGAATGTCTCGTTATGGAGAGCTGCCCGGTGACTTGTAAGTACACAAAGGGAGAAGAGGACAGTAAACGAAGGGCTGTGACAGACTTTCGTCGAAGTTTCACCGGCTCGTCAGAAGGCTGAACCCTATACGTGTATATGTATATATCCCGTCGTTTGGCCTGTGAAGAAGGGCCGGTGCTTGCATGTGGGACTTGTCATCTAGGATCTGTTTTGGTGTTGTTGCTTGTTTGCCCCCTGTTTTGTCGTATTTGGCTGTTCCCTTCCTCTTTTCTTTGCCTCTTTGCCCTTTGGCTGTGTGCAAGTGGGTCGATATGACACACGGGGGTGGGGGCAGCCGCCGCTCAACCTACAGCCACGTGGGCGGCCTTGTACTCGAGAGGTTCTGAACAGGGGGAGTGGTAAGGAAGAAGATAAATCCTTTTTTTTTGTTTCCTTTTTTTTTTTTTTTTGCTTTTGCGCTCTGATATTGATGTGGCAATATATATGTTTGTGTATGTATATGTACATACAGAGAGGGGGTCAGCCCTTTCGATGAATCAGTGAAACTCCGCCGAAACAGTTTGTCACAGCCCCTCGTTTCTTGTCCTCTTCTCCCTTTTGTCCCTCCCTCTCTGCCTACTACGGTTTACCGACGGGGGCACCCGACTGGGGCAGCTCTGTTCGACGGGACAACAAACGAGGGGCTGTGACAAACTGTTTCGCCGGAGTTTCACCGACTATGTATATAAATATATGTATGATATATAGTCAAACAGAGCTGCCTACGGTAAACCGGAGTAGGCAGAGAGGGAGGGAGAAGGAGAAGAGGACAAGAAACGAGGGGCTGTGACAAACTGTTTCGGCAGAGTTTCACCGACTCATCAGGACGCTGAACCTATAAATATATATTTGGAGACAGAACTGCCCTGTATAACGTGTAGGTTGATATGTGTAATTCGCTGTGGCAATGCATGGTGTATTTGGGTCTCGCTCACCGAACTCATGGCGTGCACAAAAGCCAAACATTATGGCGGTGTATCTGCCCATGTTCTAGCGGAAGAATCATTCTCATTTGGACATTTGGTGAGTAGTGGAGCGAGGGCTTTTCTCTGATATAGCATTATTAGGTCATCTGTTTGTCCTTGTTGTTTGGGTTCCATTAGTTCATTTTTTGCGCGTATTTGTATTTTTCTTTGGTTATTATTCGTTTAATTTTCCGTTTTTTGGGTTTGCCACTCGATTACTACCGTCGTCACTCGAATAGAACGCCCGATCATTATAGCTGTATTTGGGCCAACTTTCAGTCCAGATGCAATATTAATGACCGGGCGTTCTATTCGGGTGAAGGCGGTAGTATTAGTATGTGTTCGTTGGGCCTCTTGCGGCGAGACTCCATAACCTCACTGTAATCACTGTAATGATGACAGGTAGAAAATTAAACGGGATTGAGTTGATGATTCGGTCACATAACTCTGTACTGAAAGCATTAGCGGCGTTCCTTTTTTTTTTTCTTTAATAATAAAAATGTGGACTATTTCTCGATTTATGTGTGTCATCCTTGCGCATGGGGCATGCTAATTATCTTTCTCTGTATCGTTCCAATTTTAACAGACGTCCTGACGGACGGAGCATTCTTTTTCCCGTAAACGCGAGCATTAATAGTATTACTACCGTCTTCCCCCGAACATAAGGCACCCTGGTTATGATTGTATACAAGCCTTCTTCCAGGTCCGATAAGGTGATGATGAGGGTGTGTTGTGTTCGGGGGAAGACAGGTATTACTACCTTCCTGAGGGACGCGGCATGCTTTTTCCCTTAAAAAATGTTAGCATTATAGTATTACTACACCGTCTTCCCCCAAACATAACGCACCCTGATTATGAATGTATACAAGCCTTCTTTCCGGTCTGATACGGTCATGACGAGGGTGCGTTGTGTTCGGGGGAAGACTAGTATTACGTTGGGGTATGGTGTTTTGATGTGCGGTGACGGGTGAGGCAACCTTGGGAGGTTTTGTCAGGGCGTGCTCAGACTAGAGGACTTTTTCCCACTTCTTTGTGGACGTAATTGCCGGTCAGGTGCATCCAGGACGGGTGGGAAAAGCCGTCTCAAACATCCTGGAAAGTCCTAGTGTAAGTATGCGCTTAATCTGCTCTGCTCGGTTTTGAACTGATTTAAACAGCAGAGAATTTGTCGTGTTGTGGAGCTCATCACAAGTTGTCCCTTATACTGTGACAATCCCCGAGTGTAGGAGCGCACGAATGTATCTGGTCTGTTCGTCAGCCAGATGCGTTCGTCCAGGAAGTAGTGGTATCGCTAGAGCTATTTATCTATACTGTACTGATGTATCTGGTCTGTTCGTGAGGTAGATACATTTGGCCGTGTTATCTTTCTTGGGCATAACTTAGGACAGCGTTTCCGTCTTCTCTGGAAGTGATTTATTGGGCAAAGGGCGTTGCTCTTCTACAGAACACTCCAAACTGGTAGGAGGTTCGAAATCCAGTGAAACTGGACATATTCGACCTGACGAAAGCTTTTTGAATGTATCGGGACGAACACCAGGGCCCGGTACAGTTGGACTGTTTTGTAGTTGAGCACCAAATTGGTAGGTTTGAAATCCAGTTAATCCGGACATATTCGACCTGACGAAAGCTTTTGAATGTATCGGGACGAACACGAGGGCCGGTACATTTGGACTGTTTTGTAGTTGAGCGAGGGTTGAAGACTTGGCTGGGCAAAGTCGAACGTGAACGGAAAACGGGCGCCTTTTTGTCTTTCTGCTGCGCGCCGAGGGCAGTCTTTCTTCATTTCAACTTCTTTGCGATTCGCTTTACTTGTTGAGGAAGCACGACGGTATTTTTCATCCGAACAGAACCCGCGGGCATTATAGCTTTATTTGGGGCAACTTTCAGTCTACATGCAGAGATAACGATCGGGCGTCTATTAGGGTGAAGATGATAGTATGCGAGATGAGGGTGCAAGTGATGACACGTGGATGGACTTCTCGCGGACGTGGCTGTGCTCATAATGGTGTTTCTTTTTTTCCCCGAGATCTTGGGCCGCGCTCCTCTACACAGTATTCCATATGTATCTGCATCTGCTGCTGTCCGGATACATCCGAAAAGTAGGGTAAGTCCGAGTGCATCTGGGTCGCAATGCAGCCCAGATGCATGTAGAATGTTGTGTAGAGGACCAAGGTCCCGTTTCTCTGGTTCGGATCCACGGTGTCACTCTCCGAGAGACGCATGTCGATTTCGGTAGTGCAGAGAGAGCGACGTATGTGCAGGGAGAGACAGGGAGGCCTTGAGGAGAGAGGAGGGACCTCTGTACACAGGCGAGAATGTAGACAGAGAGCGAGCGTGGGCTCGGGTGACGGAGTGGAGAAGATCAAGGATGAGAGAGAGAGAGAGAGGGAGAGGTCTTTGTGTGTGTGGGTGTGTGTGTGTGAGAGAGAGAGAGAGAGAGAGAGAGAGAGAGGTCTTTGTGTGTGTATGTGAGAGAGAGAGAGAGAGAGAGAGAGAGAGAGAGAGAGAGAGAGAGAGAGGTCTTTGTGTGTGTGTGTGTGTGTGAGAGAGAGAGAGAGAGAGAGGTCTTTGTGTGTGAGAGAGAGAGAGAGAGAGAGGTCTGTGTGTGTTTGTTTGTCTGTCAGAGAGAGAGAGAGAGAGGTCTCTGTGCGCGTTCATGTGACGGGTGCGTGATTTGTGGGATAAGTCTTTTGGACGTTGATGGCATTATCTCGCATGTGTTTTTGATGTTTTACGCTGAAGAGCATATTGACATGAGGACTTCCGCACTAGGATTTTCGTGGACCTGCTGACCGCAATACGGCCGACGCTGAATGTACCTGACCAAAATTACGTCCAGAGGTCAGTTGAACAAGTTCTAGTGTGAGTTCACCCTAAGGCGGTCTTTGTATTTATAGATTATCGTCGTCGTGTTCGTTGTCCGTTGTTTTTTCTTACGTTTTCTCGTTTCTCGGAGTGTACGCTTCTCGTGTGGAAACGTTTTTTTATTTTTTTTAAATAAAGAAGCTTATCTTGTCGGGCACCACTGTCGAAGCGGAAAAAGTGTGATTGCATCTGCCCCAGAAAGTGGTCAGATGCATCCGTTACTATTCATAGTAATCGATGAATTACTATTCATAGTAATCGATGAATCTGGCCACTGCCTGCAGGAACATGCAGTTGTACTCTTTTTTTGTTTTGACAGTGGTGTAATGGATGCATCTGGCCACTCCCTGCGGGAACATGCAGTTCTTTCTCCATGTTGACAGTGGCGTGGCGAGGAGCTTAGAGGAAATGTCGGTCGACAGTTCAATGAGGCGGTGAATGACCGAAATTGTAGAATTGTAGAGTTTGTGAGTCGGTGGGAAAGCTGAATGTGAAGTTTGAGCGTTCTTTACGGAGTTGCACTTTTTTTTGTATAGAAATTCTTCTCGTGCGCTTGTCTTCGTCATCTAGGGATTAACGACATCTTGCACTCGTCTTGGGAAGTGTTATGGCAGTCGTTCTTTACTTTTCTTTCTCTGCGCACTACCTTCGGTATCATCTTCCCAGTTCTTTGATTGATATTGATGGAAAGTTAATTGACTGATCCTTTGTGTCTGCCGATGTTTCCCCCCTTTCTCTTCATTCTCTTCTTTTCCCTTTTCTTCAAGTCTCCTCTTTCCCCGCCCTCCTCCCGGCCCTGCCACCCGCATCAAACCTGTTGATGTGCCTTGTGCTCCCTCTTTCTTCGCCGACCTCCTTTCCGCGGTGGCAATCAAAGAGGTGAAAAGTTTGTAGTCCTCTCGTTTTGTGTTCAGACAGCCGTGTTGTCCTATGCCCAATAGCGCGTATTAAGTTTCCAAGCCAATGCCGTGGAAATTGCCAAGGCAGTGGGGCTGACCATGCTCCTTTTGTTCCAACCAAAAGTGATGACGAAAATGACGGCACATGAAAAGGAGCGCGGAAGAGGGAAGTGGAGAAATTCTAGAAGGGAGGTAATGACAGCTTTTTGAAAAGGAGGGAGGAAGGTATTAGTGGGAGGGTGGGAATGAAGTGTGTATGAGGGTAGAAGCCAAATGGCGGGATATGATGTGATTGCTTGTTTTATCGTGTTTTAAGTGGATTATATTCCTTTCCTTGTCTTTGTGGATGTTTTTTGGGGCAAATTGTTGCTGCCCGTGCATATGTATTCTTGAGCTTAAGTGCGGTTACACTGCAATGAGGCCTATGCGTATAGTGTTGTATAGTACAGTATTATATGATATTGTGTGAAAATATTGCCCCACCATTTCCAATCACCATGGCCTAGTTGAGAGCGAAGGACACAGGATCACTTCAAGTGCACATACTGGAAGGTGGAAGGCCTGCCTAATGACATCAGAGCTGGCAAAAGAGGAATATGCAAATGCCCGTAAAAAGAACATAACGATAGCAGCAGAACAGTTTATAGACTGCCTGGTTTGTGGACATGTATCGGCCTACATGCGATGTGATAGTTTGGGTTTCGGCTGTCTTATGGCTGGATAACCTGCAGGTCGATGGAAAGACCATTAAGGCGCAGATCTGGGACACTGCTGGGCAGGAGAGGTACAGGGCTATCACCAGTGCGTACTACCGAGGTGCTCTTGGTGCGCTCCTGGTCTACGACATCACCAAGCATGTTACGTACGAGAATGTGGAGCGATGGTTGAAGGAACTGAGAGATCATGCAGATAGCAACATCGTGATAATGCTGGTGGGAAACAAGTCCGACTTGCGGCACTTGAGAGGGGTCTCCACGGACGATGCACAGGCTTTTGCCGAAAAGGAGGGGCTGTCCTTCATTGAGACTTCAGCCCTGGAGTCTACAAATGTTGAAACTGCCTTTCAGAAGATTCTGACAGAGATCTATCGTGTTATGAGCAAGAAAGCTCTCGCGGCGGACGACACCAGCGCTGCTGGTCCCGGCGAGGGTACGACCATCCACGTTACCGACCCTGATCAGCGTGATGCGAAGAAGAAGTCAAAAAATTGCTGTTCCACATAAAGGGAACACATTGGTCCCTCTCCTGTGCAGTGAGGTCCCGTCGATGGTTTCTTTCCTTGAGAAGAAGTGCCCTCTTTTTAATAATAAAGATGTGCGTGCTCATCTTTGAAAAAAGGCAGGCCTTTGGTTGAGTCTACGAAGGGGAACATCATATGGCAATGATGACGGCAAGACCGGCCAATGATCATTTTGGGTACGTGGTTCTCTCTCTGTTGTGCAAATGAGATGTACTGGGCAGTCGTGGATGGTTGCTGGGAAACCGGGAGAGCAATGGAAGCCTGCTTAGAACTAGGTGAGACATGTGGGAATGTTTGGCTGGTCAATGATCATTTTGGGTAGGTGGTTCTCTCTCTGTTGTGCAAATGCGACGTACTGGGCAGTCGTGGATGGTTGCTGGTAGACTGGGAGAGCAATAGAAGCCTGCGTAGAACTAGGTGAGACATGTGGGAATGTTTGGCTGGGTGGACGGAAAGGTTTAGTTGGATGCAAATGTCAGAATAGTGGCCATTACGCAGCAGGTGATTGATCATCTGTGGGCACCGGTGGGGGGGACTGATCGGTAGTGGTGGTCCGGGGGGAAATCATGACGGAGATGCGGATGGGCAGCGGCTGCTGACCTGTGGCTGGACGGTAGGACTTGGGTAGTGGGTAATAAAGAGAAGCCCGTCGGATGGTTAAGATAAACTGTGTTGCCCGGTGTAGCAAGGCTTGCTAGAGTGTGTGCGTGCTGCCTGCTGCTGTCGCCGTCTGTAGGGAAGCTGCTATTGGATTTGCTGTGAGTGGACAAAGTGCCAAAGAGCATTGGAGGACGAGTTGGCCTCCATGAAGGGTAGAGAGCGCAAAAGTGATGAAAAGCAAAATTGTAGTCCTTATGCTGTGGACGACGTGAGAAGGATCCATCAATCCGTGTCGTGGTTTAGTAGTCCGGCCGATGATGAAGATGTTTGCTGGCACTTGGACATGAGGAGGTCTTAAATGAGAGCGGATAAAAGCTGTGCACAAGGGTTTGCGAAAGGGTCTGTTATCTGCTGGAAGAGCCTGCGGCGAGCGGCATTGTGAGCGAGTGCTTGGGAGGAGAGGGTCTGACGTACAAGATGGGTTGCTTGGCCAACTGGAATGGAATCCCTACGTTGGTGAGATGGGATTTCGCAAGCAGGTTGGGCGGTGCTCTTGTGGAAATGGTAGGTGGAATGTAATTTGGGGGTAAGCACCACTGTTGAAGCACGCATAAAAGTAGTACAGAGGGTTCCTTATCTCTTGTGTGTTTGCACAACCATATCCAACACGACCGACCTCCAGGCATATCTAGGCTAGTAGCTGGGTGGGTGCTGTGTCTCATGTCTCTGGCCTGTTCTAGTGCAATAACTCTGTGGGGAAGTGTTGGAATTTAAAGCCTCGTTTGCGCAGGCTTGGGAGACGTGTTGTGGCAGCTGTTGGCTTGAGCTCATTCCACCACCGGCTGCTTAATTTTGTGCAAAGCAGGTCTTGTCTCACAATTCTCTTGCTGCTGCATCACCACGTGGTGCTCTTTGGGAGCCAGGCGCAGCGCGGCCTTGCGGTCATCTTCAGAAGTTGGTCGTCTCCTCCAGCTCTACACTGCTTTCACTGGTGTAGTAGACATGTTCCTGTGCTGGTTTCAGTTTGCTCGTAGTTTTCTTCGTTCCTCTCCTCAGCCCTGATGCATAGATATATGGGCTGCAATCTTTTTCGGCTTTGTCCTCGTTGCTCAGATTCCTCTCACAACACTCCTTCGGCTTAGATATGTGGGCTGGGATCTTTTTCTGCTTGCTATCGGCCCTGATGCCCTTGTCGAGAATGTGAGGTACTGTTTGCGGCGCTGCCGAATGCTGGGGTGTAAGTGCAATTTCGTTTTCGTTGTCCCATCTCTCGTTCCGGGGTTGTGCCCTGGATGCTGCGTTTGCCGGTGCTGTGTGCTGCTTTCTGTGTGGTGTGTGATGCAAGAACATCTGAATATTCTTGGTGGAGTTTTCATGTTTTCCGTAGTTCTTTAATCATTATTGGCACTCTTGATTTGGGAGTTGCTTTTTAATGAGTAGAGCCAGTGATTGGATGCTTAACCATTCATACAGTTTCTTCTGCTGTGTCTTCTTCGAGTCCCTGGTCCTGGGATATCCGGTCTGTTTGTGGCTGCAAAGCCGTAATTGACAAGGAACAACCTTTTTTTTTTTTTTTTTTTTTTTTGCTTGCTTCTTTAGGTAATGTTTCCTCCTCTGCTTTTCGCTAGAATAAGTCTCCATGCATTGGAACGTGCAATTAAAAAGCATCGCGGTGATTGTTTTTTTGTCGACGTCTTTGGAGCTTTGGTTCTTGAATTTTGTGCGTTGTGGCGCTCTGGAACCGTATTAATATCTTGTTCGTCTTTTGTCAGTGACTCAGTGCTCTGCAACTCCCTTCGACAACTGATTGCCTTTTCCGCGTGTGGTCCCCTAAGCCGCAGTTGTTGGTCTGCAGAACAGTAGGCCAGACAAATAGTGCTCTCAAATCTTGATGGGATTACAAGCAGAGCGCATGGTTGACGATGTGGAACGGGACCGCCAGTGTATTGATCGAAAGAGTGTACTGAGCTTTTGTCGCTTATCGGTGGGGACCGCGACGTGTAGTGTGTCGTCATTGTGCATGTGAATGGTTGCCTCAGAATCGTCACCCGTTCTTGAAGGTACAGTCTGGAAACCTTGGGGGAGGTGTGAACTTGTTTCACACTGGATGGTCTATAATTTATCAGGCTCATTTTGGGCAGGAAAGGGATGTGAATGAGGTCAGATCTTATATTTTGTCGATCTGTTGTCGGTGGTGTCAGTGGTTGAGCGGGTTTTCTTAGAACGGACGCAGTCGGGGACAATCGAGCATGTTTCGGTGTGAGGAGGTGCCTCTTCTAATGTGTGCACAAGAGCTGGATGGGGTACGGTACAGGTGAGTTAATGATGATGCAACGCCGGACGAGAGAGTTGGGAAAGAAGGGCACGAAAGCTCACGGCTTTCTGCTCTGCCGACAACTACTCTGCGAAAAGTCCGGTTGTGGATTTTGACTTTTCATGGCCTGTTTCAAGGTCAGCTCTCTAATGTGCAAAAAAGAGCGAGCACCTTACAGTTGAGTTTAGTTGATGATGCAAATGCCAGAAGAGAGTTGTGAAGAGGAGAGATGTGCACAAAACTCTGCGCACTGGGGATAAACCTTCTGTGAACAGTCTGGTCGTGGTTTTCATGCGCGAAGAGGACAAATGCGCACAAAACTCTGCACGCTGCGGACAAATATTCTGTGAAAAGTCTGGTCATGGTTTTCTCGCGCTAACCCAAGGTACGTGTTGTTGTTATGGGTTAGCTTGAGGGTGGTGGCATATGCTCAGCCTGGGATGTAGAAAGGAGTTGGTGGTGTGCTACTTCAAAACATTCGTAGGGGAAACAAACGAATGAAAGCCATCGTGGGAGCGGATCGGAAATAAACGTTTCTGTGATGTAGGGTAAGATTGGAATTCCTGGTCTATCGCCGTACGAGTTTTTGCTCGGCTAGATAATATGCATGACAGATAATAAAGATAATGCTGCTGAACAAAACAAACTTGGGTTATTGGACGGGTCTCATTTTCCGTGAGAAAACTTCCTGGATTCAATTGTCGATAGAACTGTACCGGAAAACCGACACAGGTGAGCAAGTAGAGTATACAAAGGCGCGTGATGTAATGACCATGTTGAAGGAACTCAGCAAAATGAGTTTGTAGCTTCGGTAGGAGTGCTTTTCTTTGCAAAAACAGACAAAAGTGGCACGTAACTGGGGGTAGCGACAGTGGCATTCTTGTTGTTGTAGAAGGGATTAACTCGGACTTTCTGCATGCGGGTTGGCGATGACAGACCGCTGGTGACGAAGCATTGCTATTTGCGAACTGGTGTGTATGATCTTGGTTTCGGTGTCGTGTGTGAAAGGCGTACCAGCTGGGATTGGCGCTTGTTCATTGGAAGTGAATGCATTAGTGGCATAACTGCTCTGTGTCTGCTCAGCCGTAGCGGGTGTACGCCGAAGTTTCAGGAGTTAATTTTCTTCAACGCTTTGAATTGTGGCCTCTCCCTCCCCCGCCCAATGAGGGAACTCTAAGGTTGCAGAATTTCTGTAAACAGTAGACATGATAGGTATAGATCAGATGTTAAGTGGCATTGGAAGTGAATGCATTATCGGCCTAACTGCTCTTTGTCTGCTCAGCTGTGGCGGGTGTATGGCGAAGTTTCAGGAAGTGTATTTTCTTCGCTTTGAATTGTCTCCYCCCCCCCCCCCCCTCTCACCCAATGAGGAGATTCTGAGATCGCAGAATTTGTATAAACAATAGACATGATAGGTGGATCGGACGTGCCTTGGGCATGCGATTGGTGATTGACAAAAGTGGAAACGAAGACTCGTCCCACTCGGTAGCAATGCTTGCCGCGCTTGCAGCAACATGCCTGTCGTCTCCACCTGAATACAAAGCCCAGGTGTCACCGCTATAACTGGGGCAACTTTGAGACACAGCGATAACGACAGGCTGTTTTATTCGGGTGGAGTCAGGGGTCCTCCACACCTCTCTGTTCTTGCGGTGCAGGTGATCAGAGGAAATGAGGCGAAGGGTCAATGCAAACAGCTTTGCTTAAACCACCAGTACTTGGCCCAGCTATCGGCTGCGGAAAAAAATAAAGAAGAAACGTTTCTAGTTGGATGAATTTGGGCGCTCCTGTAGTGGCCCGTACGTTTCCTTAAATTGCGTAGCGTTAACGCTACACGACTTCAGGAAGTACTGGTGGTTTAAGAGCACTGGAGGAAGATTTAACACTTTTTGTTGAGTTATTAGATTATTAATTTATATATGATATGAGGAAGTCATCGCGTCAAATTTACTGGAACGAATGCGTGGCAGAATGGTATAGGCATCAACTGTTGACAAGCAGACCTGTGTTCGAATCTTGATGGGATTTCAATTTTATAGGGCCAGCCAGATGCACGGCTTTCTCTCCTTGGGCGAAAAAAAGGAACGGTATCGGATCGACTGAAGGTGTACTGATGCTATCAATGTGCGGCCACATATGTGCATTTTCTGAGTGTAGTAGTGTGCTTGCAGAATGGTATCTTTGTCTTTCTTCTTTTTTCTAACCATATAGTTTGCCTTACGTGTGCTTTTGTTTTTTTCCATGTGTGATTTTGTAATTGGCTGTTGTAAAGTTCTCGTTATTGCTTCTTTTTTTTTTTTTTTTTTTTTTTTTTCCCCGTCTCCTCTCTGTCTTCCCCTCCCCCCCGTCTGCAGGGCCATGTCAATCTTGTCTATATCATGCCGATGTTAACGGATGTCCTGAAGGAGGAGACATTGTTCGAGGTTCAAGTGATGTCCACACTTCCTCCTCTACCCCCCCCCCCCCCACCCCACCCCATTTTTGTGGAAATGTATATGAGGCTATGAGCACAGTAAATTCGAGTTATAGTTCAACGGACGAAGAAAATGGCCATGTGGGACTGTGGAAATTCAGAAATGTTTCGCTGTGGACGCTGACATAAGCTTTCTGAAGTTGCAGGGCGTCATCAGGAAAAACAAATATCATTCGAGTCTCGAGTTATGGTTTAACTGACTTGAAAACAGGAAGGGTAGAAAATAGCTGTGTGAGGCGAAGGGGTTTTGACTGGCAAATTCAAAAACGTTTTGTGTTGGACTCTGACGTAAGCTCTATGAAGTAAGCTCTCTGAAGTTGCGGTGTGTCATTGACGAAAACAAAAATATTGTTTGACGCTTTGAGCACTGTTTGTGTGAGCAGAGACGCTAACTGAGGGCAGAGCTTGAAGTTCCATATACTGACTAAGCCCAATGTTTCTGACAAATACGGTCCTCTGCTTTGAACACCTGTTATATTTGAAAAAAAAACAGAAATATTTGCTCCCCATTCCCTTCGCGTCATGTAAGTTGAAAAAGCGTAATCCCCACTTTCTTCGTGGACGCATCGCACCTAAGGGCGGGATAATGATAAGACATCCACGCCAAGAAAAAAAAAAAAGGCACGGACCACGCAAGGTTCAGCCGAACCAATTGCTTTGGCAGTTAGACATCCTTAAACCACCAGTACTTCCTAGAGTCGTGCCCGTTAACACGCCACGGTTTTAGGAAACGTACGGGCTACTACAGGAGCGCCCAAATTCATCCGATTAGAAATGTTTCTACTCTATTTTTTTCTGCGGCCTATAGCTGGGCCAAGTACTGGTGGTTTAACAGATAAAAGAGTGGTATTTCAAGCTTGGTAGTCAATGATGACCACCTCCCACCCATCCCTATGCTTTCAATCAAAAAGATGTCAACGCAAAGCAATAGGAAAGATGCATGGTATTTTTATTTTTTTAAGTATTATTATTATTATTTTTTAAGCACCAGTACCTCAGCCAGTGTTGGGAAATTAGGGAAAACTGGGAGTTTTCCTCGGTAGCATGATATTCCCAGTCGGATTAACTGCCCGGACTCTATCCTGATGGAACACACGGGGACAAAAGGTTTATCCGGAATTTTCTGGATAAATTCCGATGATAAAAAATACCTCCAGCCAAAAGCTGTTGGTATTGTTATAGTCTACAACATACTTTTTTTCAGATTTTTTTGAGATCTTTTGTTTTTTTTTTTGGAAAAGTGCCTTACTTTTGACCCTCCGGATATACTTAGTCCAGTTTTGTCCGGCATCACTACCCGGCCTGCAAATCCGGATAGTCTGGCAGCAGTGCCCAGCCTGCAGATCCGGATAAATCAAAGATGTCCGGATATCCGGATTAATACTTGGAAGTTTGCCGATACTCTTAAAAATTCGGTAGGAGAAAAAAAAAAAATTAAAAAAAATGGTAGGCAGGGCCAATCGACTGCCGACGCTGGTAAATCGCATTGGCAGCTGTCGGTTCGTTATCGGCCTCCTAAAAGAGCGGAGGCCCACATAATCTCAACGGGGGAAAAGGTACTTTCGGATTAAAGATGGAAAGATGGATGGGGTCTTTTACTGTTGAGACACTTGTACTCTGAATCTTCGAAGAGAATATGAAAGCCATTGATCCCACCTCGTTTGGAGTTGATGGTTTTCCCAAACGAAACTGTCTAATTGACAATGGTACTGCCAATTTTTAGAGCCGAGTTTTAATGGAGTCGACGGTTTTCCCCAACGAATATGTCTCAGGCTCTCGAACACATCTGGATCAATGTGAGCCAATCACGTTTACGTTGCGTTGCCCATATTTCATATATAGGCTTTTTAAATAGAGGACGACCTTTTACTGGATTGCCCAAGAATCCTTTAGAATGAGAGACTCCACGAACCTCATCTCACATTGCCAGGTCACGTGTAGGGTGGAGGTATCAGGGTGGCGGAGCTTGAGATGGCCAAGCTGACCATCTATCCTTCCATGATAACGGTTGTAGAATTTCTTCACAGACTCTTTCCGAAGTCTGCTTCTTGGCTCATTCTCGGTGAAAAAGTAATCCTTCCACTAGCACCTTGCGGACAAGTCGGCCGCTGCGGGCCCCTCACTGCGACCTACGGAGGCCTGAAACTGAATATGGCCATGACCGCCGACAGAATTCATTGATGGTGGCCTGGCCCTGAGAGTTGCGGCTGTCAATGAGCCGCGTCTATGAAAACTAGCTGGGAAAGGTCCACGTGGTCAATCATCCTTGCTGGAACACCTTGGTTAAGATTCGGCCACTACCTGTGACAAACCGCTCAACCTTTACTGAGTTTACTCGACCGCTCCAGCTTGACCAGTGCGAATTTTTAGGAGCGGTTTGTCACAGGTAGAGGTGGAATCTTAACCATGGTGTTCCACCGAGGATGATTGAACCACCTGTACGTCATGTCTTTGGTACTAAAATTTGCTAGCCTTCCATACCCCCTTCTAACCCCCGTCACTCCCTCGCTACAGAACTTACACCGAAGAGGAGGCTGCCTTCTTTAATCTGTGAGGTGCAGCTGTGGTCCCGTGTGAGTTGTGTGTCGGAGGCCTTTTTCTGATAGCCTCCCCTCTGGGAGACATATTAGAGCACACAGCGCGTAACCAGCATGCGTGGCATCCCCATTGCTGCTACTTTGTGTGCTCAGCATTCCCGTTGAAATTGAGCTTTCCCGTTGGTCTCCTCGTGTGTGGCATCCGCATTGCGGCTACTTCGTAAATGATTGACCTTTTGTTACCCGGCTACTCTGAGCTTGGTCAATCTTCGCAATCCAACCACCTTGATTGCGGATCAGCAAATCTTTTCAGCCGATGATCATAATGAAGATAGCACTAATACTGAGTCGAGGACCGTTTATTGCCTTGCTTACATTTTTTTTGGAGTTGAATGTCTAACTTTACCCGCCAGCACCTCGCCCACATATAGGCCATGGGCCCCTGACCACTCCTTTCCGAGGCAAGGAAATGCAAGAAAGGGTGCTGGCGTAATTCATCAACAGCGGTCGAGCTCTGAAAGTTTCGACCGTTAACGAGCTGCATTTCTGAAACAGATCTAGGAAAGTGCGTGGTGGACGAGTCCAGGCGAGCAAAGAAATGGGTAAGTACGGCGGAGTCACGTTTTCAGTTCTAAATCCACTTCAGGCATCCAATTCAGGTCTTCCAAGTTGCCCAGTGTGGCCCTGGTGTATGCCTGCCTGGCCGACCTGTCCGGATGCCTGGTTGGGCATTCCTGGTCACCTAGCTCTGCAATATCTTCTCTGGGATCTTGCTGAAGGTTGAAGAGTGAACAGCGAGAATCCTTCTCAATTTTGGAAGAACACATCCTCCCATGGAATGCGGAAGAAACAAAGGGAAACAAGAGGGGGGAGTGTCAAATATCGTCCTCCACAACACTCACCATCACTCCACTTTGCCCAGGTACCCCAACCCGTCACGCCCCCACCACCCTGTGCAGAATGCAGGCTCGTGCACCGCCAACAAGCAGCATGTCATCACGGCAGTGCATTGAGGCGAAATGAAAATCCATAAACAATTGATTGTCATACAGACAGAAACAAAACAATTACGTGAAAAGTTGCATTATATGAAACTTCTTGACTTATTTGGCCTTCAATTGAAGGTAACTTTGTCTTATGAAACCGGTTTGGAAAAGCAAAGCAAAAAAACCCAAAAATCAACTTTTAGTTTAAGAAAAAGCGTTGTGTGGGTAAAATGTCACAGGTCATATTACCTTTTTCCATAGAGGCTCCCACACAAAACGACTGCAGCGAAGAATTGACTTTCAACGTAACACTTCATTGATACAGGTTTTTACTGAAATACGTTTTGATTCTATTAAAAAGATCATGAAGATTCGTACTTGAGAACATATTTTATGAAACAAACAAAATATGAATTGTTAATAAAATATAATTATAAATCTTCAGTTGTAACTGAATGTGTAGTAAATTTGCAGATTTGTATTTAAGGTAACCAAGAGGTTCCAAATAATGGAAAGTACCCAATAATAAATAAGAAAAAAAAAACAACGAGAAATAAAATTGCACTCAAATAGAACAGTTTTGTCCATTGGACCTTTCGTGCTTTGTAACAACTGGGAATAACAAAACACCAAATTTGAAAACTGAAAAAAGGAAAAAAAAAAAAGGGTGAAGCTTAGGGAAATTTGCATACATGTTTGCAAAGCTTAGACGACAGTTGAGGGTTACATGCTGGAAGGCAATCCGTCAACGGGGTGGCAAAAGAGCACTCGTCCTGCAGACATAGGCATGCTGCTAGTAGATCCCCGGACATCCAACAGCAGACTAGGAAAGGCAGGGACACATACCCTTGATGCCAGCTGTTGGTAGTGCTGAAAGTGTGGGAGGTGACGGTGGTGGAGTGGAGAACATCATGCGTGTTGACATTACGAGCGACGTCGCCAACTCCACAGATGAAAGTGGCTGCATGGTATTGATGCAGACAAGGATGTCTTTAAGTCGGGTGTGGATATAGATGGTGATAACATTGTTGTTGTTGGATAGGTAGTTAGTGATATTGTTACAGTCGTTGATGCCAAAAAAGATAATGCCAAGTCGGATGTTGTGGTAGATGGTGTTGTCGTCATTATTGTTATTGTTGGATAGGTAGTTGGTGATGTTGTTACGCTCGTTGTTGTGGAAGGTAATGGTTGCATCGTCGTTGGAGGTGTTGAGGCTGTAATTGGTACAATCGTGCTTGATGCCATCGCTGATTGGGGTGGGAATAGGCTCAGAGGCGCGACAAATAGGGTGTGCCAAGGATGTTAGGAAAGTGGTGGTGGAGTTTCAGGTCGGAGTAAAGATCTCTTGTGTCGAAGTTCCAAGGATAGAAACGCAGTTGATTCGGAAGAGTAAGGTGGTGGTCTCAGGACACACTAAGGTCCATTGAGTCGCGCGCACGGTTTCATCGACGTCGATATTGGGGCCAGACCTGCACATGGTGCATACGAGGAACACGGTGGGTCTCTTGCTGTTGTCATACGTGGCGCCTGCAGGATTCACCAAAGTTTTGAGTCTGAGGATGAAGACCTTAATTGAATGCTCTATGCGCGGAACTCGGTTATGCTATGATGTCGCGGGACGAACCTTCGTGCTCGGTACGCTTAGTCCTATATGCACTCGGAGCACGGGGTATGCAATCAGTAAAGAGCAAGCGTTCGCCAGGCGGCCAGGTGATGAAAGGGAAATTGTTAAACGGAAGGAGGAGGTAGTGAGGCGAAAAATTTGTTTCAATTGCGACAAACCCAAATATAGTGAACACTTGCAATCTTCAGCTATAGGGGTGTTGTGTGGGCAGGGAGCCATTCGGTTTGAAGGGGGAATCGGGGAAGGTTGGCTTGAAAGTGAGGGAGAAAGTATTCGTCAGTCCGGAATCTCATATAGTCGCTCTCGGTAAGCCAATATGGAGATCTGGATTGCATGGTCGAGCAATACTCTTCCTATATCCCTTGGAACACGGCCATCATCCCATATTTAGTCGATTGTTTGTCCTCTATCATGTTACCAATGGTCATCGAGTTGCAATAAGGAGGGGAGAGAGATAGATACGGCGTGTCTATTCCTTCATACGAGTGCATCCGTGGACAACAGATCCAGAACCATGGATCGTAACGCATCCACCTGCATGCAGGATCAACGACTGGCGGATAAATTAGAAAATCACATCATTCAAGCCCAACGGTTTTTTATACGTTAATCGTGCATACACACAAGTTATTGTATTTTACATATATTAAATTTGGTTAATTATAACTATACAAGCTCCATTAATAATAAAATTTCCTCTTGCCATCATTATTGGGATGTTGTCGATTAATATTATTTCACTTAAATATCTAAAAAGAAAGTGCAAGATCTATTAAATACAATCATATTGTTTTTCTTTATTCTTTGTTTTGAGGTCCATGCATGCACTCATTCAAAAGAAGCCATCGAGCAATAACCCTGTTATTAATTCGACAAAATTGAAGAATGGAAAGAAAACGGGAAAGAGATCCGTCGTGCTTCGACAAAATTCGAAAGGGAGAAAGTTGAAATTCCTCTTTAGAAAAGTTAAAAGAAGAGAAAGGAAGGATTGCACAACTCCACTTGGACTCCTCACAAGACCTCGCTCTCATCAATATCTAACTCCTTACTCGGTGCAGGCAGTCCGTTACCTCGCACCCACCAACGAACGAGAATCACCACCCTGTTTGGTTTGATTATGAAAGCGAGGTTTGCTTGGCCCCACAGTTCGTTGGGGCCACACGTTAACCACGCACAATCACCACCAACTTGTTGGATCGCCCGCTCCTACAACAATTGATTAATTTACAAAAAAATAGAGAAATTAAGAAAAGGGAAAAGCAAAAAATATAAAACTTGGAAATTAGATTCTTTACTATTCTCGAAATGCAAATCGAGATTTTTGAAAAAGCATCCATTAAATCCGCTCCTGCACTCATCTCCTGCATGCTCACTCGTTAAACGATCCTCTCGACCACGCTAACTTGAAAGTAACTGTTGAGATTAGAGACATATTATGTCGTGGTTTTGTTAAATTTATAGCAAAAATGTATATGCGCACAATGAGTTCAGGGTTACACAAGAATACGATTGCCTACGATCAGTATGTTTGGGACGCGGTGAAGGGGATTTGGCCACTTTCCATGGATCGAGTCTGTTATATATAGAGTAGTCCCATGAGAGGGGGAAAAACTAGGAGCTTGTTTGCATGCGGCAAAGACTAAGTAATGAAAATGCATTATAGTTGCACGCGAGAATCAAGAAGATAAGGAAAACAGATGAAAACGGGGATTGAGGAGAGGCGGGAGAAAAAAGTGTGGTAGTGAACAGAGAAGAAAGTGTAGTAGGACGCAAGCAGGCAAGAAGTTGTGTGCAGTTATGGTCGTAGGCAGCCAGAGCACGGCGTGCCCAAATTCCTATTCTAATTGAAATCCTAATTTTGAGAATTTTTTTATTACCCGTGTGGTTTGTTCGCATGATCTCCTTGAATTCAAAAGCTCAAAAAGTTTGCCCCATATGATGATCGCTTGAAAAAGTCCTTGCTCCGAATGCCCAACCGAAAAACGAAAAAAACGGGCATCTCATCATTCTTCTTATGCTCCCGAAGATGCGTCCTAACTGCCGACAACTATGATGATCGAGGGCCAAGCCTTACGGGAAAAAAAAAAAGAAGTGACACCTGTGTGATTAACCCTTTTTTGTTCTTTTAAGGGGGGGGGGGGGGGGGCGTTTCATCTATTAGTGGGTAGCTGCTCCTGCTGGAAATCAGGTCCAACGTTCTTTGAACAACAGTACAATCACAATTGGTTGAAGGGACCATTGGATTACCTCTTCAGCTTTGTTAAGAGCCGCTTGATAAGGACTATAAATCCTAGCTCCCTTTTAGTTTTCTTGATCCCTCAATGTATTTCTCATTACCCTTCTCTAAACCAAGCCACAAGTTAGAGTGTGACACCATAACTGATCTACTTGAAGTCCCTCCCCTCTCCACTTTTTTAAACATTAAACCAAGATTAGAATCATCATAGCCATAGCACGATATGGGAACTATAGATCATGGAGAAGGGGGAAAGGGGTCTGGGAAATCTTTCATAGGGCACAAAGACAAGGAATGATTCCCAATGGCCAATCTTCATATATCAAACGATAGTGTCTGCAAACCTCGTTGTCCTTTTTTCCTTTCACTCATACAATCTTTTCAAGTTTCCCCCTTGATACCCCCCAAGCCAACATCGACAAAAGTTATGAATATGTTTGAGGATTTTATTTCTTATTCACAGATGTTGAATTTTTTATTTCGCCTGTTCCCATTTAGAAGTATCCAGTTGAATTTGTTGTTAAAATTAGGTATGTGAAGTCTGGTCCGTCAAAACGAAGTCCTCCTCATTCATACGTACACCTTAAAATTAGGTATGTGAAGTCTGGTCCGTCAAAACGAAGTCCTCCTCATTCATACGTACACCTTCTCTTTCATAT
>BFEA01000418.1:387066-398935 GCA_003427395.1 Chara braunii | reverse complement strand
GCCCCAAGCAACTGTGGGCGGGCTGCACGGGCCCGGGATGCCCGGCCGGGCGGGCCCGCCCAGTCGACTTTCGGAGCCTAGCTGGGAACTACATCAAATTCGTTACCAAATTTGAATCAAAAATCAAATACAAAAAATAAATTCTTTGATAAAAAAAATAAAATAAAATGAGTGAGTGTGCCAGCACCTTTTCCACACCGCCATCTTTGCCGATTTTTAATTATCTTTTGGCATTGACAAATGCCCTGAAAATTTACAGATATGTAGTTTACATAATCAGTAACTCATTAAAAAGGTTTCAAAAAATAATAAAAGTTTTTAGGCCCCGGAATAAAGTGAAAACAAAAAGTCAAAAGTGAAAAAAAACAAAATAGTGAGTGGGCGAGCACATTTTGACACCCCCATCTTTTACGATTTTTAATGTTTTTTTGGCTTAGCAGAATGGCTTTAAAATTTATGGGCGTCTACGTTACACCATAGAGAACTCACAAAAAAACAACTAAGAAAAAAACACTTATTTTTAGGCCCCGAAACATTTTTTGGCGGGGCCCGAACTTGGAGGTGTTCGGGCCCCGAACGGGACCCCGAACGCCCGAACGTTCGGGGGTCAGCCCGGGGGCCCCCAAACGTTCGGTCAGGTAACCCTGATTATTACTATTATTATTATTATTATTATTATTATTATTATTATTATTATTATTATGATTATTTTCTATGGGTTCTCCCTCACATGAGTACATGCCACAAAAAATTTTGGTCATTTGAGCCCATAAAAAAAATGATAAAAATCGCCAAAAATGTTTGTACCACTTTCAACCAAATGGGTCCATCTTATTGGGGTCAATTTCAACCACGCACCCAATCCACCCTGAAAACCCCATTTCCTCATGTTTTGTATTTTTTTTTTTTTGCTCCAAATGAGCTGAATTTGTTTTTATAAGGTCACCTTATGTAGCACAGCCCCTCCCTATTTTTTTTTGGTTTTTTTTTTTTTTTTTCTTGCTTTTTATTTTGGAGAAAGTCAGTTGTTCAGGATTCCGGACAACTCCCTTATCGGACGTCTGACGGAGACGTCTTCTGGAAACGTCTCCGATCGGATATCTGGTAAGTTAGATCTATTCTGGATTTGAAACTGTCATAACCATCGTTGACTTAAGTGACTACGGTAGGGAGGGGAATGCAATATCCCCGTGCCAATCATCTCGGGCATCCTAGTGTGAAGAAGAAAGCTTACTGAAGCAAGAGGTTTGTGCGAGCACTTGTGGCGGTTTAAGTGGTGATGACCTCCACAGGGTATCTCCAACAACGGATATATACGTGACCGTCCACCCTGGACGACCATCGATAGAGCATGCAAAGGTTGGTTGATGTCTTATCCTCCACAACCTTGTGACGATCATTTTTTTGAAACGCGCAATTACCTGCGCAACTGACCTCGGGTCCTTAAAAGGCGTACGTGCGCGATTGACTCTCTCATTCGCACGTGAGATCAGACCCAAGGTCAGTTGCACAAGTAATTGCGCATTTCAGAAAAGTGATCGTCACAAGGTTCTGGAAGATACAACATCAACCAACCTCTGCATGCATTGTCCAGGGCAGAGGGTCACATATTTGTTCGTTGTTTGAGATCTCTAATAGAGACCATCACCACTTAAGCCCCACGAGTGTCTGCACAAACCTCCTGCTTCAGTAAACTTTGTTCGTCACACCAGGATGCCTGAGATGATTGGTACGGGGATATCGAGTTCCCCTTCCACTCGTCGTCATCGAAGTCAATGATGGTTATGACAGTGCTAACTCGTCGGAGCTCCTTAGAGTTGCTGAGGGATTGGAGCCGATGACCGGATAAGCACGTCGAACTGTATTGTACGCACACTAGCGCTGAATAAATTTTCTATGAATGCAATGAAAACACATCCTAATGTTGAATAGTAACATTTTTTTTTCATTTAGTACGTTGCAGAGATTTGCATGGTTTCTCTCAGTAAGTTTGGATTAAGGTTAGTCATTTTGGATTAATTCTCACATCATATCGCGTAACATACATTGTTGAGGATTAATGTTTCCTTAATATCTCATTCATAACTACAAGGGACCGTTCATTGTGGTCATCTTCTTAGAGGTTATATTGGACGACTAACCAAGAAAGGTTTGAGGCAATAACAGGTTTGTGATGCCCTTAGATGTTATGAGTTGCACGTGCACTACACTAATGAACCATACGAGTCGCTTATCTGGGTCAAAAGGCCAAGGTAGCCTTCTTAAGGTTTATCGTTAGAGGAGTATATTGTTGTAATTATTGATCTTGAACAAGGAATACCTTGTAAGTGTGAGTCATCAAATCGAGTTGATTACGCCCATGCCCTTTGAATACACCGCCCGTCGCTCCTACCGCTTGAATGGTTTGACGAAGTGTCTGGATCTCGGTGATCTCGACGATTTGCAGTTGGGGGTGATGCGAAAAGTTCATTGAACCTTATGATTTAGAGGATGAAAAAGTCGTAACGAGGTTTCCGTAGGTGAACCTGCAGAAAATCATTGAAAAAAAAAAAGGATTAATGCCTTCAAATATATAGTCCTACTCCGCATTAGACTTCCCTGAAAAAATGTTAATAACCTGCTATGATAATAAGACAAAATTTTAAAAGCATGGAATGGTGGCCCATAAGAAACCAAGTCCATATTTCGTTATGTCGCAGCACAGATGTCCACTGAACATTGTACAAAGACAAAACTCAACAAGTGGTCATCAATGAAGGTCGGGGGAGGCTAAATTGGGGTATATGACATTGCAAGCATGATTAAAAAAATCTACGAATGTGATAAGAAAAAAGAACATTGCAAGAGTCATTTGTCACCCTCCAACCTCTTTTCTTTCTCCTTGTTTCATTTCCATTGTCTTTCAATCGCTATTAAGTTAAAATTCACATCGTCTCATGATGGTGAAATGATGGGTTCATGTCGATGTAATTTTTTTGTCGTTGTGTCTCCTTGTGTTTTTCATATGTCTTAAAAAGCTTTAAAAACATTATAAAAATGCATGTGGTTTCACTACTCTACTTCCTTCTATTTTAAGGCATGAAAATAAAATATGTACAATGCTTTGCCCTTGTTCCTCTCGTTTTTCGTCATTGGAGTTTTTCAAATTAGCGTCATGTCAATCAAACATATTGTTGAATTTGCCTTTCTCCATGGGTGGTCATCCACACCACCCATGATTTTCACAGCTCGTCGACCCGTCGCCGGAAAAAAGGGGGATAGAGGTGGGTTGGGCATCCCGAAAAAAAATGATCCATGACAGAATGTGTCAACATATGTTTTTGCCAACTCGTCACAAGGTTAAACCCTCAACAATCTGCAATACCTCCAACTGCACTAAATGCTTCAAGTCTTTTTTTGCATACCTCCCACTAGGCATATGTGGAGAGAGAGCAGGGCGCTCGAGACACTAGTGATGCTCTATGTGTTAGTCACAGTCAATTGGTTGGAACAAAAATAATTTTCGCCTTATGTGGTTTACTGTTAGGAGGTCTTCTTATAACCAAGATGAGCGATGTAACTCCAACGCCATATAATGGATGTCGTCCTCCTAATAAATGTCACGAATAGTATCATATCATCGCTTATAACGATTGGTAGAGACATGAACGAAGGAAGTGATAACAAACCTCTGTTGTATTGATTTTGACAAAATCGGTGATAATACAATAAAGACATTTACGTTTAATAATCAATTTGTTTTTTGATGAAAATAAATAGCAATATAATTCATTTGGATATGAAAATAGTTTTTTCTTTTATTAGTAGAGAAATATTTTTTTTTATCTGAATTTTATTGTTCTCATATTGGTTATTGGTTTTTACTTAGGATTCCGGTAACTTCCGTCTTAGTGTCAAGTGGAAGAAACACCAGAAGGTAATGTTCTCTTCCATAATTCTATTACTAAGGCACAATTGCTTAAAATAAACACATGACAGG
This sequence comes from Chara braunii, assembly GCA_003427395.1. Lineage (NCBI taxonomy): Eukaryota > Viridiplantae > Streptophyta > Charophyceae > Charales > Characeae > Chara > Chara braunii. The sequence goes on along the minus strand of BFEA01000418.1, from coordinate 394,956 downwards.
AACTCAATTTGTTTCCTGAGGAACAACTTTTGCGCAATCATAAAAACAATTTGAAAAAATATTTCAGACATACATCAAACATAATACACCCCACCGGACCCTATAACTAGTTTGTACACATTCAATATTTTCAACATTTTGCCTTTAGTGCATTTTGAAAGTCAAACAATGACGGTACTCTGGTTCACCACACATATAACAATAATTCTTAACAAATCCAAAAAAATGGTAAAGCAACAAACCATGCCTGTGAGTACTTAAGACTCACGAAAAGGCACGAGGAGGGGGATTTGTGGGAGATAAAAAAAAGAGAAATACATACATATCATACAATCAATTTGAAAAATTGCATTGTTGAAGTCATTTCACCTTTGACCTCAACCAAATTTGGAGAAGGTAAACAACACAAACAAAGTGTGAGATGATGCAAACTTACTTCAAGTAAAAGTTTTGATACGTGACGGAGTTGATTCGCTTATTTGTTTTTGCATACACAACTTTCTTGATTTCACAGTCGATGAGATGATTGGACGAGTCGATATGTTGTTTCACTAACTCTCTGACTTGCAACAACAAAGTAAATCATAACAATCCAACTTAATGTCAGAAGATCACCCGTGCCAAGTAAGTTGCAAGGTATATCGGATGATAATTAAGCATATGCTCACAAGCGAACTTTTGTGGATGTACCCGACTACAACTATGCATGATCCTCGATGTATCTAAGCGCATCTGTTGCAAACATCTAGCACAACAACGCACAGATCATTAAGAAAGTGTGAGTTGTTATTAACACATTATAAAGTTGATGATTTCCACCAAAAAATTGATTTCCTGGTTGTGCTAATTTCATGCGAATTAGTACAGAGAAGCATGTGCCCATAACCAAAGATTACATATAAAACACCTATATCCTTGTGGTTTGTGGAAAAAAACCATCTATGTGCAAAATTTGTTATATCAATTATTCCCCATCTTTCAGTAATAAAATGCTTTGTTGAACTACAAATCAGATAAAAAGTCTTATTGCAAGCATTCATTGAGACAAGACCCCGGACACGAGATGATATCTTAGACTTCTATAGATGGAGCTCCGTTGCCAAAGTCGGAGGAGTTTGGCCGCCACAAAGGGACGAAGATCGCCTACTTTTCCTCCGGGTGCCGAAGAGGGTAGGTTTCGCACTCACATTCACGATTGTCCAACGTCAAAAGATTAACCTCTTAAGACGCGTGTCCGCCGACACTTGAGTGTCTAAGGGAATCCTCAAAATCATTGAGGACCGTGTGGTTATGGGTACCGCATAGTACGCCATCACTACGACTGCTTGCATTTTCATGCATGCTTAATCGATATGAAAAAACTATTTGTCGTCGAGCTATTTATCCAAAGCCTCGAGCGTGAGATCCGCTTATTTCGTCGTTAAATGAAAAAAAAGACTAAGTGCGATTTACGTACGAAGTCTGGTTTTATTTTGCGAAGTGTATCGCGTGGTTACATTGACCGTCCTAATCGACCGGTGTAGAGCCGCACTTAAAAGATCAGCCCCCGGAGCGTCGGTTCGTGCGCTGGTTTGATTAAGGCGTTCGACCGTTCATACCCCCTATGCTACAACGAATGAGAAACGCCCGCAGTTGGGTCACCTCTGCAATTGCACTCGAGAAGCTTTCACACGTGGTTCGGTAGTTAGACGGGGATAGGTCTGCCCAAGTGTTGTGAGAGCCCCCTGGGCAAAGGTGAGTTGTTCTTCGCGCAACCTATATTCTGTTGGAGGGGTTCGCGAGAGGTACTACTGATACACACAACTGGAGCGACAAACCTCTCTTGCGATAAAGTCTTGCAAAATTTTGCGTTACTCGGGCAGGAGGGTCCCTCTGCATGACACATGCGCTCAACAACGTTGCCCCCTGCCCTAATCAACGATGGTTAGGAAGTAGGGTGAGGCCGCCGGTGGGGGGGACTGGCTAACCGAAAGACCGAGAATTTCGCCAATAGCTGCGCTTCCCATCTACTTCCCCCAACCCCCATCGGGTAGCAGTAGTGGCTATAGCCAACACTCTCCCACACACAACCCACTCACTCTCATGCTCGCCCCAATGTAGGTCATAAACACAACAAATACCAATCAACAGTACCAAGCGGACCATCATAACTGGTTGACACGAAGTGTGTCGTATGTGGTCATGGGGCTCCAACCCACAACCTCCAACTCAGTTACCTTCTTCCCTCGAACATAAGGCATATATGTTGTAAATGAATACAACGCATATCATGCAGTGTATATGCATTTTATTTGAGTTGACGAGAGCAATTTCAGTGACCCAAGGAGGTCGGTTCCAAGTTGAGTAGGCGCAATTCTGGACCGTGGCGACGGGGCTCGGAGCACGAGAAGAAATGGGGAAAAAATATTGCGTTGTACCTTTCCATGTTTTGCTTGAAGATTCTCCTCCCTACTTGGGGCCTTGCTCCACTCCTCAGCAAATGTGCACAATGAGAATAAACCTTTCACTAGAACATGGAAAGATACAACGCTTTGCGTTCTGTTCTTTTTTTCTTCGCTTTTGGTGAGTAGTGCGGTGAGTTGCTGGTGAGTAATAGGGTGAGGCGCGTCGTATCGCTCCTGGCGTCAGGCTTCCACTATCTTGGCCTCACTGCCACTTTCTTGCTGTCACGCAGGGCGGTGTGCAAAGGAAAGATTTCCACACATACACACACGCCCACACCTTCATACACACACACACACAAACACATATATATATATATATATGTACATGTTTACCTGACCGAACGTACAGGGGCCCTCGGGCTGGCCCCCGAACGTTCGGCCGGTGGGGGTCCCGTTCGGGGGCCGAACACCTCCAGGTTCGGCCACCGCCAAAAACTGTTTCCGGGCCTAAAATAATATGTTTTTTTCGACCTTTTTTTTTTTAGTTCTCTATGATGTCACCTACACGCCTATCAATTTCGAAGCCATTCTGCTAAGCCAAAAAAACATAAAAAGTCGTCAAAGATGGGGGTGTCAAAACATGCTCGCCCACTCACTATTTTGTTTTTTTTCACTTTTAACTTTTTGTTTTCACGTTATTTCGGGGCCTGACAAATTTTATTATTTTTTTAAAACTTTTTAATGAGTTATTGATTATGTAAACTACATATCTGCGAATTTTCAGGGCATTTTTCAATGCCAAAAAATAATTAAAAATCGACAAAGATGGCGGTGTCGAAAAGGTGCTTGCACACTTACTCATTTTAATTCTCTTTTTATTTTTTCTTATTTTTATCATAGTGTTTATTTTCTGTATTTGATTTTTAATTCAAATTTGGTAAAGAATCTGGATGTAGTGCCCGGGCAAATGTTGTTTAGTTTATTTTTCTTCATAACATATGTTTGTTTCAGAAGTTTTGGAAAACTTGTTTATATATATATATATATATATATATATATATTATATATAACGTCACAAACAGAACTGCCCGGTAAACCGTAGGCAGAGAGAGAGAAGAAGACAACAAACAAGGAGCTGTGACAAACTGTTTCGTCGGAGTTTCACCGACTCATCATGAGGCTATATCTGTTTGTGACGATATATATATACATACAGGGTAACCAGCGTTCGAGACGGGCCGAACGCCCGAACCCGAACGGCCGAACGTATGGGACCCGTTGGGGATAAGTTCGACCGTTCGGGCCGAACGCGGACCCTAAAAAAATAAAATAAAATAAAAATAAAGCCATCAAAAAAATCTGAAAAATATATATGTCATGGAGAAAAAGAAATTAAACAAGATTTGCCTGAGCATTACATCCGAATTCCTTACCAAATTTGAAATAAAAATAAAATACGGAAAACAAATACTAATAATAAAAATCAATAAAAATAAAAAGAAAATTAAATTTACCGAGTGTGCGGGCATGTTTTCGACACCGCCATCTTTGACGATTTTTCATTTTTTTCTGCACAGCTAAATGACCTGAAAATTAACAGATATGTACTTCACATAATACAAAACCTACTAAAAAAGTTTCAAAATTGTTTAGACCCCGAACTAAAGTGAAAACAAAAAGTAAAAAGTGAAAAAATACGTGGGCGAGCACGTTTTGACACCGCCATCTTTGGCGATTTTTAATTCTTATTTGGCTTCACCAAATGACTTGAAAATGTACAGGCATGTACCTCACGTCATCTTTAGGCCCCGAAATATTTTGTTGTGTACGAGGTCCGAACCCGACGGCGTTCGACCCCCGCCCAAAATTATTTCGGGGTCTAAAAATAATTATTTATTTCTTAATTTTGTTTTGTGAGTTCTCTATGCCGTGAGGTACATGCCTGTACATTTTCAAGTCATTTGGCGAAGCCAAATAAGAATTAAAAATCGCCAAAGATGGCGGTGTCAAAATGTGCTCGCCCACGTATTTTTTCACTTTTTACTTTTTATTTTCACTTTAGTTCGGGGTCTACACAATTTTATTATTTTTTGAAACTTTTTTGGTGGGTTTTATATTATGTGAAGTACAAATCTTTAAATTTCAGGTCATTTAGCTCTGCCAAAAAAAAATGAAAAATTGCTAAAGATGGCGGTGTCGAAAACATGCTCGCGCACTCACTAAATTTAATTCTCTTTTTATTTTTATTTATTTTTATTATTAGTATTCGTTTTTCGTATTTTATTTTTATTTCAAATTTGGTAAGGAATTCGGATGTAATGGTCAGGAAAAAACTAAATTAAACAAGATTTGCCTGAGCATTACATCCGAATTCCTTGCCAATTTTAAAATCAAAATCAAATACGAAAAACAAATATTAACAATAAAAATAAATAAAAATAAAAAGAGAATTAAATTTAGTGAGTGCGTGAGCATGTTTTCGACACCGCCCTCTTTGGCGATTTTTCATTTTGTTTTTGCATAGCTAAATGCCCTGAAAATTCACAGATGTGTACTTCACATAATACAAAACCCACTAAAAAAGTTTTAAGAAATAATAAAATTGTTTAGACCCCGAACTAAAGTGAAAACAAAAAGTAAAAAATAAAAAAATACGTAAGCGAGCACGTTTTGACACCGCCATCTTCGGCGTTTTTAATTCTTATTGGTAAAAAATAATTAAAAATCGTCAAAGATGGCAGTGTCGAAAAGGTGCTGGCACACTCACTCTTGTTAATTCTCTTTTTATTTTTTCTTATTTTAATCTTAGTGTTTATTTTCTGGATTTGATTTTTAATTCAAATTTGGTAAAGAATGTGGACGTAGTTCCCAGGCAAATGTTGTTAAGTTTATTTTTCTCCCTAACATAGTTTTTTTCGGAATTTTTTCAAAACGTTTTTTTTTTTTTGTTTTTTTTTTTTTTTTTTGGTCCGCGTTCGGCCCGAATGGCCGGACGCCTTCCGAAGGGGTCTTGTACGTTCGGGTGTCCAGGTTCGGGCGTTCGGCCCATCCTGAACGCCGGCCCTGTATGTATATATATATATATATATATATATATATATACAGGGTTACCTGACCGAACGTTCGGGGGGCCCCCGAATATTCGGGCGTTCGGGGTCCCGTTCGGGGGCCGAACACCTTCAGGTTTGGCCCCCGCCAAAAACAATTTTGAGGATCAAAAATAACTTGTTTTTTCTGATTGTTTTTTTATGAGTTCTCTATGATGTAACCCTTACGCCTATAAATTTTAAAGCCATTCTGCTAAGCCAAAAAAACATTAAAAATCGTCAAAGATGGGGGTGTCAAAACGTGCTCGCCCACTCACTATTTTGTTTTTTTTTCACTTTTAACTTTTTGTTTTCACTTTATTTCGGGGCCTTAAACATTTTATTATTTGTTAAAAACTTTTTAATGAGTTATTGATTATGTAACTACGTACATATCTGTAAATTTTTAGGGCATTTGTGAATGCCAAAACATAATTAAAAATCGGCAAAGATGGCGGTGTCGAAAAGGTGCTGGCACACTCACTCATTTTAATTCTTTTTTTATTTTTTTTATTTTTATCATAGCATTTATTTTCTGTATTTGATTCTTAATTCAAATTTGGTAAAGAATTGGGATGTAGTGCCCAGACAAATGTTGTTTAGTTTATCTTTCTCCATAACATATATTGTTTTTGTACTTTTTTGGAAAGTTTTTTTTTTTTTTTTTTTTTTTTTCTGCGTTCAGCGCTAACGGCCGAACGCCTTCCGAAGGGGTCCCGTACGTTCGGGCGTTTAGGTTCGATATATATATATATATATCCGTTTGTGACGATATATATATATATATATATATAAAACACTTTCCAAAAAATTCCAAAAAAAAAAAATGTTATGGAGAAAAATCAACTAAACAACATTTGCCTGGGCACTACATCCCAATTCCTTACCAAATTTGAATTATAAGTCAAATACAGAAAATAAACACTGTGATAAAAATAAGAAAAAATAAAAAGAGAATGAAAATGAGTGAGTGTGCCAACACTTTTCGACACCGCCATCTTTGCCGATTTTTAATTATTTTTTGGTATTGACAAATGCCCTGAAAATTGACAGATGTGTAGTTTACATAATCAATAACTCATTAAAAAGTTTTCAAAAAATAATAAAATTGTTAAGGCCCCGAAATAAAGTGAAAACAAAAAGTGAAAAGTGAAAAAAAAACAAAATATTGAGTGGGCGAGCACGTTTTGACACCCCCATCTTTGACGATTTTTAATGTTTTTTGGGCTTAGCCAATTGGCGTCAAAATTTACAGGCCTGTAGGCTACATCATAGAGAACTCAAAAAAAAAACATCAGAAAAAAACACCTATTTTTAGGCCAAGAACAATTTTTTGGCGGGGGCCGAAGCTGGCGGCCCCCGAACGGGAGCCCGAACGCCCGAACGTTCGGGGGCCAGCCCGAGGGCCCCGGAACGTTCGGTCATATATATACAGAGAGAGAGAGAGAGAGAGAGAGAGAGAGAGAGAGAGAGAGAGAGAGAGAGAGAGAGAGAGAGAGAGAGCAAGCGCTAACCTTTAAAAAAGAAAAAAAAGGTTCTATTCGAGTACAACAATTTTTCTTTGTGAAATTCGAATAGAAAGTGTACGTGTTTTGTTTGAATATAATACACGTGTGTTATATTCGAAGTGCCCTTCTATTTGAAGCCAAAGGTCTAACTTTCCAAAAACAGTTTTTTTTCTTCGGGGGAAGATAGTAAGCCTCTGCAACAAAATCGCCAACTTTAGGCCCATACCCATAATTCTCCCCAAAAGGCGGGGAAGAGCGTCAGTGGGTACCAAAAGAGTGCGCATGGTGCACACATGTAATTGTGATGAACCAGCTGGCCTACCTCACTTAGTGCACCCCTGAGCTGTTGAAATATAAACCCGAGTTGGAACTCCACAAAAAGTAGACGAATAAAAGACTACAATTAAAAAAAAAAAAAAAACCTGCAACTCCAAATCACCGAATATAAGGCATATGCGTTGTAAATGAATACAACACATATCGTGCGTTATATTCATTTATAATGCATATGCGTTATGTTTGAGTGAACGAGAACAACTTCACCTCTTGCACAAGGGGGTCGGGTCTAGGCTGAGTAGGCTCAGTTATAGACCACGGCTGGGGGGTTCAGAGCCTTGGCGAAAAGGTAAAAGTAAAGTAGCGACGTACCTTTCCATGTTTTGGGTTGATTCCTTTCACCTACTTGGGCTCTTGCTCCATTCCTCAGCAAATGCGTAAAACGCGAATGAGTCTTCCACTAGACCGAGGACAAATACAACCCCTTTCTTTTTTGTTTGGGTGACCACGGTAGTGTAGCAAGACGTTGGTGAGTGACTTTCTTATTTTTTCACTTTCTCGGCCGCGCCACTTTCTTGGCCGCGCCACATTCTTGGCTGTCAGAAGCGCCTTCCTGCAAGGGGGGGGGGGGGGGGG
>BFEA01000418.1:368725-386086 GCA_003427395.1 Chara braunii | reverse complement strand
TTTTTTTTTTTTTTTTTTTTTTTTTTTTTTTTTTTTTTAAGGGCGATGGCCTTGAGGTATTATCATCGGACTAACCAGCCCAGGTAAATTCAATATTGAGCCTAATCTGACATCGAGTGGCCTTTTCATCCCAGGGTGGCCTTGATTGCCTTTAGGGGACACCGACCAGGGGACAGCCGACGGCTGAGGGACCGAACATCATCTGAGGGGCCAGTCACTGTGCCTCCCCGATTACCCCTCCCCCTATGAACATCAGCAGAGACTGCTTTTCAATGCCAATTGGGGGAACCAACGTGCTATCTCTAGGTGGCGGGCGCCAAGCATGCCTAGGAAGGTACATGAGGCCAATGGTGATTGAGCCCAAGATCTCCTGAACGCCACTTGCGTGCCTTACCGACTAAGCTAGTACCTTTCATTTTTTTTTTCTACGTTGGCGAATTGAAGAGAATCGTAGCCGAAGAAGACGGCCTGCCAAACAACTGAAAGTGCGACCAGGAACATTTACGTTGCAGATAAGACCCAAGCGTTATACTATCGTGAAAAAAAAGAAATAAAATAATTCATCTTTTCGTTCGGTCCTCCCTTGTGTGACCGGGCGCACTTGCCCTGTTGCCCTGAATGCAAAGTGTTAGGGTCGCGACTTCGTCCTTTCTGGACGAGGTCCGCCCGTGTGACCACACGGAGACCAAATGTCTCAAAAAAACAGAACCAAATGCCTCAAATTTTTTAGACTTTTGGTCCCCGTGTGAGTATGGGCCTCGCCACACCACTCTTGAAACGGGAAAATATGTCCAGAGCTGCCAGACGATCTTTTTTTTTTTTTTTTTTTTTTTTTGAAAAGCATTGTAAATTTTATTGCAAAACAACAATAGGACGAGGCCGGGGACCTCGCAATTCACCCCGGAGTTATCCTGGCAGCCTCAACCTGTTTAGCTTACGAGCAAAGTTCGTTGTATCACCAGTCAGCTCAATGTCACTCCATCTGAAAACTGGAAACCGGGTCCAGCGTCCTGACCTACTCAACAACTTTCCAAAATTACCTTGAAGCACTGTAAAATAAGGGGAGGAGTACTAGACCCCAGGTCCAACATCCTGAATCAACATAAGAACCAAAAACAATCCTTGAACTTCAGAGAGGGACTTCTGACAACTTATAAACCTCTGTGAACTTACTATTATCAACTTTCAGACCCACATTTCCCTCAGAATTTTGGTCCCTGAAGTTTAATGCCTACACTTCCGGCATTCTGCCATACTATCGACTACCAAACTGCCCTGAAGCATCTGCCCATATTGTTCACGGCTCTATCAAGCGAGCCTAACTTGATTATGCAACCATTCTGCAGAGGAGGGTGTGTCTTGCAGCCATGAAGCCAGCACCAGATCCCGAGTTGGAGAAAGGGAGGCGAAACCTTTGTCTTTAGCCTAGGTTTTAATAATCCAGATAAAAATTTTTGTCCTCTAATCCGTCCGGATTGTGAAACGAATCTCTGATAGAATGTGGTTGATCATGTAACAAATATTGTGCTTTTCATATTTAAACAACAATTCATTACGCCCATACCATAAGGTTTCCATTATAATACATTTGCACACTAAGGCCAGGTAGTAGGGGTTGGACGAAACAGAGCCCGACTTTGAAGATTTACCATATGGAATGAATTCGTCTGACCAAGTTGTTGGAGGGAGCCCCCGTTCCCTCCATCTCTCCTTCCACTATTCCCAAATGCTAACTGAGGTAGGGCAGTACAGCCATAAGTGGGGTGCAATTTCCCACGCCCAGTCACATATCACGCAGTTATCTAAGATATTCATGTTTCTTGAGGTCATCCATGTGGCCGTCGGTGTGACCCGCAACGATTGAAGCCACATTAGACCTGCATTTTTCTGTGAAGGTTGCTTCTTTAAGGTTTTCCACCTCAGCCTGTCGCTGTACCAATCTCTTTCTGGTTGTAAAAATCGGTTTCTTCTTCTTGCGGGATCTCAAAATTTGGACCCCAATCTTTGGCTTGTACCCAAACAGAGGAGTGGTTGTCGCTTGTGGAGAAGACTCCTTCCATCCCATCATTAACGACTTGACTCTGATTTCCTCTACCTTATTTGGGAGCAAAACACAGGCCGGGAATCCTTTTGACTGTGTTTCCCACACTCTTACCTCATGCCACCAATCTATACTGGGTAGTAAGGTTTCTTCTTCGAATTTTATCCGGCTTCTCTGTCCTGGCATTGCCTGCCTTTGAGTCTTCCAACGTTGAACTCTAGTCCCGGCCCTCAAGTCCGGGCCCAGGACCTTCCAGACCGATGTAGAGTCCGATGGGTCCTGCAACCACGATCCCCCTGACTGAAGGGTGTGAATCCGATTGGAGAGGATAGCCTCCTTCATTACTCGAAAGTGTAACAAAATATTATGCAACCTTGGTAGTAGAGCACATAGACGATCATTTGGTATCCAGTTGTTTTCCTCTGAGTCCCAAATGTCTCTGAGTTGGATCACTCCCTTTTCCACGACTCTCATCTTCCATTATGCATTCTCCAAAAGTTCCCTTAATAAAGGGATTTTCAAACACCACCTGGTTTAAAATTTGAGATCTCGTCCTTGGTTTCTCCAGTAGTTGTGGTTTCAGTCTTACCCAGGCGTGCAGTATACCTTTCCAAACCTTTGACTTTACATCTCTGTGACAAAAGGACTCTATCAACAGACATAACCACATGTGATGTGGAGCAGATAGCGACCATTCCTATGCAAGCACATACTCAGCCATCAACGTCCAAAACTTGTCTTTTGCTCCCAACAGCGCTTGAACAGACCATTTAATAAGGAGTGTCAAGTTTTGTTGTCTTGGGCTAAGGATACCCAATCCCCTCTGATCTCTAGGGAAGGCTATAGTTTCCCAAGCTACCCTCGATATGTGTCTTTGTTGGTCTGTTGCTGAGAGTTTCCATAAGTACCTTCCTGTCGTCTCTTAATACGCGTGTAGGCTTCGTCCCCCAGATAATGTACCGAAAGCGGAAACCATAAGACTAAGAAAGTTGTCGAAGTTAGGACCAGGGCTCTCCCAAAAATAATCAGTTTAAAGTTCCTAGCCCAGCCCATGATATGGGTCCTTCTCCGAGTCCATAAGAATTGAATCATGTACATTGGAGTAGTCTGATAAAGATACCAGGACCCCCCAAAAGCGATCTGAGCAGTTTGCTGGAATCTGACGCAGGCCCCAACCTACAAATATGTCAAAAGGGACCGATAGAAAGAACACCGATTTATTCCAATTGATCGACGCCTCTGATAGATCGCAATATGTATCCAATACGCTTCTAAGTTCTGAAAAGGATTCCACAGTATTCTTGCATGCAATAGTAAGGTCGTCCGCTAGAGCCCCTCTCTTCCAATGGATCTAGGGGGTTATGCTTAGGTCCACTATCCTATCATTCATTCTAATATTATGCAATACTACTTCTAATTGCAACACAAACAAAAGGGGTGCCAAAGGACATCCATGCCTCAGGGATCTAGTAAGCGGGAATTCCTCTGACAGGTGCCCATTAGCTATTACAACCGATGACGCCTCCGAGTACATAGCCCTTACCCATGTGCAGAATCCTGGACTGAACCCCATTTTGGACAAGGTGGTGAACACAAAGGTCCAACCCAGCTTGTCATATGCCTTTTCCATGTCAAGTAGTAGCACTGCCACGTCTCTCCTTTCTATACCCAAGATTTTCAAGGTGTGGTCAGTGGAGAGGATATTGTCAAAGATCGACCTTCCTTTAACACAAGCTCCTTGCTCCCTTCCCACCAAGTCTGACATATATCTGTCAGTCTGATGGTAAAGGTCTTTGCCAAAATTTTATAAGCAACCGCAAGGACGAAGATCGGTTTGTAGTTTCGCACATCCTTTTTGTCCCCTTTTTTATAGAGTAAGGAGATTACTTATTTTACCCAACTTATGGGAAGAAGGCCTGTGGAAAGCGTGTTGTCGAGCGCATCGGTCCGACACCGCACCAGGGCAGCACGGGACCCTCACTGCAAAACCACAGCACTGGGTCTCCCCGAACTTATGAGGACTTCCCAGCCTCCTGAGCAATCAGACCCCCTAAACTTATAGAAGGGTCTAACGCTCCAAGCAAAACCAAAATAAACAAAGCGCTGGATCCCCCCAAACTTATGGGGACTTCCCAGCCTTAATGACCCAGTCAAACCCTCAAGCAAAACAGTTTCTCATCCTGCCTTTCCCAGGTACAGTTTTTTTTAACAGTATGATTTCACTAAATCAACAAAGTTGAAACTGAACTTGAACATACATTTTTTTACTTAGTCTTGTTCAGTCTCCTGAAAGTCAAACCAAAAATAAAATAGGGTTGCACATCATATATTTAGTCAGAGATGCATTGGATGATACAGATAGGGGCTACAGTCTGGGTTTATAGAGGGAAAGCCATTGTTACCTTTCAATTCCCTGCCTCCAGAACTCCTCCTGAGTTTCGGCAGAGCTCCCGCAATCGGTGGGTGAACTCCCCACAGAGTCTTACTGCGGTCCTACGGCTTGCAATCCCGCCTGCCGGCTTCCTCTCAGGACCAAATAGACTAGACTTAGAGTAAGAAGGGCAGAAGGTAAAAGATTTGAGTCGCTCAGATACAAGAGGGGTGCTCTCAGACTCGCAAGAGAGGTCCTTGGTACCTTAAGCGCTTGAGGGCCCCGCAATGGTGGCCGAATGACGTAGCAGCTTGGTCAACGCCAGGGTCAAACTGACTGTCAAACTTCCAGGTCACAACATTACCCTCCCCAAACTTAGTCACTCCTCCAGCAACTGTAGCCGCGCAGCTGTAGATAACCATACTCAAACAGCATGCCCACTCTATGCGATCCGCGTCTGGAGTATAATGGTGCGCAACACCCCGTCTGCGTGATCTGCACCCAGGTATAAGAGTCCCTAGCAACTACGCAATGAAGCCCAAAAGAAAGTGGTCCGACAACAACGCAGCCAATGTACGGCAATCCACACAGTCGTACCGGCAGCAGAACACCGTGGAACACAGCAGCATACACGGTGTCATTAACAATAGCAACTATCAAACTCACTTACATCAACCTCTACCACCTGGGCTGTATCTCGCCGAAGACCACGTCAGCATAGTACTAACGATCTTCTCAAACTCACAGTCATAGCGATGTTCAACAATCCAAAGGTAACAGCACCCTGCTGACGCCACCAGTATGGGCAGTAGGTAGTGGAGATGGCACAACACCCCACCCGATGCAGCAATAAGTAGTTGCGGTGCAGCCAAATATCAGTCTGTAGCCAGCTGTAACAGACTGTAACTGGCTATGGCTACCACTGAAACTAAGGTAGATGCATGACGGTGCCTGCCCAAGTTACCGTGGTTCGAGCTTCGATCACCTGCTTCTTCAGTCTAACAAAAACCCATACCCCACTACTCCACTTATTCGTTCCACCGACGAAGGTAGGCACCCCTTCGGCCCGGTGCACGACAAATTGACACTACAGATTGGCTTTCAGCCCTTCCCTCATCGGTAGTCTTCCCATCCTGCTCTGCTGGTCCACAGGTAAGGCCACAACTCCGCTGCCAGCCTGCACTACTCCCATCGGAAGGCTATCTGCGGAATCGAACGAATCTTCCACTAAAACGTGGGAAGGTGCGCTCGCTATGGCGCCGAACGACAGCGAGCCCGACTTGGCCAGGTAGGCAACCACCCCCTCCCTCTTTCACCCTTTCTCTCCCTCTCTCTCACGCAGTCCTACGTACCTCCGAAGCTGGTAACCAAGATGACACGTCACAGCTACCCCCTCAGAATGCTGTGTCACTACCTCGATTGTGCATATGGGCGTCGGCGGGGTTGCTCCCATCGATACGACGAGCCACGCCCCAGGCAATAGGTAAGTCTCTATCCGCGCCGCTGCCCCCCCGCTACTCGTTTCGACGGGGCATACAAAATCAAAGAATCTATCCATAAAAGCAGTTAGATTCATCCCCCCCCTTTTTTCCAATCTAACAAAAACTAACTACTCCCCCGCAGCCTCTCCCGCCATAGCCCCGACGCACAAATCTCTCCTTCTATCACTAATTTTACTGACCCACTACTAATTCCGCCACCGGGACTGGATTCGCCCTACTGAAAAATGTTGGAGTAGACCTTTCTCCCACTCGTGTTCATCAGGAAGCCGGTGGGATCAATGCTTTCTCTCCCCCTTCCTTCACATGCACCTAACACGAGAACCCGTCCGGGTTCATTCGAATCCCCTTGCACAGCCCGTCGCTTCACCAACCCAGCGTTGCGCTGCCCCACTGCCAACTCTTCGATGGCCAGTCGTCCCCCGACCCGTCCTTCCCTATCTCCGAACGCGCCTCCCTCCGAGACTCCGGAATCCCTTCTCTTCCCCTTTTTGCAACCAGCTCGCATTCGCCATCATCCCCGTCACTTCAAGTGCACCCGACGCACATTTCTGCCTCGTTTCATTCCCCCTTCTTCACTGTCTTCGCACGCACCCGGCACGCTTTTCCGACCAGGTTCAAGCCCTCCTTTTCCCCCTACTGTGGTCCTTCACTTCTGCCTGTTGCCCGCCTTCGCTATGCCGGATACCCCATCCTCCGAATGCACCCGACACGCCCCGCCGTCCCGGTGCATCTCCCTCTTCACGCTCGCTCCTTTTCGCTGCTATGCTCTTCCTACCCCGTACACACTCACTGCCTGTCGCTCTGCGCTCTCTGACTACCTCCGCACTCCGCCTCTCCCCATTACCTCGCCATACCCGACTTCCCTTTCTACATCTCGAATGCACCTAGCGCTGACTCCGGCCAGGTTCATTCCTTCCCATTTCGTCTTCTTCCTCACTAACCCCTGTTTCTCGCCCATTTTGCTGCAGCTGCTTCAGCTACCCTCAGGGGTCTCGTAAGCAGACTCTCATGCCCCAATGCCAATTCAATCCCATGCAGGACCCAAAATGATAGCGGAGCGTATAGGGTCACCCTCACGATCGCACAATCCTGATCATCATCCAAACCAGACTCGATCCAGGCGAAGATACCCATAACCATTTGTACGCCCCACCAATAAGAAATATATTCCCCCTCTTTAACCCATCTTGGCAAGGACATCTCGAGTCCGCCTTCCCTTTCAGCTGGCAAGGTCATATTGGGATCTTCCCTAGCGTAAGGCATCCTGAGTTGCCTTAGCTCTGTCTGGGTTCTGCCCATCACAAACAAACGTCCAGCATACGCCTTCCGTTACCATGTTGATAATCGCGCCCTACGATCTCAACTGCTAAAGCCTTAACCTCAAGTCATCTTTCACTAAGTTTATCATTTCCGGTATTTACAACCATTCAACTTAAAAAAACTTATAGTGGTAATATATCATAATAATTATTCACTCACAGATATTAAAAATATTTTATAATAATAATGACTCTTGGAAAATGATATATCACCTTTAGTAATTGAAAAAAATAATCCTCGTAAAAGTCAAATGCATCATACTCAGGCTAGTCAATCGCTAGAAACATATACAACTACCTCATAATGATTGCCTTTATCAGCAGGTATATCATATGATAGATATGTCATGATTAAAGATGGAATTGCCAATCAATAGCATTCTCAGACATAATAACAATAAGAGTATTATACTTTTACTCCCCAGCTTTGACAGAAGTATACTGTGGCGAAGGGCAGTGTAATCCTTTTTTTACTGGATAACATCTTAAACCCCTGAGCCCCGCTCAAGGATTAAGCCTCACTGCTGCTCGCTCTGATTCTAGCATTCGTTCCTCGCAAACCTCTGCCAACAAGATGACCAACCTCACCATACACGCTTCGGGATGTCCCGTCCTGTGCTGGTGAACCCACTTGTCACAAAGAAAGTTGGGGATTCACCCCCTACCTTCCTGCGACCCGTAGTAGCTGCTTCCCTCACAGACCAAGTCTAACAAGGCCCAAACACTTTCCTCATTTTCAGTAGTAGTGAAGTCATTTTATCACAGAAGATACAATAACAACACCCCACTATGGACCAGGAACATAGTTTTGGCGTGGGTCTCACTACTACTTACAAAACAATCTATAACTTCTTCAAAGCTATCTTTCAGGGAAACAATAACATAGGATTGCAACCTTCCTTGGGGCAGACCTTACACCTCGACCACTCCATGAGACAATATCTTATCCCAAGGAATCGGTCACTCCATTCACCTCTGAATCCGCATCAGATGTGGATTATGCGCAATGTCTCTACCCTTTTTTCGAAGAGCAATCCAAATACATAGATACAATAAACATCCATAAATCGAATAACTGGACTTGAGACACTCATATAAATCCTTTACAAATTGATAGGTTCAAATAGGTACCTCATATAAACAACCTATATGAATATCATCAAAAAATGATAGTCACTAAACAAAACAACATCAAGTATATAACCTCACATAGATGGACATAAAACAGATTTATTCACAGTAAATCTGATATATATGAATAAGTTCAGCATATAGCTCAAAAGACAACCTTTGAGAAGGATAGTCTCAAGTCCCTAGTTCAAACTCCATATAAATTCAAGTGGATGGTCCAACCCTGGAGAGGCTCAAGTGAAGGTCTAACACTACCTATACCCTATTTCCCTATCAAAGGTACGCAGGATATACTAAGTGTTAGTCCATTCACTACCACTCTGACTTCCCCTAGGATCAGATATCCCTTTCTGCAGAGCTAATGCCATGCGAATCTATCATCCTCCACGGTTATGCAGATTGATCAACCACTTAGAACCCAGACTCAAACATCTCAGTCCATACTCATAAAATCTTTCAACTTTCCTTAACCTACTTCTCCTCAAAGCGCAACATCTAACTTGACACCTAGGAGAGGATCTATACTTTCAACTCTTGGCAGAGAAATATTATCTCACTCATCCTTAGCTCCATTCGGATGCAACCGTATTACGATGCTCTCCCAACCACTCAGATGACTTTTATGGAAGTCAAAAAGGGTACATCATAAGGCCAACTCTCACAATAGTCATGCCTAACCTTAGCCATATAAAGTACGTCAAGCATCATCCAAATTTGTCGGTCATCTGATCAGAAGGGTTATCAATTTCAGCTATCATTATGCCAGTCAGGGCTCGTGAACACATAATGAAAACACTTATCACTCTTGAGCCACTCCCCAGTCGTCTCGATCAAAACCAAGTCACACAATCTACCCTCACTTCATGCCTTATCCAATGCCGTCTGCAATCAACCATTCCATCTAAGCCAATCAATAAAGCAGAAACTGTCATTCCGTCTGAGTCATCATCCTGCCTCAAACTTAGGCCAATCTTTAAGGACTTCTCAGTCTTGCAACATCCCCAACGATAATCATAATCATACAGTCTAACAAAAACTTCTCATTTGCTTATTTTCTCACTTCCAATACCCGGATGTCGTTCCACCAGGGACAACGGTAGGCAACCGTTATCCCCGGCAACGGCGCCACCTGTCGAGGTCGTTCTCCGTACGCACGCGTAACTCAATCAACCGTACCAACCAGAGAAAGATATCCTTAAATCCTAGTCGAATCAGAAATAAACAAAAATAAAAATAAAGATAAAAATAAAAACGAACCGACCGGCGTCCACGCTAACTTTATAATCAACAATAGAAACGGAATCACGCGCGCCTTAAACCCGCGTGCCCACGCATCCTTTACTCTAGTCAACCATCTAGCCAACGTAACTCGCAGACACAGCCGCGCCTAGCGAGGTATACTTAAACTTCAAGCCAAAACTAGTTCCTGTCGCTTGCAAAAACCAGGGCGGATACCCTTGTAAGGGTATTCGCACCGACAGTGCTATTAAAAATTTGACAGAAGAAGGGGGCAAAGGCATCCCATAATAGGTACAGTTCCACTAGTAGCCCGTCCAAGCCGGGGCACTTACCTTGGCCGTCTAACATTGCCTTAGCCGTCTGTGGGATCTGTGTATGTAGGTCATTCTAAAAGTTTGACACCAAGGACAGGTATGAGTACGTTGAATCAAATGGTCTCCTCGTAGTGACTATGTCTCTAAAGTAATCTGTGACATAACTGCACATTGTCTCTGTGTCTGTGGCTACCGACGCCTGTAAATGAAAAGGGTGGTCCAATTCTCTCAAGGGAGGCTTTGCTTGTTTGAGGATTAGGTTGCGAAATGTGATCTTCGTCATTCTGTCATAAACCACCAATCCCCTTAATTTCAACCAGTCTGTCCATTCTTGTTGTCTCTGAACTTTTAATGATTCAAGTAAAGCTAAGCCTTCTTTTCGTTTCTCTGCCCAATAAAAGTCCGAGAAGATGTCACCACCCATCTTGCTTTCTGCCTCTTGAATAGCTCGCTGGGCACATTTTTCTTTCCAGTTTCTGTTTGCCGCTTTCATGCGAGAATTTTTTTTTCAAAGCCGCTGTAGTAATACCCAAGCATGTTTCCACCCAGTCTTGTTCCTGTGCAAACAGGTCCTTTGCTTGCATCCACTGGGTCATATGAGTCTTGACCCACTCAGGGATGCCCGTATCCTTTACGGTATTCATATTTAAGTGGAACGGCGGACGAGCCTTGTCGAACTATTCCTTACTTAGGACATCCATGTAGACAGGATAGTGGTCAAACATGGAGGCCGTCATTAGATCACAACCCATACATCTGTCCCAGGCAACGCCCCGGGCTAGTAGGAAATCCAACCTTTTTCAAGGTTCCCGAGTCAAATTTTTCGACCTAAGTCCAAACCAAGTGTACCCAGGCGAATCCGGATTAAATATTTTATACGCATCTTCGAGACCCTGAGACTCTACAAATGAAGAGAGCATAAGTGTGTCCCCTGTCAAAATAAGGTTTTCTACATCAGGGAGAACTGTTGGTAGAGAGGCCAGAAATTTAATACGGTTTTTGTATTCCATTGGGGAGTACACAGACCCCACTGCTTAGTCCTCCTCGCCTATTGCTCAGGCTATCTTGACCCAAACCCAATTACCCCCAGGGTCACAAAACGAATCTAGGACCTCTATTTCCAAGTCTGCGTTAATAAGTACCGCAACACCCCCTCTTGAGCCAGCTGCGGGTGCCCAAAACTGGGGGTCTGGCCACGAGTTATTAAACTGGTTGATCTTTTCCACATCCATTTTGGTTTCTTGTAGGCATAGGATATGGACATCCTGGGAATGTGCCCAGACTTTTAATCTGGGTTTCTTTTCTCTGTGGGTTGTGTCTCCCAAGCCCCGAACATTCCAACCAACTATCCTGATCCCATTGGGCAGGACCATCAGACTGGTCGCTGCCTCTGGGTTCTTGGATGTGGGATGGATTGTTCGGTTGTGGGAGAGGTAAGGTTTCTTTCATCAGATCTTGAATATATAATTGGCGAGAGAACTCCTCTGCCCTTATTATTTCATGGGCCTTTGCAAGTTTTTTTTCATCAGATCTTGAATATATAATTGGCGAGAGAACTCCTCTGCCCTTATTATTTCATGGGCCTTTGTCAAAGATAACCGTTCTGCTACATCTTGGGCTGTCAAATGTGGACCGATGTGAATATTTTTAAGTTGGTCTGAGCCTGGCTGTAGAAATGACTGTAGAGGCAGCCACTGGAAAGGGAGCTGGTCCCATTAGTCCTGTGTACCTGACACTGAGATCAGGTCAAAAAATGCAATGTACATCAGTACCTTTACGTCAGTGTTCGCGTCAACAATATGTCTACCCATCTTGGGCAGGGGAAGGATGGGTACCGTTCCTGAATCCTTGAGAACAACTGAGCAGATTAGCTCAGCTGCCTGTGACTCTGTTGGAGGGCCTTTCACTGTTTTGAACGGTAATTTTAATTTTCCCTCTGTCCCTCTTCTCGTCAATACAACCGTATTTGTCAAGGCTTTCGTACAGATTAAGGGGACAAAAAGTTCAACCAACTTTTTTTCTTTCTTATCCTTGCGAGAAAGTGTACGCATGGGAGCACCGAAGCTTATCGTTTTTTTTTACGGTTGGGATTGCTTCTGTGTCACCAGGCATTTCCTCCATTATGTTGAGTCCGGGGGAACATCCGGCCCGAGCGTATGGTGGTTCCTGCTAGGGACTGCACGACAATCATTCGTCCTTATTCTCTTCGATTGGAGCGATTGACCCGCTTGGGACCCCAAAATATTTTTCTTTCCTGTTTTGGTGGGTCCTTTCTTTTTTTCCCTAGCTAGGGTACGGTTTGTTTTGACATTAGACAACATGGATGCCGTTGCCCTTACCTCCTCCGTGACTTTTCCCCTGGCCTGATCATCATCCTCCTCCCTGACGGGGGGGGTGTTGATCAGGCTCAGGCTCCAAATCCAAGAGGGGTAGTATGGGCTGTGGATCCTTCGATTTTAAGTTTGGCTGGTCGAAACCCACCGAAGCCTTTGAGATCTTACCTTTTATCCCTACGAACAGGTCTACTCCATGGGGCTGCGTCAGAGGTTGTTCCCCTGTCTCTCCCCCTTCTGAGTGTTCGTGACTCTCGTAAGTGGTCCTGGCTAATTTGTCAGCTTCGAGCTCTTTTTCGATTTCCATTTCTATTTCTACTGACGTATCTTTCGACTTTTCTAATTCCTCTTGTCCCTTCTGTCCCCTTTCTTCCTGCGTCCTTTCCCCCCACCTGTCCTTCTCCCTCTCTTCCACTTCCATTTGCTTCCCACCCTCATCAGTCTCTTTCTGTTGTTGGGACTTCTCTTTCTTTCTCCAGATTTTCTTTTCTCCCCCCCTTCTTGGGCTCTTTCTCCCTACGTCTCTGACCTTTTTCTTCTTCCCGCCCCCCTTCGTTCCTTCCCTGAGGCCGATCTCTTCCTTCATCTCCCCGTTGATCCCTCTGGTCCTTCTTTTTGAGTAGGGTATCTTTGTATCCCGTCTTCTTCCATGCATTTTCCACCTGTCTCAAGTTGACCGGGCAGGTGGAATCTTCTTCAGAGTGGAAATACTGACGGCATTTACTGCACCAGGAGGAGTCGGCACAAGCCACTTCCAATTCTGCCCATCCATCTTCTTCCATGTCCACGATAAAATGCTTTTTGTACCAGACTCGTGCTGAAGGGACAAAATCGAAGCGGATGCTCCAAAGATCACAGGGTCTGCAAAGGCTTCATGGGCCTTCAGAATATTACCGAAGACAGCCGGTCGGCGGGCAACTCCCGAGGACACTTGTAAATTCGTGTTTTGCGGGCGGGCTACTCTCGACGTTTCGAGAGTGGCGATATAGAGTGCCCGTTGACAGCTCTCTATCGGGTTTCGAGAGTTTCCGATAGAGAGGAAGTGCAGCGACGTCCCGCTCTCGAAAATTCGAGAGTCTAGAGTAGTGCAGCGAGGCCCATAGTCCCCCAAGGGTTTGGCCAAGGACGCTTGGAAACGCACGAGTTGCAGGCAGGCTGGGGTTTCCAGTCTTTCAAGAGCTGCTCTTGAAAGGGTTTCAAGAGCCACAGTGACTCTGACAGCTCTCGACTGCCCCAAGTGTCAAGAGGCTGTGTGGGGATGCAGCAACTCTTGAAAAAGAGTTTCCAAGAGTGGTGTGGCGCGGCCCTATGCCCTGAGTTACTTGGGGCCGGTCAATTCGATGATGATAGGTTCGGGCCGTCGCCCCAAAGACAAAACCTGAGGGAGGAAAAGAAAGGAAAAAAAAAACAAAAAACAAAAAACAAAAAGAATGACAAAACCTGAGGGACACACACGCATGATGAGTCGTGGAAAGTCCTCCGCAAGGCAAAAAAGGTCCGACGAAACAGTCTGGCGCAGTCATGTTTTGTTTTTTTTGGTGGAGTTTGTGTATGGCGAACATGACAACACACACACACACACACACACACACACAGAGACGACCGTTCGCACTGTGTGAATTTTTTTTTTTTCGAGTAGATTATTAGGAAATTCGTCATCATAATGTGAAGCATTAGCGATTGGATCAGGCTGACTTGATAGTACTTTTTTTTTTTTTATTTTTAAATCGATAGTACTCTTGACGTGTACCGTTGGGGCCACGCAGAACCTATTAGACCGGATCCGCCTTAGCAGACCTAAGGGGGACACTCACGCTTATGAATATTTTACTTATTCATGGACGTAATTGCGGTCAGATGCATCGCGGTCCAGCCGTAAATGCGGTCAGATACATGTAAGATAGCGGTAGTGTGAGTACGCCCGAAGACCTGACAATAATCGATGACGGTCTTCCTATTGGGGTGCGTCCCTTCCCTCCGAAGGGGGGTGATGCCCACACCGTTGAAGTGGAATTGGTGAGTGGATGGGCCCTACAGGTAGGTGTTAGTGATGGCTCTCGTGCGCACTGTCTGGCTATGGCGGTAGGTGGTTTACATCAATGACCGAAGCGCAATAATGGAGCGGCTAGCTCTTCCAGCGCACTAATGGAGCAGCTAGCGCTTCTAGCGCACTAATGGAGCACCTAGCGCTTCTAGCGCTGTGGTCGTTATGTGCGAGAGGGAGGTGAACGTTATGCAGGCTATGGCGGGTCAGATAGTAGCTGAGGGGGGAAGCGAGCGTCGCAGGTGTGTGCATGTGTCTAAGAAGGAATCTTCCTTCTTAGAACTTCACTGAGGAGTGGGCTGCTGGTCGGCGGGACTGGGATGACGTGCACATGAGTGAGAGTAAGTTATTACTATTATTATTCTTATTATTGACTTTTTTAAGTATGTGATTTAAGATTCACGGTCAACATTCTAAGCATGATCAGTTTGTGAGCTAATAACTCGATGTTTTCGTTAATTTTTTGTTAGTTCTCGTTAATTTTTCGTTATTTTTCGTTATTTTTTTGTTATTTTTCGTTATTTTCTTGTTAATTTTCGTTATTTTTTTGTTAATATTCGTTATTTTTTTGTTAATTTTCGTTATTTTTAAAGTTAATTTTCGTTATTTTTTTGGTTAATTTTCGCGATTTTTGTGTAGTGAATTTTCGTGAATTTTCGTGAATTTTCGTGAATTATCCTAAAATTTTCGTTCGATGCTGTTTCGTTAATTTCCGTTAATTCGGTTAATTTCCGTTAATTTCCGTTAATTTCCGTTAATTTCCGTTAATTTCCGTTAATTTCTCATTTCCGTTAATTTCCATTCGTTGATTTTCGTTAATTTGCGTTAATTTCCATTCGTTGATTTTCGTTAATTAACGTAATGCTAAAATGAATTACACTCGTTCGCTGACGATGCGACCTTGAATTTTCGCGAGCGTGTTCTCGTTGGGTTCGTAAGACTGGGAACAAAGTGGAATGGCGACTGGATTCGTAAACTTTATGGGAGTATGAATTTGGCGCCAAATGATAATACGTGTGTGTGTGTTGTGTGTTGTGTGTGGTGTGTGTGTGTGTGTGTGTGTGTGTGTGTGTGTGTGTGTGTGTGTGTGAGGTGTGCCTAAAGAGATATTCGAAAGCAGCAATCATGTCTTGTAGTTCTCTGTGGCGTCGAATTTCTACACACAAAATGTTTGGTTCGCTCTACTTTCCGCCCCTTGCAAGTGTTCAGCGTAATCTCATTTGATTCTTTTTCTGTTAATTGGATTTTCTTCTCTCTCCACTGTCATCGTTTCTTCGGTTGAACGTACTCTACATTTGTCGTTTGGACGTTATGCCTTACTGTTCCGTTATAACCTTCTCAATGTCCCATTAACTCGGATTTGACGTCTGCAATAGTTCCCCCCCCCCCCCCCCCCCCCCCTCCCCCCYCYCKYTYKMTYTCTCTCTCTCTCTCTCTCTCTCTCTCTCTCTCTCTCTCTCTTTGTTTTTAAGAGTTTATAAATGAATGCATCTAGTCCGCTTTCTTGTCGAGGTGCGATGACAGTGCCGGCAACAGCCGTCCTTTTCACCGAGAGGGATGATTACAGGGGACTCCTGCGAGCATAGCTACCTCTCACAGTTTAGGGGATGCATAGATAAAAAACATCTTTATTGTATAATTAAAAAAAAAAAGCACAGATGAAGAAGATCTTGACCGGTGATTTTCGTTATCTACGGCCACTCTCTCCCCATTCCCTGCAAGTGGAATCGTGGCGAATGACGGTGTATGCGGGGTTATCCCTTTAGCCTTTTTTTTACCACTTTTTAACTGCACCCTTTTCTAACCCTACCATCCTCTCTTAACCCTGCCCTCTTTTAATCCTGCCCTCTCTTAACCCTACCTTCTTCAATGTCATCCTCTTCTTTAGCGCCGCCCTCCTTAGCCCTCACCGCTTTAACTCTACCCCTCTTGAACTTCTTTTTTTTTTCAACTCCATTCACACCCTATTTAACCCTTCCCCATCGTCCTCTATGACCCTATACCGTCTTTATTAACCCAACCGTAATAATTAACTCAAATGTCCGTATGCCCTTTCGCTGTTTGCTGTATTTGACTTCTCCCTTTGTTTCCCCGCTCTTTTCTCCCCGCGTTTTTGTTTTCCTGTTCCTCCTCTCTACTGTTTTTTTTATTTTTATTATTATTATTATTATTATTATTATTATTATTTTTTTTTTTTTTTTTTAAATAGAATAAAACCCTGCCTTCTCCTCATCGAGGTACAGCCATTTATTTTTCTCTCACCTAACATATCTTTTACCTGGCGTTCTGCCATGTCATCATGGAACATCCTTATCTTTCTTTTCTTCTGATGACATGAACATCCTTATCTTTCTTTGCAGAACCTACCTACCACTGCTCCTTAAGGCTCTATACAACGGACCCCTGCAAGCATACCTTCTTTTCTACCTCTGTTCGGTGAAGGGAGCTTACCTCTCTCCGTGGATAGGGCTAACGGGATGTTTTGCTCCTTTGCCCTACTGGTAGCGTTTAGGGGTGCAGGGTTGGGCCCCGCTGGTGGGGGGCCGGCTAGCGAACACAAGGACCCATCATTTGGTAGTAATTGTGCTGAGGACCCCTTTTCATCTTTCCGCACCCCCATCGAGTAACTGAAGTGTCTAATAAAGCCAACACTCTCCACACACCACACGACACGCAACCCCCTCACACACTCACTCACACCCGTGTTGGGTGAAGACCTTGCTACTAATACCGACTGGGAGGATCCTCTGATGATTCTCCTTTCTGGGACTATCTCAGTTGGTTGGCACCAAGAGTGCTGCAGGCGGCCACGGGGATTGAACGCACAACCTCCTGAATTGCGTCTGGTCCCCTTTTTTTTAATTTTTATTTTTTTACGTTTTTTCATTATTTCCCCTTTAAAAAAGAAAAAAAATGCTCGATTTATGCGTGTTCGCCGCTTGACTTTTATTTTATTTTTTAATTTTTTTCCCGAAAATTTCGAGTCGTGGATACCACTTGGTGGTAAGAGCAGCCTCCCGCTCGAAGTCTTTCTTCGTTTTTTTTTTTTTTTTTGTTTTTTTTTTTT
>BFEA01000418.1:307367-324648 GCA_003427395.1 Chara braunii | reverse complement strand
AAAAAAAAAAAAAAAAAAAAAAAAAGGGTTGCAATTTAGAATATAGGTGTTTCACTTACTCCCTGTTAATCCCTTGCGGAGCATAGTTCAATCCCTCCACCGGGGGGAAAAAGACTCCCACCCGGGGCCCGTGGAGGGATTGAGGAGTGGCTCTGCACACCCGATCCTCCTGTGCGTTACAGTTGTCTTGATCCACGTCGTTCGCGACTCCCTTTGTTGTTGTCGTGACTTCGTGCGTCCGGACTTCCTTTCTTCCTAACCTGTCACGCTGCCCTTTGAGTCTTCGCCCCGTATCACCACCTGCTGCTCGTCCCTCCAACTCATTCCCTATTCTTACCCTTCTCCTTTTCTCGGGGCTTCCTATCGTATGTCCCGTTTTCCTGTCTCTCGCCCCCGTGCACCATCCATCCCCTATTTCCTGGCCCTTCTTCGCCCCGGGCTCTCTTCACTCCTTGATGTCCTCGTCGCAGCGTCCCCCTTGCCTCCGTACTCCCGAACCTTCTGCTCCGTTTGGAGGTATCGCGGCTCGCCCGAAATCTGCGCGCCTATCGCTTGACCCTTCGTACCTTCGCCACGTGTCACCTTGCAGCCACGACCCTCGCCCCACTCTCCCCGCTCTCTGCCGCCTCCGGACTTCCTATCATGTTTTCGGATGTTGCCTTCACACCCTCAGTCTATCTGGATTCTTGTTCCCTCGTCCCCCGTGCACCCCCCTCACCCTACTGGGCTCTCTTATGTCCGTCCTTCGCTAGCGCCTTAGTTTCTTCGTCATCAGTCGTCTACAGCTTCCCCACCTCGCCCTTGAGGATTTGACCCGGCGTTGACGCCGATTGTCCCCAACTCCTGACCGCCCGCCTCCAGTCAATCGCAAGGGTCAGCCCATCACACCTCAGCCTTACGCCTAGCGATGGTCCTCGCCTTACTTCTGGCTCCCAGCTCTGCTTGTCCTCCTCGTCCCCTTTCCCCTGTACCCCCGCACAATCTCCTCTCTCACGGCCGACTATGGCCGCCCGATAGAGGCCTCATGCAAGCGTCCCGCCGTCTTCCTCACTTCTCGGCAGAAACCTGGACCGCGCTCTAACGCTGCGAACATGTCGCAGGGTCGGCGCGAGGTGAAGGTTTTGAAACACGATATTACCATCCTTTAGCAGACACTTTTGATTTTTATGTACAACTTTACACAAAATCCTCATCGGTATCTTTCTCATCATCAAGCGATATCCCAAGTACGACCACTCTTTACCAACACTCATAGTTTTCAAAGTTAAATGCTCATCATTGTAATTGTGTCTCAAACATTTTTCCAAACCGAGGCTTTCTCACATTTGATCGAATTACCACACCGAAGTTTGGCAAAACCGAAACATCGTTAATCAACCTACACCCTCTAACCAACCTTGCATCCTTATCGAAATTCCTAAGAAAGGTGTGTTTGTTGTGTGTGTACATAAAACGTGCTATATGAGGACTGTATGGTTTTCTCATGGGGATACTCAATTCTTGTTTGATAATAGCTCTCATTGCAATAGTGTACGTATGTTGTAAGTCAATGATGATAAACCTAATTAATCTCGAAACCGAACTGATTTTCATCCAACAGTTGCAATGCCAAGTTACGACATCTGTCAAGCGTGACAAACAGGCAGACAGGGACCCACACAGGTATTGAGGGTATGTTTGATTGTCTGCCTGTCTGCCTGTCTGCCTAACAGTTTTTTTTTTTTCTCTCTTTTGTTTTGCACGACCTGATCCTGGACCTGGACCTGAGCCCAGACCTGGTTGTGTTGTCAGGTTTACGTGGGTGTACGCCATGACCCATTTCCTTGATTTTTTTTTTTTTTTAACTCGGACCTGGATCCGTATATTCACGCCAGATCCGCAGGCAAACAAGCAGACGTTGACGTGGGAGACAGGCAGGCAGACAGGCAGGCAGACAGCCACGCAGGCAGACAAGCAGACGGGCTGACAGGCAGACATTGACGTGGGAGATAGGCAGGCAAACAACCACGCAGGCAGACAAGCAGACGGGCTGACAGCCAGGCAGGCAGACAACACGCAGGCAGACAAGCAGATGGGGCTGACAGGCAGACGTTGACGTGGGAGACAGGCAGACGGACAGACATGCAGACAGGCCGAGGGACAGGTGTTACTTGGCAGACAGGCAGACAGGCACGCAGACAGGTGTTGACGTGGCAAACAGGCAGACGGAAATAGAGGCAGAAAGGCAGATAGGCAGACAATTGTTGACGTGGCAGACAGACAGACAGGCACAGAGACAGGTATTGAGTGTCTGTTTGATTGTCTGCCTGTCTGCCTGTCTGCCTGTCTCGCAGGTGTTGACGTGGCAGACAGGCAGACAGGCAGGCACACAGGCAGACAGGCAGACGGACAGGTGTTGACGTGGCAAACAGGCAGACAAGGACCCACACAGGTATTGAGGGTTTGTTTGATTGTTGGCCTGTCTGCCTGTCTGCCTGACAGGTTTTTTTTTTTTTCTCTTTTGTTTTGCACGACCTGATCCTGGACCTGGACCCGAGCCCGGACCTGGTCGTGTTCTCAGGTTTACCTGGGTGTACACCATGACCCATTTCCTTGATTTTTTTATTTTTATTTTTAACCCGGACCTGGATTTGCACATTCACGCCAGACCCGGACCTGGATCCGTACATTCACTGATACACACAGACAGGCAGACTCAGGCAGCACACATACATGACGACTCAGACACATATACAACATGCAGACACACAGAGAGACAGACACACAGCACAAAGATATACATAGACAGACAGACTCAGGCAGCACACAGAGAGGTGGACTCAGACACACAAACATGCAGACTCAGACACAGACAGGCAGACACGGACACACGGACAAGTGGACTTAGACGCAGACTCAGGCAGACACAGTGTTAGGCTGTACGCTTTTGCTTGCTTTTTTTTTTTTTTTTTTTTTTTTACCCCAGACCTGGACCTGTGCATACATGGCAGGCGTGGACCGAGAGTACGGATGGACCTGATGTTGGACCCAGGCTATGAGTGGACCTGAGCGTGGACCTAGGCGTGTTCTCAACTTTAGTTGGGTCTACGACACGACCTGGTGTTGGATCTGGGTCTGGACCTGAGCATTGACCTGGCCCAACCACCCAACCATGCAACCACGCAACAACGCAACCAACCAGCGAAGCCGACCACCTAACCACCCAAGCACCCAACGAACCACCTAACCAAACCACCTAACCAAACCACCTAACCAACCAACCAGCAGTTGGTCTGCGGGTCTGTACCCGTTGACCTGGGTCTGGGCCTGGGTTGTTGATTGGGTCTGCGCCTATGCCCCTTTAAGTGGGGTATGGGCCCAGACCTGTTTTTTTTTTTTTTTTTAGCACGGACCTGGGCCCGGGTTGTTGATTGGGTCTGGGCCTGTGCCCCTTTGAGTGGGGTATGGGCCTAGACCTGTAAATAGCAAGCCTTAGTCCCAGGAGCATCCCAAGGTTCAGACGGACAGACTGGCATATGTGGCCCAGGTAGACGGCCAGCCAGCCAGACAGACGTGCAGGCGGGCAGGCAGACAGGCAGGCAGAGAGGCAAATAGGAAGGCGTTGACCTGGCCCTGGCCCACAGACGCCCCGGCAAACAGGCATGCAGATGGTCGGCGCAAATGGTCAAACGTCTGCTCCATGTCGACAATTATCGGCGGATGTTGACCTGGCGCTGACCCACGGACGCCCCATGCAGACAGTCATCTAATTTGCAGTTGACATAATCTTTGTTCTTTGTGGTGGTCGGCGCAGATGGTCAAGCGTCCGCTCAAGATAACGCTGCAGTCGAGACAYATGGTCGGAGAGCGAGTGCGGGATCATCACGCTCCGATGTGCCGATGCATATCGATGAAGCAGATGATCTAGATGTTTCGTACGATCATTACATCTATGATGATGAWWCCRGAATGCATAAGTACGTTCAAGATTGTGAACAGTATGCGTATACCATGGCGAGGGAGATGCATGATATGGAACAGCGTYGCCATCAATCGAATGTTGTGGTGCGGTATGGTGTGGTGGGTAAGGTTCCAAATGATCATGCCTTGAGGGAAGTATTTGGTATGTTCGTTACGGACAACCAAGAACTTCGTTGGACTCAGGATGAGTTGTTGGATATGTTGAAGAAGAAGGAGGTGGAAGTGGATGAAGTTAAGAGTGCGTTGGCCAACATTAAGGTCAACGCAAAGTCAGTCATCGAAAAATTCATTAAAGAGGAAGGAAACGATGAGGTGAGAGATTCCTTTGTGCCCAATACTGTGTGTGTCAAAGAAGAGCCAAAAGTTAACATGGACATTGAGATGCGGATTCGTTCTCGGATGAGGTCGAAGATTCGAGATGATTCGATTGATGAGATTGTTAAGTATAGCACCCAAGTTCATCCCCACCTGCTAGAAGAGTGTGATGGTTTGCCTCGGCGACTTGAAAAGGCAGAATGTGCAGTGAGGAGATTGTTGTCATGTCGTGGCCTGGCGTGGGAAGATCCATCTTCTCGAAATGCAGTCTTCGGTTTCGATCAAATGAAAGTTTGGAGGCTCTTCCGAAAAGCGATCTAATTGCGATGTTACATTCACTTCGAACTATTGCTTCTGAGTTGGCTCACAAAAATGCAATGTTGGAGGTGCAAAACGCCATGCAGTTTCCTGTTAGGGACAACCAGATGAGGGCAATAGTGGTCAATCTTTGCCAATTGTATAAGGAGGCACACGAAAAGTTGATGGATGTTGTGTTTGTTGACAAATTCGGTGACCGGTGGGATTACCACTCCAAGTTTTTTTGGGCTCAACGTCACAATGAGAAGGTGTACCAGCTTAGGAAATTGCTTGGCGACGTCGTGCTAGCTCATTCGCTAAAACCATTTATGGAGGAGTTAAGCAATGTGAAGAAGGAGTTAAATGTTCTTTCAAGAATGAATAAAGAACATGAAAAAAGACTCAATGAGACTGTGATTGCATTGGTGGAATCTTTGAATCGTCAATGTCCTAGATGTCGTCGAACATATTGGGCACGATTGGACTTTACAAGGATAAATTAACTTTCGGTTGTTAAACCGTGTTCTTGACGACTTTTCTGGGGAGGTGCATGAACTTTTTAGTGTTGATTATCCTGATTCAGATGATACCAGGCTTGGTATTGAGCGGGAGTTCTTAAACTCTCTCAATATATCTGGGCTTCTACCTCACAAGTTGCGCTTAAAAATTTGTGCATTTGTGATGCTTTTGCGAAATTTGTCACCGAAACAAGGACTTTGCAATGGCACAAGGTTGATTCTGAAAAATATCGTTAATGATGATTTGTTGGAAGTGACAATAATGCACACGGGTAAAACAACACTAATCCCCAAGATTGATCTGACAAGTGATGGTGAGACTACTTGTTCAAATGGTTTAGGAGGCAATTTTCAGTCCGTCTTGCTTTTGCTGTAACGATTAACAAGTCGCAAGGACAAACGGTATCACGTGCTGGGGTTTGGCTACGCAAACCGTTTTTTTCGCATGGCCAACTGTACGTTGCTTTGTCGCGTGTTGGCCATCCCAACAACATCCGTGTTGCGTTGCCTGATAAGAATTTTTTTACGAAGAATATTGTTTATCATGAACTTTAGGGATGAGTCCTTTTTTTTTCCATCGACCCAGGGCATTCCAAATATTTCGTTCATATTCTTTCTTTGCAGGCGACTCCCGAATTTCGCATAAGTACGACACTCTTGCTAAGAGGAAAGCAATGGGAACCAGCAATACCATTCAGTATGATACGAATATTACGTCGAAAGTTGGAGCCGAACATTCGGAGAGGTCGAAGAAAAGTGGGAATGATGAGAGGTAGGTGAATCTTGGAAGTGAACATCCTCGGAATGATCATCCTGTTTTGCGTGAGGTTGAACGTGAACGTTCCCAAGAGAATACCCTTGATTGTGCTGAGAAAATGGTTGTGGAGGGGGATGGTGACAATTGTCGTATTGATGGGGATAGTTCACGTAGAGGTCAGTCGGATAGGTCTATTAACCTTACATTTCGCGATCTCGAGGATGATAACGTTACAGGTGATTCGAAAGGAGACTTGGTTGAATCTACATTCGTGAGAAAAAGGAGCCGTCGTGCGAAAACTAATGTTTTGAATTCGCCCGGAGTGCCCGAGCCTACGCTCGGTAATAATCGGGTGGAACGGCAACTGGTTGTTGGTGAAACGGGGACTCAGATTTTAAAAGCGTTAAATGCGCTCCCTGCTGAGGCACTTGCATCTCTTGAATTTTGTGCACCGCTCGCTGGACGTGCACGTGTTCGTGATTCGTGTTCGCAATCTCAACGAAGTGGACGTGAAAGAGATGTTTGTGCCACATCGCAACCGCAAAATCCTGCAGATGTTATTGTGGTGCCCGACGATAAGGATGTAACCGCAATCCGTGCTCCGAATCTGGCGCTTACCTTGGGATATGGTTCGAGGATGCGAAGAAGGTTGGCATACAAAATGTCTTGACTGAAGTGTTTTTTGAAATGTTTGTCAAAAGTGCCACAGTCATAAAAGATGGCCGAATATGGGAAAACTTTCTCGAGTGGAAAAGAAACAAACTCATCCTTAATTTTAAATTTGACCAAACATTCTGAAAAAACATTTTAGCTCGTAAGTACTAACTATCCATTCAACCTCCGAAATTACCGCCGAATGCAGGAAATTCACACAACACATCCTCATCCTTATCCAAACCCTTGTTAACAAACTTTCAATGCATTATACTACGAACTCGAATATTTAAATGAGAAAAATGAGAAAAACGACGTAACATCTCGTTAACACAAGCAGATGCCATCTCAGAGGCTCAACGTTTTTGGCTTA
Organism: Chara braunii; assembly: GCA_003427395.1. Lineage (NCBI taxonomy): Eukaryota > Viridiplantae > Streptophyta > Charophyceae > Charales > Characeae > Chara > Chara braunii. The sequence continues at coordinate 317,774 of BFEA01000418.1, read as the reverse complement.
GTTGTTGTAAGACAAATGAGCAACCACCTACTAATATCGTTATGCTTTGGTAACCTATAGGTTTTATAAAACGATCATTTCACAGACCAAGGTGCTACCTCAATTAACTTCTTAGCTACATACTCATTTCTATATTCATCCAACACAATACGTTAATCATGGTCTACTCCTGTGTAGCACACTGAATATGTTCGACACCCCATCGAGCAGCCGAACATATTTGGACGTTTGGTCGAGCGGGAAACGAACATGTTCAATCGAGCACAAATTAAGGGGTTGTCGAGCGCGTCCTCCTGTGTGTGTGGTGTGTGGATTGTGTTGGGTGTGTGTGGGGTGTGTGTGGGGTGTGTGTGGGATGTGTGGTGTGCATGTGTGTGTGTGTGTGTGTGTGTGTGTGTTCACGGGGGTGATAAGCAATGCCCCTCTGATCCCCCCAACCTCTATATATATGTTCAGGCTGAGTCCATTTTGGGGCACATTCGGGCTCCGTACCGAGAGTTCGAGTTTGGTCACCACGCCTGAACGAGATGCTACGCAGGTCTACCCTTTATAAACATATGTCATTCATGAAGAACTTACATATACTGGTCCCATAAGATAAAGAACAACAAAAATACGTATCTCCAACGTTATGATCAATCATGCAGACAACCAATCCACATAGCTTGTTCCTCCATGCATACACTTCTTCTTCATAAATATATGATAATTTATTAGTACAAAAAAAAAAAAAAAATAGATGTCTATGTTATGTAATATTTTCACGCTGACCTTTAAAAATCAATTTAGAGTTTAGCAGATATGAAATATCAATCTATAGGGCATGAGGCAATAGTTAGGTAAGATAATATTCATAGAATTAACAAGAGAAGACAGGAGGAAACCTACTTGACTAGCTCCAAAGGGGAGGTGCCAACGACTTCTCAGGAAAACATTGTTGATACTATCACAAACATACACAAACTCATAAATTATGAATGATGTATGAGACAAATTTGTTACGTGTAAACTCCACCCAAAGACTTTTACAGACATAATGCAAGCATGATGCGAGAAATTTACATCTTAAAACGAATTCTTTACCGAAATGTCTATTGACCTAACAGACGAGCGGGATCATTTAAGGGAAAAACTCCGATTTCAAAAAATATCGTAGGCTCGAAAAAAAAACAGTCCAGGCCCTATCTCTTCAAGTCTTTCTGAGAGATAGGTGCAATAAGTAGTTTGATAAGAACAATGATTTTATCAAAACGGACATATTTTAAATTTGTAACAAAATTGAAAATTCAATTAAGGTCAAAATTTGATGAAATATACGTAGTGTTTTTAAAACACACCACCCCCTCAAGGTATCTCGACCCAACCAAAGTCCATATACATCCAGAGGGTACGACATTTTCACAACATTGTAACTCCTGAATGTATATGGACTTTGGCTAAGTCTAGATACATCGAGAGGGTGGTGTGTTTTCATAACCCCGTACACAAAATTTCATCAAATTTTAACCTCGGTTTGAATTTCCAGTTTCGTTAAAAAAATACATATGCCCGTTTTTACGAAATCGTTGTTAAGCGTGTTCTTAATGGGAAGAGACCGAGCGAAGCACCTTCTTACAAAGATGAAGATAACTTCTGAGTTGGGGACAAACTAACATCGATAATTCCTTAGAAGCGTAGAGGGAAGGTCATAAGAAGAAAGTATCAAAATGGCAAACTCTCGTCGAACAAGTTTTCACGTCTCGGACAAGTAAGTATTGGACAAGCATCAGATAGTGACAGATGAATAAAGACAAAAGGGGGACCGAAAGGTAGCTAGACGGCTTATAGTACCAGACTTGTTATTAGAAGATTATACAAGAGGAGGCTCAATCAGAGAGGACACATTGTTTCTTCGAGACCGTTTACGCTCATTCCTACTATGGCTACTATTTTGTTTGTGGCCTCATCGTGTTACGAAGTTAAGGCCAAGGGAGAAGGACAAATAATTTTTTTTCCATACGCAAGTAAGTCATTAGAAAAAAGACAATAAATACCGATAACAACATAGTTATTCACACCACAACGGGATATCCATCTATAAAGTTGACAATTTCTTTGGTTAAAAACTTTATTTGTACTACATCGGATATGCTACTGACATCTCACTAACAACAATCTACATGTACAACCAATATATACATGCTTAGACAATGGAGAAATAACAATACTGAGAGGAAAGACCTGCACAACTTCTAAAATCGTATCCTAAAAAAATCAATCTACATACAATATCTCGAAACTTCAAACCCCATTTGATTTGACCACTTATAATCAAAATAATAATTATCAGGCTAAGCAAATAATCAAACATCTCGAAATTATTGCAAACCTTACACAAACTATCTCGATATCGGAGAGTAAAGTCCCAAAGTTGGATTCTGATTAGAGCATCCCCTCACTTGTCTCCATCTTCAGTCGATGTGGCATAATGCTCACCGTTTCCATCATTGCTCACATTTTGCATTGAGTCATTCACCTTGGTGGCCTTACTTAGGTCTGATTTATCCATAATGTCCAACTTTATTCTTGCACAAATCTTTGCCACATCATCCTTAGTCTAGGTTGACGTGATGTACGTTATGTCGACCTCAACACACATCTTTTCGGCCTCCGACTTCTTCACATGTCTGATTTTTTTCTTCTTAGCGGCCAACACCTTGTTACATCAGTCCTCGTCATTCCTTTTCACCAAATCTGACACTTGGTGCCGTCTTTGAAGTGGGATCTCCTCCTCTTCCTTATCTTTGCCATATTCGACATGTTCAACACCTGCAACCGTTAGACTCTTCTTTAGATTTCATGGCGTCGTTTTGCGTACAAAGCGAGCATGTTTCAACCTAGCAGCCGACGACTTCGCATAACGCTCTTTCAATATTTGCACCTCCTCTTGCACCTACTGCTTACTCGCAAGTGCATCTTTGTATGCCTTGTACATCGCCTCCATATCTTTTGGCGTGTACATGGCAGTGCTCACGGCATCAATCTTAGCCTTGCCCTTCATAGGTTCCTACGGCGGACTATTCTCTATCACTGCCTGTTAAATTTTTTTTGTGTCTTGTTATCTCACATCTCCTCCTTTAGATCCCTACAATACTCTTATCGAGGCTACCTCCCAATTATTTTTCTCGATTACAGTACAAAATACTGTCAACTCCTCAATTTGTTTCTTGAGGGCAGTGACGAATGAGTACGACCATCACCTCTTTGTAGCGCCTTGATCTCCCTCTTCAGTTTTTTCTCCTCTTTTTCTCTTTCTTGCTTCTTAATTAACTTCTCATGCTTGCTCTTCAATTCTTTCAAATTACCTTAGTCAGTAACTTCAAGACATTGTGCCTTGAGATCATCAAATTCCTACCAAAGATGAATAACCTCCGACTCGCTCTCTTCCGAAAGGTCCACGTTTTTACCCAACACCTTCTCACACACAACCTTTATGCTTTCCCATACTAAGTTGCCCATAGGAAGTTCATAAGGTTCGACCTTCGCCTTTCTCTTCTCTTCCTCCACTTTTTTAATCTTACTCCTTATTTTTTGCCTCGCACGCCTCCACTTGCTCCGATAAAAAACCATATATCTTATCAAACTTCTCATTTTTCTCTGGTTACCTATATTGATCCCTATATTGCCCATTTACTGTCACCGGTAGCGCTGGCACCCATTGTAATTACCACGGCCCCATAACTGCTAGAGCTCTGTTCAGTACTCTGGTGATCAGTCGGACTCTGGTAAGGCACAATGGCGTTTGAAGTAGGCGAAAGTAACAAACCTCCACTCGATGAAGATGAAACTTCACCGCCATTAGCCCCGACCATTTACTTTGCAGCATTCGATATCCTCCTCAGTTGGAAATCGCGAAGGCCACAACTGAAAAGGGATCACATTCTAAAGACTATCGAAATTCACACAACAACCGTAACGAAACTGAAAGGCCAATCAACAGTCAGTTGCCAAACAATCACTGATCGTTTTATTTCCCTTTTGTGAACCCATATGAACCTTGATGAACCTATTTTTATATTCTATATTATTTTATAATTTATATTATGTATTTTTTTCTTTACTATTCTTATTATTATATAGTAATTTTGTAACTAACATTAGACTTATATTGTGTTGTATTCTATGAAATAAGAAAATACATTTCAACTTATTATGAAAGTTTAATTATTGACCTAAGTTCAAACCCTGATGAGCCTAAACGAGTGCAATCACATAACGCAATGAGATAATGCACAACTCAGACCCTACTCACACTGGAGGGTTTTTTGACAAAATAACAAAATTTTAAATTTGTTGTAGTCTTGCGGTCACACTTTGCTCACCTCCCCATCAAATTCGCAATTGGTGGACCAATGTCAGCGACATGTAGGGTCGCAGGTTGAGCAATTTGCCGCTACCTCCAGAGATGTCGGTGATTTTTCCTTTAATCGAATTCATGCGCTCACAGAAGAGAACCCCAAATGTCAACGGGGTGCAGCCCCTTGACTACTTATGTTGTGTGACATTACAAGTGGGCAAACTTGCTTGCTGGAAGGAGAGGTCCTTTTTTTTTTTGCCTTGAAAATGGAGTTGCGCCGACGGGGGTTCCCCAACCTCTTCTTCGACAAGACCCTCATAATTTTAATGTTAAACCACCAGTTCTTCCTAAAGCCATGCCCGTATACAAACCACAATTCTATGAAACGTACAAGTCACTACAAAAGCACCCAAATTCATCCGGCTAGAAACGTTTCTGCTCTATTTTTTTTCCGCAATCGATAGTTGGGCCAAGTATGGGTGGTTAAAGATATCTGGGAAATGAGACCCCTAGGTAAATTGTTTCACGGGTTGGCGCTAGGGCCAAAAGTTGGGTACAACATGAAGTTTTTTCTTCTTCTCTTCCTCTCTGGAACTTTCCGGTCTTAAACTCTTTCTCAAACTCTTTCCAAACAGTTTCGTAAACTTCTACAGAATCTTTTAGCGGGAGATGTTGTCGTGGGTTTCCTTACTTAGGTTTTGAATTCAGAGATAGTACTACTCTTCAGGGGAGCCCGAGAAAGCGCATGGTGAAAACCCAAGAGAAAGCACCACATTTCAAAGATATTTATAATTTATAGTTTGTGCTTTCTCTTGGGTTTTCACCATGCGCTTTCTCCCCTGAAGAGGACCGATACTAGCGAGTCAGTTGAAACACTACGTCGAGTTACATTACTAGTTTTGTTGTGCTTCGTTGATTAAACTTTTGCGCCATGATTGCACTGTCGGCGCAATTCCCCTTACAAGGGTATTTGCCCATGGTTTTGCAGTTCAGCATAAACCACATATGTAGTGATATATGCGGCAGTGACACATCGATTCTTACGCAGCCAGCAAACCGACTCTTAGAGGTCGACACAGTGAGCATGCGTATGGTCAGATTAGAGAGTGTGTGAGCGTGCACTTTGGGGGCACACGTTGATTTAGCACGAAGTCTGGTGATTTAGCAAACTGATAGTGTAATTAACCGCCTCGCACAACGACGCGAACTAGAGGGGGGTTGAAATTTTGATTAGCATCACGCACACACTGAGTGCACACACGCTGAGCCAGGTATTGTCATCACTAACGTTAAGGTTAGTTATCGGAACCATGATCCGAGGTGATTTCCGTTGACCTATCTAAAGGCGGCGCTTGAGCCGCATACCGAGAAGTGCATAGGTTCTTCGTTTGGCAGTGGGCGCACCTACGATCTTGACGAGGCATGTGCAGATAAGGTACGACCCAAGCGAAAGATGAAGGTTTCATCGGGTGGAATAGTAGACGTATGGTTTTGAAAGGGTGGTCATTTTGCGGACTCCGAGGTGAATATTGACGGCAACATGACCTGTTGCGTGGTAAATAGTGTGCAAGGAGGATGTGTACATGAATTGTACCTTCCGTGAGGTAGATACCGAAGATCGGCGGTATCTCCCGTATCTAGTCTTATGGAAGATCGATGGTATCTTCCGTAATAGTGTGCAAGTGCATCCTGACCAGGCATGTTCAACGATAAGCCAAGTCGTGGCCTTGGCAGTTTCACAGGCCTAGTCAGGATGCACTTGCTCTTTATATAGAGATTTGCGCCTACTAAGTACAACCTTGGGCCAAGCACTATAGGTTACGAATTCTAACTTACAAGCTACAACTTTGGGGATCGATGTCAGTCGGCGACGAGCGAACTGTGGAACGTGGTTGACGAAAATCGAGGGGTAGAGGATCTAAGTACTATCCTCCTTGGTTTTTACGGGCAACCTCGACCACGGAACCAATTGGTGGGGTCGGGGGGGGTTCCAACGACCCTTCATCTCTCGTCCCTCCTCTCACTTCCTTGTTTCGTATTATCATTATTATTTTTATTTTTTTAATTTTTATTAATTATTAAGTCTCATTTTGGGACACGGCCTGATACCGGTACCAAGATCAGTGTTGACCTGGGGATGGAATCTGCCGACACGCTTGAATAGCTCTATGATCATTTCCGTGCCTGTCACCCACCAGAGAGTTGTTCGCGGCTCCTTTAACCTGCAAAACAATCAAGTGAATATGCACAGACAAGACACCAGGGCAGAGCACGACAAAATGGCAGAAAATAATAATTTTGTTATGATCCTGGCCAATTTCGAGATACACATTCATCAGATAGTACAATGCCGTCCAATTGCAAAAAGAAATGAATGAATTTGAGAGGAGTGAGAGGGTTAGGAGAAGAAGAAGAAGAAAGAAAGAAGAAGAAGAAGATGATGATGTACGCCAGCATAGACCAATGAGAAAACTCTTCTTCTTCGCCAATCACTCTCCTCCTCCTTATCTCCTCCGCTCTCACTCACACAAGAAATAATAACACAATGTTGAATGGCTGAACCAGAATCAATGTCTGAATCCCTCTTCCACTGCAGGTATCACTTGAGGTCCACCATAGTCATGGCTGCCTTTCTCACTCTTCACTCTCATAGGCCGAGGGTATGGCGGACTACTAGGGCCTTGCCCTGATGTCCAAGGGACAACCCAAAGCAGCTATGGCTGCTCTAGTAGCTCAGGCCGCCATGCCTGACTCTACCTCGAAGCTTCTTGGTGTAGCTCTTCCCCAACTGGGGTCTTCTTGCTGCAGCGCCCACCAAGGTGATGAAGATGGCTACCACCATAGCGAGGTAAGTACCTTTGGCGCTCCTCCCTAGCCCTGGCCTTCTTCCTCCTCCGTGTCCTTGCTCCTTCCCGCGCTGCTGAATGCTAGCGCTGCTCCAGCCAGTGCTCCAACCAGTGTTTGGCCCGGCCTGGAGATATGGCGACCTACTTGCCTCTTGGGCGGTGACTTCCAGGCCGCTCGGCCTCTCAAGCAACCGGTACGTCCTCCCATTCGGAGGGAAACATTATTGCAGACTCTGATATTTCCCGTACAGGCCCTAGACTCAGACTGGTCGGACTGGTACCCGCCTAGACCTAGCCTACAACTACTGGGCCTCTGAAAATGCCAACTTTTGTCTTCTTCTGCTCGGCCTCGAGTACCCTGCACATCTACCTCTAAAGGGTTGGTACCGGCCTACGTGCTACTTGAGTGTTTCCCCGCTGCTTCAAGTGTTGCAATCCTCAATGCCGTGACCACAGGTAAGTACCGGCCCTGCGGGCCCAATGAACGAACAAGTGCCCTTGCGAGTCACACACACACTCAAGCCGACAAGCACTCAGACAGACATGCAGACCAGAAAGCGTGCATACACACAGACTTAGAGAACTCAGTAGTAGGCGGGAAACTCAGCAAGGCATTCAGTCCATGAGAAAAACTCAGAAATCAGTTGTGTGTCTCAGTCCGTGTTTGGTCAGGTCATCACAATTCTGCTAAATCTATAATAATAACCTCAGGTGTTCCGGTAGGTATCCCACACACCCGAGTTTCCATCCCATTTAGATGCTCGGTCCGAGTTCCGACACTCCTACATGAATGTCTGACCTGGACCCAACGCCCTATAGGGTGTCACCCTGTAGCGGGCTCGTCTGTCCCACAGTACGGTTCTCGTACTCTCGAAGTCTGACCACCGCGGCTAAAGCTTAAGGTCTCCCTTTACCGTTACCACACAAATAACGAACGCCCAATGATTATTTAAAATCTTAGTAGTGGAGATTTTTCCAGCACACAAACTTGGACGAACCCATCAACTCGTTCAGAGTCTCCTGTATCTGCCCCATTGAAACCAGGGTATGGCCCCAGAAATCTCGGAGGCAGACGTGCTCGTCAACCGGATTGAATGTTGCTGCTGTTTTTAACGTGTCTAAGATTTTTAAGAGTTTATTATGCCTTTGACTGACAATTGGTGCTGTCCCTCCACTGAGTCTGAGTCTGCTCATATCTCAGCTCAAACTCGTAGTACCTGAGTTCCCAGGTAAGTATATTTTCCGACGCCGCGGCGTCTGCTGACTGTGCTTACAGGTCCGTGATTTGGAGACTGAAGTCTGCTGTTTTGAAATCTGCTCACCCTGGATTCACTGCCTGAGATTGCTGGCCTCTGTTTACCGTGATCAACAGGCCGAATCCTTGTTCCTGGGTCTGCATTCGCTACTCCATGTCTGTGCTCGTTGCCTCTGGCATTTCCGCTATGTGAATGCAATCCTTTCTGAGTCTGAGTTCTGTCGTTGCCCGTAAGGGTCTACAGGTTTTTTGTTCCCGAGTCTGTTCTTTGCGAAGGATCTTGAGTCCAATTCCGAGTCTGATCCTAAATTAGACTAAGTCCCTGTTGGATGGTTTGGCTGCGCTTCACAGACCGGAGTTTTGCAGAAGTTTGTCCACTGCCTGCCAGTGTTTCAGAGTTTTCGGTTCAGCATTTAGCTGTTGCTGCTATTTGCCAAGCTTCTACTGTTGAATATCCACTAGCTCGTAACGGCTGAATTTTGCTTTGTTGTTCAATTCCTGATTCCCCTGTGTTCTTGCAAGGATGGACTGTTGTACCCGGACAGTCTATTCAGACCGGTGGTACTAGCAGCGTCCACAACAAACACTCAACTCCCTCCTCTAGAGGTGAGGAATCAACCTTGAAGACCTCCCTCATGTAGCAGGCTTCAAGCACACGGGGTGTTTCTGGAATTCGTGGAATACCCAGTGACAGTTTTGGAATTTTGTCGTTGTTCAGTGGCAGTTTCCGAATTCGCACAGCACCGTGACATATTCCGTCTCCAAATGGCGTTTTTTTCACATTCTCATCCGCCCACCTTGGCCTCAGTCTTGGATGGGCAGCCTCTCTCTCTCTCTCTCTCTCTCTCTCTCTCTCTCTCTCTCTCTCTCTCTCTCTCTCTCTCTCTCTCTCTCTCTCTCTCTCTCTCTCTCTCTCTCTCTCTCTCTTGCGCACCAGCCTAACCACCAGGAAAATAAGAATGAATCAGCTGTGAAAACATGGAAATATTTGCTGCGATTTTCAATGCCTTCAGCACGCCTCACCTGCATGGTGCAGCATGTTCACTCACCTATCAAGGAGGGAGAATGAATTCTCAGCAAGAAATTGGAAGGCGAATAGCCATGGTCAGCTTGATAACTCACCGCAAGGAAACATGAGAAGAATCTTCTGCAAGAAGATGGGAAAATACACTGCCTTTAGTGGGGCAGCCTGCTTGTTTACTTCACCAATGAGAATGAATGCAATACCCCGCCCGATATGCCCTGATGTGGCCGTAAGGGCACACGCAGGCCGCAACCCCGGCCTGAGGCCGCAGCGAACCGGGCGAATAACCCTCCCAAAATTGGCCTTGAGGCCCCTGCGCCTGACAGTTGACTAAGGTCAACCCCCCAGCGGCCTAAGAGTCAAAGTCTACATCATGATGGACCCAGCCCAGGCCGCCCGTCAGACACACACACTTGTTTGTATGCAGGTACCCAGACAGTGTCCGGACCAAGTGGAAGTCTGCAACTGTACGAGATCCGGGCCATCGACTGCGAGTCAATCTGAGCCACCGTGGTTGGGAGACCTGAGGTGGGTCAACCTCATCGACACCACAAACGGCCCTGCCTCCAGGGAGTCAACATTCAGTCTTGCTATGCTGACTTGACGCTGGCTTCACGCAGGCTTCACGCTGGCTGCTCGCTGGCACTGTAAACGACGATGCGAGACTGTTGCTCGCTTGCTGGCGTCTTCCTGTCTTGGCGCCAGCCTCTGCTGACGTGGCGCAAGCCACGCCATCTTCGACATTGTTGATGTGGCTCATGCCACTTTGTCTTCATCGCTGACATGGCATACGCCACATTGTCTTCATTGCTGAGTTGGACGGGACACGGAAGGAGATCGGGATCTGTGGATGATTGATTGAGAGAGAGAGAGAGAGAGAGAGAGAGAGAGAGAGAGAGAGAGAGAGAGAGAGAGAGAGAGAGAGAGAGAGAGAGAGAGAGAGAGA
>BFEA01000418.1:252211-267311 GCA_003427395.1 Chara braunii | reverse complement strand
ACAGTTTGTCACAGCCCCTCGTTTGTTGTCCTCTTCTCCCTCTCTGCCTACGGTTTACCGGGCAGTTCTATTTGACGATATATATGTATATATACATATATCTCTCTCTGCCTACGGTTTACCGGGCAGTTCTATTTGACGATATATCTATATATCTATATATCTATATATCTATATAGATCGTCAGAAGGAGCTGCCCGGTAAACTGTAGGCAGAGAGGGAGAAGAGGACAAGAAACGAGGGGCTGTGACAAACTGTTTCGTCGGAGTTTCACGGACTCAGCAGGAGGCTGAACCCTATATTTTTTTTATTTGGACCATTTCTCGATTTATGCGTGTGATCCTTGCGCAGGGGCTATGCTAATTACCCTACTCTGTATCGTTCTAATGTTAACGGATGTCCCAAAGGACATAATTCTATAATTTCTATGTATATGAATTTAAGAAGTAACGGCGCCCCACCGATGGGCCTAGCTCAGTTTGTACACCAATGACCTGTTGAAATACAGACCTGTGTTCGAATCCAGCTGCAACCAAAATGACCAGGAGAATCATTCTAAATTACGGGGGGCTGGTCATTTCAATGATGATATCCAAAGACCGTCACCCTTTTAAATTAAAAAAAAGAAACTTTTTTTTTTGGAAAGCCGAGGGTGTTGTAGAGGCCAAGGACCAGACACACTGTGATTGCTGGAAAAAATAACGTTGCTACTGTTAGTGGGAATAAAAGAGTTTGGGAGTGTCCTTCGGGACATCCGTTAGAATTGGGACGATACAGAGAAAGAAGATTAGCATGCCCCTGCGCAAGGATGACACACATGGATTGAGAAATGGTCCAATTTTTTTAGAAAAGAAAACAAAAAGAATTTGGGTCTAGAGTCTAGACTCTAAGAGTTTCCCCGACTTGTCACTGATTCCTAAAGCTGCCAGCTGCTGAATCTCTTTCAGCATATCGCAAAGAAAAGTGACCTGAACTGCTTCTTGTAAATTTCAGAATTGCGCAGACTCGTCTGCAAATCTCTGGGGCCTATTGTCACAGCCTGTTGTGCCATGTACCTGGCTGGCTTTGTGGTCAAGTTCCTGAAAATATGTGGAATGTTGACGCGCTGGGAACTTGCGGAGGGCGGGACTTCCCCGCAAAGTTTCATAATTGTGCAGATTTGTCTGCAAGTTTCTAGGGCCTATGGTCACAGCCTGTCGTGCCATGTGGCAGGCTGAATCTACATGCCTGAAGTCTCCACCATACACTGGCCTTGGATACTGGGTGCAGCTTACACAGGCAGCAGTCAGTGCAAAGTGCTTTCTAATCTGCAGCTGTAACTCAGCGTCTGATGTTGAGGCAGCTGGGCCTTAGCTGTGTAGCAGGCAGGTGCTTGGGCTGCGGTAGGTAGCCTGCCGGTCGTGTGCCGTACTTGGAAAGCGCTTTCCTTCGTGCGGCGGGTCGGAGCAGGCCTCCAGGCTGCTAGCGTCTTTCGTTAGTAATCCTGTTCGGTCTTGGTGCAAAGAAGCAGAGGTCGCAGAAGTGCATTGGAGAGAGCTGCATTGCTTTTTCTTGTGCTGTTCTTCGAGTTTGGCCATTGTGGGAGCTCGCCTGCGGAAGGTTTGAACAAACTCAGACGCCGAAAAAGAGCGAAAAACACCCTGAATAGAGGTTGTAGAGGGTTTAGGAGGGGTGCTGCTAAGGTTAGGAGGCATCAAGAAGGCCTCGTGAGCCGAAATATACGCGGGGTTGCATTGCAATGACTTGCTGTTTTCTGGTTGCCTGTAGCCTCTCTCTGTCGAGGCTGTACTATAGGTAGGATAGATTCGTAATTTTGTTTGGCTGAGGGCTAACTGAGAGACCTACCTGTGAGGGAAATTCGAGAGGGACATATCTGCAAGTTCGGGAAAAAGGTAGGCCCGGTACTAACAGAATTCCCTACGGCTACTCTAACTGCGAATAGCAGGCCCGGGCTACCCCTAGGACAGACAGGCCCTAAGGGCCTATTCTGATAGACGGTCCTATAGGTAGAGGCCGAGGTGAGAGAAGTTGGTGCCCTGCTGGACCCTCCTCCGGAGTGGGGTTCCAGGGTGGTGGCGCTGCAGCCATAGCTGCAGCTTCGTCCTCAGAGGTCATCTTGTCAGGGTTTGGTGGCGCTGCTGCAGACTTCCACCCGGAAAGTCTTCCGACACTTTGTCATCGTCAGATACTGTGGCGCTGGTCTTCTTCTTCATCCTCTGAGTGGCGGTTGGCCTCAGAGGCCTGTTTCAGGGTGGCGCTTCCCTTTGGAGGCTGTATCTGGGTGGTGCTGGATGATTCAGGGGCTCAGGGGTGTTACGAGTGGCTAAACAGGGTTGGAGAGCGAAGCGCTGCTCATCTCTGAGCAGTGCACTGTAGTACTGAAGTTATCCTGTCAATTTGAGACTCTGAGTTTAATAAACGGTGTGTAACTGGATTTGCACTATCATCGTTTCATCGTTTTCCTGGATGTGATCTGCTCGGCTTTTCTTTATGACTGGTTGTGAGGATTGAGTGGAGTGAATTGCACTTTCAGTGTACCCTGTCATATCGCATGGTCAAGTCTTCCGCTGTGTTCATCTCCCCCTGTGCGGTGTGATACTCCTATCCTCTCCCCTTCCTTCTGCGTATGTATGGGCATACCTGGAAGTCTATGTGAGTGAGGGTTGGTCTTCAGACAACAAACAACCAGAATCATAACAGCATGATGGGGAAGGCGCTGGGAGGAGAAAGAAAGAGCTGCGGGGATGCGGTGGAATATATGCAGGCTACTTGCACCTTACTGTGAGGATCTTATCCAGCGGTTTCGTCTGGCGGACTCTGGACTGTGGTCTTTTGTCGGTATGTTAAACAGTTTGCATTTGCAGTTGTGGTCATGAAAGGTTGGGGAAGGTGCCAGGAAGGAGGTGACTGAGACTCTTGAGACTTTATATACGTTGACTCACCGTTTCTTGTGTGTGTGTTTTTTAACATCCCCAAACTCTCTACATCCCCAAACTCTCTCTCTCTCTCTCTCTCTCTCTTTCCATTCACGTACCATCACAGACCATCCATAAACAATAAAGTATAGATGAACAATATAATAGAAGGTGCAAGGTTCCCCACGTTTGTGTGGTTGAGCGGGAAGTGCCCACACACCCGTCTGGCGCCGAAGCGGCACAATTGTACAAATATATGTAGTTTTTTTCAATCTATAAAAACAAAGGTAAAGGGCAGTAGGCAACATACCTAACACAGAAGGCTCCAACAGCAAGAAAGCACTGACCAGATGTGTGTGTGTGTGTGTGTGTGTGTGTGTGTGTGTGTGTGTGTGTGTGTGTGTGTGTGTGTGTGTGTGTGTGTGCGCGCGCGCGCGCGAGCGTTTGTGTGGGCTGTGTGTGTGTGTGTGTGCGTGTGTGTGGGTTGTGTGTTGTCATGTTCGCTCTGTAGAACTCCACCCAAAAAAGCTGACTGTGCAAGACTGTTTCTGGGTCTTTCGCCGACTCATCAGGAGTTTGTGAGTTGGGGGTGGGGGGATGGGGTGGGGGTGGGGGAGTATGCGTGAGCGCGGAGTTTCATTTTCAAGCAGGCTGGTGTTCGTGTTGTTTGGCCCTCCATGTGTGGGCCTGCTGTGTGCCTTTCTCGCCGTCCCTCCTGCTTTTTAGTCTATTTGTACATCTGCCTTTCTGTTGGCTTGTTTGTCCCCTTGTCCGTTTTTTTTTCTTTTTTCTTTTTCTGTTCATATTTGCTTGTTCATCCTCACCTTATCCACATCTTGTCCACATGTTTATCCATCCCGTGTTTGTCCACAGACTCCACACATGTTTATCCACATAATGCTGATGCTCTACAATTGCGTTCCAGCGTGTGTGCATTCCGAAATGTTCGATCAGCCCAAATGTATCAGGTCCACTTGTCAGTCCAGATACCTGTCCAAGGTTGAGTAGTGGAGCCAGGCCCCAATGCTTAGCCATTGCATGTTCACCCTCATGTCGGCAACCTGCTAGGTGATGAATCTGTTGATTCTGTTCTTTACCTGTCTGACATGTCGACGACCTGTTCTCGGGTCTGGTTTGTGCTGCGTAGCTGTTGGTGTGGTCCCGCGAGCGGGAGCTGGCTGGGTTGAAAGCATCTGTGAGTATCTTTGCATCAGAAGTACAGAGGCTAACCTGCATGCGTGAGGAGCGGAAGGAAGCAGAGGAGATTCTCCACCAGAGATGGCGAAAAATAATGGAGTTTGAGGCAAGGAGGGGTGCATTGACAGGGATCTATATGGAGCTCATGAGGGCCAGCATGGTGGGTAATTCCTTTTTCTTTTTCATTTCTTGGTGCGTAAACTTTTCCCTTGCGGTATATCAGACTTCCCTGCAAATTGTACGTGTGGCACTTCAACGTTCGTATGATGTTAAAAAGGAAAAAGAAGAAAAAAAAAAAGGTTTGTATGATGTAAATTTGACCTTGAGAGTTTGTGTCATGGAGATCAGATATCTCAGTTTTAGGAAAATAAAATTTGAATAACTCGTCGGTGACGTGGTTTGTTGTGTAATAGGATATGCATTTAGACAGCCTGTGGTGTTAAAGCACCAGTACATGGCCCCAGCCAAGTTGAGAGTCCGATTGAGCCTCTGGTAAATTTGAGGAGCCCCAGCCAAGTTGAGAGTCCGATAAAATAATCGACAGCGGGTGGCCTCCAAAAGGGGGGCCCGCGGCCGATGGCTGGCATGCACACTGAGTGGTTTAAAAAGTACTCTCTTGCATCTTTCAAATTTGTGTTCTGCTTTTTTCCGTCGAATTGTCCGGTGACATTCACAGTGCCATTGCAATAACCTCGACGTATGGTTCAGGTTTTGTCACTGATCGGGACGTTTCTTCTTGCTGCATTTCTGCCCCCCCCTCCATATTACCTCTATGATTGTCGGCTTCGGCAATCTATTCCTGATATGCGACTCTCAAACGAATCGCTTTCACAATGACTCAACCGGTTTTTTAACTATCAAAAATATCCGATAAAACTGCGTGTTTCAATCAGTAGAAAAATCAAAGTTTTGACAACAAAAGGCTACCGTCTTCACCGCAATAGGACGCCCGGCCATTATAGCTGCATTTGGGCCAATTTTCAGTCTAAATACAGTGATAATGACCGAGCGCTCTATTCGGGTGAAGCCATCTCGATACTCGTCTCCTTCGTAGCTTATAATGCCCATTCCTTACCCAGAGGCTTCTTGCTTCATCTCTGCTTTGGGATAGCTTAGCTGTCTTTGCTATCCTCCTCGACCTATTCCGACTCATGATTGCCGATTGCTGACTGCCTCTACCATGTGTGCCATTGTGTGGCTATTATGCTAGAGACAATAGGGAATGATTCCCATGTCCCTATTGCCACCAGCTATTATGGTGGTCCTCCACAGACTGAGGCATCTTGCAGGATCTCTCCTTCATTTGACTCTTATCTGGAGACTCCTCCTTGGAGTCCTCACATCTCTCCGTCAAGGACCGTCAGTATGGTAGTAATGATTTCTGGAAGGGTGGCAGTCTTTTCTTTTTTTTGGGGGGGGGAGGGACTGTCTCTTATACACATCTAGATGTGTATAAGAGACAGGCATAAAAGAAACTGTGGTCTCTAGTGTGCTTCAAGCAGTGGCATTTTTGACGTCTTCTGGCGTCAGGCCTGATTTGTGGAGTGTTTATTGTATCGCTTCAGAGAGCTTTTCTTCTGGGTAAGATGCCTTTGAATGGAGTTTTTTGCAGTCTTTTGGGCGTAGTTAGGGCTATAGCTGGTCGAGCTTGTGGTGCTCTACAACCTTCCATCCATGCACGCTGTTTCTTTTGTTGGTACCACACACCCAGCGGTGCTTATACACTAGCATGGCAGGACGGTCACGCCTTTGCGTTGGGGGGGTGCCATTTTTTAAGAAGGGGGTGGGCGGGAAAAGAATCAACCTTCCGACAGCAATAGAATTGCAAGTGTGCCTTTCAGGCAGACAGGTGTGTGGGCACCAGGTGGCTTAACTGCCCAAATGCGGCCAGCCTTGCACTCCTCTTAATCTGTGTGGATCTTGGACCTGGTGTTTATACCAGGTGATTTTACAAAACACACCCCCACGTGACAACCGTGATCCATCTTTCTATTGCATTCATCCTGCCCAGCCACTTATGAGCTGCCAGATTTGTCGTCACAGCCTTGTCATGCCCTTTGCTTAAGTGACTGCGAGCTCCCAGATTGGGCGCAAGTCTTCTGCTTCCCTTTTTCGCATGCCGATAGCCCCTGCTGCTATCTGTTGCCAGTGGTCCAGTGTTTCCAGGAAGCTGCTATAAACACTGTGTGCCCTTAACTCCATGAACTACCCCGGATGTCACCGTTGTGGTCACCCTCTTTTGTGCTCATGTCCCACAGGCCATGCTGGAGTTGCTCTGGTTGGATCGGCGGTGATGGGACTTCCTCCACCCTCACAAGACAATTAACTGCTGCAGTCCTTCGGGACATCCGTGAAAATTGGAACGATACAGAGAAGGGTAATTAGCATAGCCCCTGCGCAAGGATTGCACACATAAGTCGAGAGATGGTCCAAAAAAAAAAAAAAAAAAAAAAACCCNGGGGAGAAGGGGGGAATGGGGGCGGGTGTGGCAGATTCTTGGTTACATTCAAGGGAGAATCAGGCCGATGGAGACTGAGAAGACGGAATTGCAAGTGTTTTTACACCCTGCCCTACCGTCTTCACCCGAATAGAACGTCGGGTCATTATAGGTGCATTTGATGCAACTTTCAGTCCAGATACGGCAATAATTACCGGGTGTTCTATTCGGGTGAAGACGGTAGTACCGTTTCGATGTTTCCACACTCTCGGCATTTCTGTAGATATGGAATCATGTCCTGTGGCGGGTTTTCATTCCTGATCCAGCACAGGATCACAAGAGTGTTTTTACATCCTGCCCTAGTACAGGATTGCAGTCATGCCCTGTGACAGGATTGCAAGTGTTTTTCACACTCTGCTGTGGTGGTATCGTTTTGGTGATTCCACAGTCTTTTTTCAAGTTTTTTGACCCCCCCTGATATTTACCAGGAGCCCTTCCATTCGTCAGTTGATCGGTCGGGTTGATGGTCTGACGCCCACTCGTTTTTTTTGTCACGGTCTGCGGGGGCTGGCAGGATGTCTAGGAAGTAGTGGTGGTCTATGAGCCCTGGTTGGGACCCCTGCACACCTTGTAGGTTAAGGGGCTCATCACGCCTGGTTAATTTATGTAGAAGGTTTAACTTTTGAAGTTAGATGCGAGTATGTTTTGGAGGAAAGGAAAGCAAAGCAAAGGAAAAAGGAGCAGGAGATCTCGCTTATTATTTTCTTTAAACCGCCAGTACCTTTTTCCAGGCAAAGAAAAAAACAGTGCGCCGGTTAACACGGAGGCCGCAAACGGCCTTGCGCCCCGGTCAGATACATCAGGATTCCTTGCGCGCGCAGGGCCCACTGCCCATACATGGGAAAGGTACTGGCGGTTTGAACCGCCAGTTCACACAAGCCGAAGTTGACGAAGCTGCTTTCCAAGCCTTGGGATCCTGCAACTGTGCCTTTTCAAAGTGGCCTGCCGCTTTTGCTACCCCTCCCTCCCCCCCTCCCCACCCCCGGGGGCCTGAAGTCAAGTGCTCTTATGGCATATACCGGTACGAGAACTACTTGGGTTCATGTGAATCAGTGGTTTAAGAGTTCAAAAACAAGACAAGAATGTTTGCTAGGAGTTGTGACGACCTCTTTGTCGGTTTGTTTACCCTAGAACGAAGTTTCCCGGATCACTCCCAATCCCAACATCTGACCAATTGGTGTCACAAGGGTATTGGGGGAGACATCATGCCTAGTATTGCCTACCTACCTTCTTCCCCTGACTACAACATACCCTCATCACCGATGTATGTTGCAGGAAAAGTAGCTTGTATACATTCATAATGACGGTACATTGAATTCAGCTGAAGATGGTAACACATAGCGAGTGACCCCCTTGACCATCCCAAGTCTATCCATTAAACCACCAGTTCACGCGGGCCTGGAGGCGCTGCACTGCGTGCAGAGCTTTTCGGAGCTGCGAGTGGCTCACTTTGTTTCTTTTTTGGCTGGTGCCGCCAGCCATTGTGGTCTGTGGTCTGGTAGCCCTGGTAGCCCTAAGCCCCGAAAAGTTCGGAGTAGGCAATGAACAAATTTCAACAAGACTGGGGCCGTGTGCTGGCGGTTTAAGCCCACCAGTACACGGGCACCTGAGGCTGCGGGCCGGACACCGCAAGTTTCGGCGGCCTGAAAGGCGACGCCGGCCGTTGATGGGTTTTATCTACGGCGCGTGCTGGCCCGGATTGTTGCGGTGCTACAGCGCGCCGGGAACAAAATGTTTTCTGTGAGGCTGCGGCCTGTTACTGGGGGTTTAAACCATAAGAACCCTACCTTCTCCCCCCGAAGACAACGTACGGTTAGACTTAAAGATACCCCATGTACAGCTATTGTAATGACCGTACGATGTACGTTGTATGCGGGGGAAGAAGGTAGTCACCCCTGCTGCACCTGCAGCTGCTATACAATTCTCCCTACTGAGACACCACCTTCTCACAGTGCTGCTGCACCCAAATAGAACGCCCGGTCATTATTGCTGCATCTGGACCGACAGTTGGGCCAAATGCAGCTATAATGACCGGGGACGGTAGGGTGTCTGGGTCTTCTTGATAACCCAGAGTCCCACTCCATGAAACAGCCATTTTTTGGTTAAAACATAAAAGTTGAAACTGGCATTTAATTTGATTTGATTTTTGATGAAATGGGTCCAAAAACAACGCAATATTTTTTTAGCATTTTTTGCATCAGTGCGAAATCGGACCATTGATGGTTGGACGCCGTACCATGTGATGTTCCTGGACATAAAGTACCGTCTGAATACATCCAAGGGTCCAAGAAAAAAGAAAACGTTTCCGGGTACATCAGATAGCCCTGGCGTCCCTAGGATGCCGCACCATCAATGGTCCCACGTCGTGGGGACGAAAAAATGGTCGAAAACGTTTTCTTTTATTTTTTTGGTTGGGGGGGGAGCCCAATATCGTGAATTTTTTTTAAAAATGCCAGTTTTAACTAAATGGCTCTTCTAAGACATCGTCTGGCGTCCCTCCCGCGACGCTGTGCTAGCAATGGTCCGACGTTGAAGGGATGCAAAAATGGTTAAAAACGTTTTTCTTTTTTTCGTTTCTGGAAGCTCAATTTCGTGAAGATTTTTGAAAATGCGAGTTTTAACTATTAACTAAATGGCTCTTGTAAGACATCTGGGCCTTGATAACACAGAATTCCAACCTTCTCTATAACGCCCGAAGGTTGGCCCGCATGACCTGCCGACAACTCTGAGTGTGTGTCTGTGCAATATGACACGTGCGGGAACAGGTTATAGCAGCTGCAACATTCGTAAATGCCATCATGGAAAGGAAATATAGGGTCTCGCTCCACGACTCACCGAATGCACAAAAGGCAGAAAATATGGCGGTGTATCTTTCCATCTTCCTGGGAAGATTCATTCATTTTTTTTCCACGTGTGGTGAGTATTGGAGCGAGGCCCATAGAGAATGGGTGGCAGGATGGCCTTAAAACGGAAGTCAAAAGAGGCAGTGTTAGGGGAAAAAAAAGACAGTCCGGTAAGCTTTGGCGCAGATCATGACTAGCGATCTGAGCATTAGCATAGGTCATTTCATCATCATGGTGCCACCTAGAGGCGACTCCCCCCAGGTCCTCGCAATCCATCTGACCCCTCCCAATGGATGAGTACTACTACGGGCACCCCCTGAGGCCTGGCCTGTGCCCTCTACTACACGCTGGACCTTTGTATATAAACTTGTAAAGCAAAAAAACAAAACAGAAAAAAAACAAAAAAAAAACAAAGGGTAACTTTGGTAGCCCTCGGAAGCTTTGGAGGGGTAAGGAAAAAACAAAGACGCCTCCCAATGGACGAGTGCTACTACGGGCACCTCCTGAGGCCTGGCCTGCGCCCTCTACTACACCCTGGACCTTTGTATATAAACTTATAAARAAAAAAAAAAAAAAAAAAAAAAGGGTAACTTTGGTAGCCCTCGGTAGCTTTGGAGGGGTAAGGAAAAAACAAAAAAAGGGGGAACTTTTGTAGTCAGCGGAAGCTGATTTTGCAAGATAGGTATGGCAAAGAGTGGAGATCACTTTGTGGAGCTTCGTATATCCGCTGGTGTTTTTTTGGCCGATGACTGATGGGTTGTGTACTCCTGGCTTGGGTGTGTTCCTTGGAGATCGATCTGTGACAAGCACTCTTGATGTGAGGTGGAGATTGGACCTTATTTCTGAGCGTATGTGCGTGTGATGATTATGCCAGGAAGCATCTGCGCAATGGGACCATCGAGCGAGGGAGGCGATCGAGACCTCAGCGAAAACCATTGTGCCACTGGGAATGGTTATGCCCCGAGAAGTCTTTAAGGTTAAGGATCTGATTGTCAAAGAGATGCACTCCTTCCTGTCTGCACCTCATCACCGCCTCCCGGCTATCCCTCAGACACCAAGCAGCCTGATGCTCGCGATGGGAACGACCGTTTCGCCAACGAGAGCTGCACTGGCAGCAGCGGCTGTGGCACTTGGATCTAATACCGCACTTGGAATAGGGTCAATGGGAGCAGGAGGTGGAACAGGAGGAGGAGGAGCCGCATCGGACACGATTGCGAGTGCGGAAAGCCACGCTATGGCATGGATTGCAAGAGCAGGCGGTGGCGATCCGTCCGCGATCCCATTGATAATGAGGAGTATGATCGCCGTGATGCAGTCCGAGGGATCCGATGGGAAAGATGGAAGAAGGCATCACTTTCATCATCGGCATCATGCCGGAATAGGACCTAGCGGGGGCAGCACGGACGTAGGAGTGCCGGTGGGAAGTGGAGGCGGGGGGGGAATGGGAGGCGGAGGGGGTATGGACTGCGACATTGGGTTTCTATCTGTCCTTCAATCTCTGAGGTTTATTTACCGTGCGCCTGTGATGTCGCCGGGTGTTCTGCTGTCGACCGTTGCGAAGTGCGTTTGGGAAGCGGGCGTAGTGAAGGATCTTGTTGGAAGTGGCAGGGAGCTTGTGGCGGCAGCCTCCAAAGCGAAGCCTGAGTATGAGAGGTACGAGTTGATGAAACCCCTCCTCCTTCCTGCTGATAGTACATCTGTCTGTGTTGAATGAAACAGTTGGATTTACTCAGGTTGGCGTGATGTAATCTTTTTTTTTGTAGGGGTAAACAACTTAGCACTCAATCCAGTGGTCACAATTTTTTGCCTCAGAGAAATCTGAAAAAAAGATATATGTTATGTAAATTACTAAAATAAGAATACAAACCACTTTTGCCTTGGAGGTATGTTCAAATTCGTAACCAAACTCGAGTTAGAATTTAAAAATAAACGACCGTAAAAACCAAACTAGAAAAAAGAAAAAGTTTGACCCAACACGTTCGGGAGGCGTTTGGCCAAACAACCGAACATGTTTGTGCATTCGACGGTGTGCTACACATATATATATTACTTAATAACGTAGAGACTATGGTGGACCAAATGCCTCTTTGTCATTTTATATCCAACCTTTTGTATCTGATGTTAAGTGATATATTATATCTGACATTTAGTACGTAGTACGGACTTGACTCATCTTTTATGTCTGACATTCATTGCAAGAGCTGGAACCGTTGAGCAATCATGGTGGGCGTTAGCTGAGGATTGTGCATTTGCACGGGACTGATTCGATGAATACACGGCACAGCAAGGTCATGCCGTATCAGGGATCGAAGCGAAAGTAACTGTGTTGGAGAATGGTTAGATAGTCTCTTTGGAATTCAGTTTACGAACTCCATGTTTATTTCATGACCACATTCGTCGAGGGATGATGAGGTGATGTTGTTCCTGTGAATGCTGTGCTGTGTGTCGTCAACAGAAATGTTATAGCATGCTCTGCAGCTGTGGCAGCTGTGAACAGTGAGGCAGAAAACGAGTGGCTTCCCCGTGTGAAGAGGAGTGTTGCGGAGGCAAGAGAGGCATTGATAGATGCAGACAGAGCACGCAGGCTTGTATGTTCTCTTCCCTTTGGTCCTGCCAGCCACTCTGTGAATACCAGACTTATAAGATGGTGTTTCTGGTACTTGCATACTCATATGTCTGGTATTCTTTTTCTCCTCTGCATGCTGCCCTTTTGGGGAAAAAGAATCAGTAAAAGGCAAAGTGCTAGATTCTTCTAAGAATCTTCTTTAATCAAGTTAGATTCTTCTAAGAATCTTCTTTAATCAAGTTTAATGTATCTGATTGCAAGTACAGTCAGATTCGTTCCAGGCAGTCCTGGTGCGAGTATGGTCTGACTCGTTCAATAATCGCATTTGTGTGCATACAGACTGCAAAAGAACAGGCTTAAAAAAAAAAGGAAAAAAAAAAGGCACAGCTCAGCACCCTGTCTGCACTGTACAAAGATTTGGACACTGGAGTGCATGACCTGCTTGCCCTCTGATTTCACCCCTTGCTCTCTAAATTGCCCTCCTTGCCCTCGTAAACATTCTTGAATCATTTATTAAAAAAAAAAAAAACTCCGTGTATCCGTGGCTGTTGCACATCGTCGCCCCACCCCATGTCTTACTGGGAAGCTCGCCACACGACCCTGCCCATGCTATACGGTTCGTCGACAGAGAACTGGTTGTGTGGTTCGTATGAGATTTGGATCATTTGGTACATTGCTCTCAAGAGTCTCGACTCCAAAACTCCAACCGCAACTCGGTCACGCTGTGGCTTGTGGGAATATGCTGCCACCTTGACTCAACTTCAAGGCTGGCATTTCTGCATAAAAATCGGTTTCTTTTTTCGGGTTTTGTTTGTTTTTAAGGTGCACTCTTTTAGTTGGTACGTACGCGATTCGTCTCTCTCAGTGGTTCCGACGCATGCTGCGATGGTCCCTGCGTCATCCACTTTCTCCAATGCCCTTGCGAAGCTCTCGTCCTGCCCCTGCGTGCTCATCTGCTGCTGCTGCTGCTGCAGTTTTCCCTGCTAGCTACAGTTTTCGGTGCTAGCGACCGCGCGAAGCTGGACCATGTGATTTTGGCAGTGGGCTGCGCGTGCGAGCGACCGCGCAAAGCTGGTCGCTTCCTCTCTCAGAGACCGGAAGGCTACCAAGACATGATCCTCGGGGTCTACGCCCTGTAGATACGTATATGACTTGACGTTGGCTTCCCAATTGTCTCAGGGAAACGGACTTTGACCCTTTCTCGGCGGGGTCGGTCTTCTTGTTCCTTCGGGGCTGCCATTTTGGCGCCCTCTATTGCGCCCGTACAAAATTTTTTGGTCCTCCCAATCGCGTTTCGTAATCTGTTGACGATATAAGTCATCATATCCTGGGAAAAATCCTGGAATCCGACTCATACGTACTCGAGCGCTATATCGTGCCCACGGATATGTTTCAGCTGTTCCTGCTGTGCGGTCAGGATGGACTCTACGCTACGGGACAGGGTGTCAATCTTTTTCCCTAACTCAGTCTCTTCCCTTATCTTCCCCAGTCGTGTCCTTGCCGCCTTCAATTCTTTCTCTATTCGATCTGCCACCTCTAGGCGCCTTGTCCTCTCTTGCGCAAGGCGCAGTTTCCACTCCAGTTGTTTCTCCTGTTCCCGCGCCCGTCGATGCAAGGGGTCCCTTTCTTCTTCCGACTCTACTCTCACCGCCTCCCTTTCGGCCTGGGGAATCATTAACTTGGGTTCTTTGTCTTCTCCCATGGATAAATTAGCCACCCATTCTCTTGCTTCCTTCTCCACCTCTTCTGGTGGGGCCATAGAGGAACTTGCTTCCCCCCTTCTTCGCAACAACCCCTCTTCTTCTTCTTCTTCTTCTTCTTCTTCTTCTTCTTCTTCTTCTTCTTCTTCTTCTTCGTCTGCTTCCGCCTCCTCTTCTTGGCTGTTTTTTCTTCCGGCCTGGGGAATCATTAACTCAGCTTCTTTGTCTTCTCCCATGGATAAATTAGCCACCCATTCTCTTACTGCCTTCTCCACCTCTTCTGGTGGGGCCATACTGGAACTTGCTTCCCCCTTCTTCGCAACAACCCTTCGTCTTCTTCTTCTTCTTCTTCTTCTTCTTCTTCTTCTTCTTCTTCTTCTTCTTCTTCTTCTTCTTCTTCTTCTTCTTTCTTCTTCTTCCAGTTCTGCATCTCTTCCTCCATCTGCTTCGTCTTCCAGCAGGACCAATTTCTTTGCCTGCCGGATCAGCTCCTTCTTCTCCATCTTCTCCCTCTTTTCGCGGGGAATTGCGGCAGCTCTCTCTTCCTGTGCCTTGCTATACAGGGTTGTGCTAGTTCCGGTCCTGGTGGTCACCATGTTGATAGGGGCACAATCACTGCGATTCCACTCCTCAACACGTAGACCTGACCTCTAGACTCTGACTTCTACAGGACTACAGAGATCTCTCCTCCACTTCAGCCAGGTGTTACCACAGCCTTCGGATGCTTTCGCAACCACAATCACCAATCTTTCCACAGCCGTCGGATGCTTCCGCAACCACAGTCACCAATCTTTCCACAGCCGTCGGATGCTTTGGCAACCACAGTCACCAATCTTTCCACAGCCGTCGGATGCGGTCACAACCACCGTCACCGATCCCACCTGGCTTCGGCTTCAGATTGACCCTCTGTCAACTACACGGTTCTAGCCTAAACTACTGCTATTCTGTTACTACAGGACTATTGGCTGATCAGGAGGCATTTTAAGGAGGTCTCCCACAACTCCTCAGGAATTCGTTAACGTCGCAGTCAGGACGACGATCACAGCCAAAGTCCTCTAAAGACTTAGACAGACTGGACACCCGCTCTGGAGCTCGGAGTTCGGGTATAGTGTACCACCCAGAGCAACCTGCCGGTCTGTACCGGTCCTTGCGGTGTTTTCCCAGGTCGTCTAGCGTCAGATACACCTCACCCCTACTAAGTCCCGTGCAGACACTGGGTCACAGCCTCTATCAGACCACATGCATGGAACCTATCGACCTCGACAGGAGTGACTTGATGCAGAAAGAGATGACAGACTCTTCAGCAAGTACCAAGGTGAGTGTGCAACATCCACAGGTCATCGGGGACAAGGGCTAGGGCTTGAAGGGATTATACCGCTCCT
>BFEA01000418.1:219427-233205 GCA_003427395.1 Chara braunii | reverse complement strand
GATCGTCGAACACAGAGGATGAACAGGACTGTTCAGGAGAAAAATGGCGGCCGCGAATCCTCTGGCAGCGCTAATTCTGCGCTAACGCTCCGCTGCGCTATCGACGGTAGCGGCCGGTCGGAGTTGTCGACAGAACTGACGCTTCCAGCGGACTCTAGGCCCGGCAGCGGACGGCGGTTGGCGCAACGCGCTCTAAGCCCGTACAGCCAGGTAGTACTGGCGCAGCCATCACCGAGGTCGTCATCATTACGACGTCAGTGTCTTTGCTTATCGTGCTCGGCAACTTCTGAGCCTCTTCAGCGAAGGGTGAGTAAAGGGCTGCCTCCCTCGGTTACTACGAGTTCGCAGGTGTGAAGTCAAGGTTGCATGCAGCCATGCGTTGGTGTGTGGATTTCCGACTGTGTGGCAGGTGCGTAGGGTTCTGTCTGTCTAATTTGGGCGAGCGCCGGGAGGGCGCCCGCTGTTGATGCGGTTGTACGACGAGTTGTGCTGAGGTTGGTGGTTTGAAGTTACCTGCTGGTCGACTAAGTAAGGGAATCTATCGGTCTATATAATCGTGAGAACCGCTGTTAGGATGGACCTCTCGAGGGCTAGTTGGACGTAATAAGGTTAGGTGGCTTTGAGGAGAAAGGGAGGAAGTAGGGCTACGATATTGGAACATGGCAGCTGCGAATGCTTCAAGTAGCCAGCAGCGGTCCAGGGGACGGTCGCCTCCTGCACACACGGACGTTCCGCTCTTGGATGAAGACTGTTTGAAGCTACTTATTGCCAAGTGCTACGACGATGGAATTTTGCCAGAGAAATTTCAACATGGGGAGTGGGCGGTTGAAGGGGGAATTCGTACATTCGTTGTCAACACGAGGTTGGATGAGTTGACAACGAACTGGCTGAAGGAGAGGACCGTCACAATAATATTTCAAGGGGAAGCGCGCGACCTCCGATGCGAGTGAGGGAGAATTTAATTAGAGCGTACGAGAATGGCTGGTATAGGCAGGGGACTTTTGACCGGAGTGTTAAAAGGGGTAGGGTGGATGCGGAAGGCCCAACGTAGTTTCGTACGTAGCCCGGACCAGAGAAGTTGCTCAATGGCTAATTGCAAAAGTGGAGGATAAAGTAATGATAAGGGGTATTGAATATGGTATGCTCTTTAAACCTTGGCTCACCCGCACGGAATTGGAGGACAGAAGGCGATTAGACGATCAGACCAAGTTCTGGGTGATGGCGCTCAGAGTTCCTCTCAGAGCCATGTTTCATGTGGAAAGTATGGTGGAGTCAGCGATGGGGCACGTGATTAACAGTTTACCACCGGAGCAGGATCGGTCGAGACCTAAGCTAATGAACCTGAAGTTTGAATTGGTGAAGGAGGCGGAAGCCAACTTTGAGCCCGAGCTCTCGATTCGATTGGGGAATGAAGTATTGAGCATAAAGTTTGTCTGTAAGCACACCCCTTGGTGTGACAGATGCAAGTGGTGGTATCATACGGCTGACCCCCGGGAAGGTGAACAGGAAGCGGAACAAGGGGGTCAGCGTATGGGGAGAAGGGGGGGAGGCTCTGACAGGGCGGAACGACCGGAAGACAATCCGTATATACGGGTAGCGGCAAGAGATCAAGTGGGTGCACGAGGTGGAACTGGACAAATACGTCCCACTACATCTGTCGATAGGCCCGGACCCCGGGCTGTGCAGGAACCAGTCGCGACACGAGGCGACTCTCAAGTGAGAAGCGCTAGGAGTGAATTGAGAATTGGGGGGCAAGTACCGGGCCGACCCAGGGGTATTGGAGAATTGCAGACTCCGGCCGACGGAGCCAGGCCTCCCCCGACGGCCAGAGGATCACAGTCCCAACTCCTGCATCCAGCACAACAGCCAATTTTTAACCCTGGTTTCCGTCCCTTTGTTCCAGGATGGGGACCGGTGCAGTGGCAGGGGCAATATCATCAACCTTATGGTTGCAATGGCTTGGGTCTGGATCCGTACTTTCAATTTCCATATGATGCCGGTCATGTTCTTGACTATGGGGGTACCTACATGGAGGGCAACTTCAGGAGAGGTGTGCAAGCACAGGGAGAGATGAGAGGTGGCGGGTCTGGGACACCGGAACCAGCTTCGGGAGGCCAGCTGCCTGCACCTCAGGAACAGCAAGCCACGCAGGTGGATGAGGATGCAGAAGAATTGGAGGACGAAAATGGGGATGTAGAAAGATTACCGAGGGTGCTACTTCCAGGCCAGGACCAACCGGTCCGGGTAGTCACAATACCCGACGGAGCTGAACTACAAGGTCGTGGATTGAATGACCTGGAGGAACAGACGAGGGTCAGGAAGTCCATATAGTTGGTCTGAAGGAGAACAATGAGGCTCTTTCACTGCCTGCTATTGGCATATCGGGAGTTCTCACGCCGGATCTGATAACGGATCGAGTAAGATACCTCTTTGCGGATAGACTGCAGTTTCGAATCTTCCCGGAGTTTCATATGCCGAAGATCAGAGTGGTGTTGGAGGACGATCGCATGATCCGATATACTGTCGTGTTCATTGATGCTCGCTTCTCTTCGGATGAATGGACCTGCTTGAGTAGGGTGGGGTTAGGTTCCTTTCCGCTGAATGGCCTAGTTCAAGCTTCAGAGAAAATCTTGTTTGAAGTCGTGGTAAGTCCAGGAGTAGCGGCCATCTTTTTGGCCAACCTGCATCCTAGTACGCCCAGGACGTGTAATCTGACGTCCAGCCCGTTTCTTCGCTGCGTAAGCTTTGACTGGGCGGCCATGGATGAGGTAGCCTCTCCAGAGGGTGCGCGGGATGTGAACCCATCAGCAGCGGGAATCCAATCTGCAGCAGTTCCCTTGCCATCTCATGGGTAGACTTAGGATAGTCACTAGGAACGTCCGGGGCTTGGGGGTGGGTGCAGGGCGCCGAAAGGGGAAAAGGGTTAAAGCTTGGATACACCAAGAACGGTTGGATGTGATTATGCTCCAAGAAACAAAGCTGTCAGAACTCAAGTTAGCTCAGCTCAGTGACTGGTGGGATGGTCCCCCGCTAGGGGTACCAAAGGGGGTGTAGCTATCCTAGTGCACAATCGTGTAGAAGCTCAGTTAATTGACTTCGATAGTGATATTTGGGGACGGTGGTGTTGGGTAAGGTTGGCTATTGGGGGCGAGGATTGGGTATTTGCTACAATCTACGCTCCTAACGAACCGGGTGCCCGGACAGTGTTCTTTAACACCCTCCCGCATGTCCTCCCACGTGGGGAACGGTTGGTTATTGGTGGGGACTGGAATACAGTATGTAATCCAGGACTGGACTCAGAGGCCCCAGAGGGAATGTCTGCAGACAGAGCCAAGCTGCTGAGGTGGATGGAGCATTGGAAGATCAGGGATGTATATAGGGAACTGTATCCGTCTGAGCCTGGTTGTACTTGGTTTGGTCAATCCCCTAGATTGGCAGGGGTCAGGAGGAGGATAGACTTTTTTCTGGTTTCAGAGGCGGCCACAAGCTGTGTTCTGAGTATGGAGGCACAAAACACCCCCCTCTCCGATCACAAGCCTGTAGTGATGAAGTGTGCTGTAGCAGCGGTGGGGGACAAAGGGCCGGGTTGCTTCCGACTAAATACGGCACTGCTTTCGGATGAGGGGATAAGCTCATGGGTGGAAGGGTTCTGGCAAGATTGGAATGCAACCAAGACTTCTTTCACCACCTTGGCAGAGTGGGTTGACGCGGGACTGCACATCATCTCACTCAAGCTGGACTCGTTCTCAAGGATTGCAGCCTTCCTACGCAACAAGGAGGCGGTTCGATTGGAGGGTAGGGTGAAGGAAGATGAACAGAGATTGGGTGAGAACCCGATCTCGGATCTCTTTTGGGCAGAGGAAAGACAGACGAGAATTCGGGAGTGGGAGGCATACCAAGTGCTCAACAGCAATGGAGGGCTAAGATATTAGAAGTGAAAGGCATAGTTGCGGCGGACAGACTGTCGAAGGAGGCATTCAAGAGGCTCTTACCTAGAAACAAAGCAGTTCAAATGAGGGAACTCAGGCACCCTCACCTGCCAGGTATGCCAATCGCTTCCTCAAACAGCAACATGTGTAAATATGCAGCAACATACTTTCATGATGTCATGACCACGAGGCGTCCATTCGAGGATTTGGACGATGATATGACTGCGGAGTCAACAGTCTGGGACAACATGGAATGCAAGCTCCCTGTGGAAGGAAGGCTCCTGTTGGACCGGCCTGTTACGGAGGAGGAGCTCACAACTACCCTCAGAAGCATGGCCGGAGGCAAAGCGCCAGGAGAGGATGGGCTGCCCGTGGAGTTCTTCAGTGTATGCTGGGGCATTTTGGTAAAGGACCTGGTAGGGGTGTTTAATGGGGTTAAAGAAGGTGGAAGGCTTGGCTCGTCAATGACAAAGGGCATTATATCTCTCCTGTTCAAAAAAGGGGATCGGAGTGACATTCGAAATTGGCGGCCTATCTCGTTACTTAATGTGGTCTATAAACTGCTCGCAAAGCTGTTGGCGACCAGATTGGGAAATTTTCTGCCTGGTCAGGTGGCAGACCAAGGTGCGTTTGTACGTGGTAGGTCTATTTTTTTAAAATGTCGTCACAGCCATTGAGGCCTTTGAGCTTATCGAAAGAGAGGACAGGAACGTGGCGGTGCTCTTACTTGATCTCGAGAAGGCGTACGACAGAGTAAATTGGACCTTCGTGATGTCCACTCTGCGCTTCCTTGGCTTTGGGGATCTCTTTTGTAACTGTGTGAAGGCGTTGTATGGACATGCATCTGTAAATTGGAGAAGGTCAACCTTTTTTCTGCCAAGATCGTTCGTACCAGCAGTTCAGTGGGGGATGGTGAGAGTGCAGGCGGACCAAGCGGAAAGGTTCCTTGGTGTTCAAGTAGCCCTGGGGACCTGTTCGGCGTCACAGGAGCTGATCCTTCAAGAGAGAGTTTGTAAGAGGATTAAGAGCTGGGGATCAGCCTTTCACTTGTCGCTGGTAGGGCGGGTACTGGCTATCATGGCATTTGCCTTCGCCTTGCTTTGGTATGTGGCAACTGTCCGGAGATTTTCAACCTCAATGCTTAAGGTGATCAAGGGTGCCGCTCGAAGATTTATCTGGAAACCGGCTGGGAACGAGGATACTGGTTACATAAGCAAGGTAGCGTGGGACACGCTATGTAGGCCGCGAAGTGAGGGGGATTTGGCCCTGATAGACCCAGCAGCTCAAAACACGGCCTTGCTAGCCAACTGGGTGGTGAGGGCAGCGGATGCGGAAGTACACACGGATTGGGTTCTGCTGGCAGAATCCCTCTTGACAAAGGAGTGGCGCTTCTCCCGTCCGTCGGATGTCTGGGTCGCCTTGATGACGGATACGTATGCCAGGAGGCGACCAAAGTCTCGTTTCTGGAATGACATTCTGCAAGCATGGCGGAAGTGCAGACCCACACTGTGCATTGCCCCGAAGTCTAAAACGGAAGTTAAGCGCCAGCACCTCTTTGAGAACAACTGCATCAGGCCCCCGGATGGGAGTTGATTTTCACTAGAGAGGAGACATGGCAACTTTGGTCAGAGCTGGACACAAAGGGGCATTAGCATGATTGGGGATCTGTGGGATGAAAGCAGAAATATGTGGAAATCCCCTGCACAAGTCAGGGACCTTTTGGGGCAGCTGCCTAACCAGGAACAGCGGTTGGCGCAGCTCCTTCAGGCCATTCTTGCAGAATGGGAACAACTTCTGGGCCCAGGAGGGGTTGACCCACTAGGTACGTGTTTCGTGGCTGCCTCTGATGATGAGGATCGGTTTTGCAGATTGGAAAGTTGGATGGATGACCATTCTGGTAAATGTTGGCTGGAAACATACAAACGGGAGCTTACTAATCTTCCAACATTGGTGAGAGTGGGGATGCGGACTCAGTACGGGGTGGTGGGGCTGAAAGAGATTAGGGTTAGGTTGAAACCCCCGAAGGAGGAGGGGTTCCCACCAATCCCAGTATTGGTAGGGAATGGGGCGGCATTGGGTGAACTGAAAATTGATCCCGAAGTCTGGGGGTGGCAGGTAGGTGACTCTGTGGTTAAAGGATTGGACCACTTAGACGCCAGTCTGATTCTCCAAAGGAAATCAGAGTCAGTGTCCATCTGTGAGAGGGTCGCTAGTCGATGGGAAAGACAAGTCCCTCACCTGGATCCACCTTCGCAATCCGAGTTCACCTAACTATGGACACAACTTCAAGTTATTCCGTCTCAGAAGTTGGCATCCCTGCTGTGGTTGCAATCTCACCTGGCGATTCCTACCTCTCAGTGGTTGGCAGATGAAGGGATGGAAGTAGAGGTAACATGCGGAAGATGTAAGGAGGCTCTGGAGACAATGCAACATGTTTGGTGGGAATGCCCAAGATCATGGAAATGGTGGAGGTGGTGGGACTACCACTGGAAAAGATTTGCAGGTAGGATGGATCTTATAGGACAGAGGTGGGTCCTTGCAGGTTGCCTGCCTCAGAACTGCAGTAGTTCAGAAGGCTGGGGCTACGTAGCCCAGGTCGGCAGGGCAATTATGTTCTGGGTGATTTGGGCCGACAGGAACAACCTCAGGTTCCAGGGGGAGAGCCTGCCAGAAAAACAGGCGGAAGCACTTTTCAAAAGCCTCCTTGCTACAGCCATCAGAGCAGATTGGGCGAGGAAGGTAACGCAATCGGACCACGACAGAGGCTTGTCGTGGTTCCAACGCACTTGGGGTCTGCGGCTGGCCCATGTGTCCTCGGATGGGAGGTTGGTGCTGGGGAATTGGGTGGAGAAACAGTAGGGTAGACACTGAACCAGGTGCACTCRGTTCCTGTGGGCAGTCGCGGTAGACTGCGGGGTGTGGGAGGGTAGGAGAGTGCCAGGCGTGGAGTAGGGAATATTGTTTCCCCCCGGCCGCATTGGGCCGGGTACCAGACCGTGAGTAGGTCTGTGTATAGGCTAATCTAGTTTGGGTGGGTAGGTAGAATAGGATTGTCTTGGGAGGGTAATTAAGGTGTGCGGGGTTGTAAGAATCATGTCAAAGCGGTTAGTACGTGTAAGGGGTTGAATGACTCTGTGATAAAGTAGACTGTGATAAGCTAAACCGAYCGGTCAGAAGGTGTGAGGGATTGATTGGTTCTGTGATAACGCAGACTGTGCTAAGCTAAACCGGCTGATGCTGCTGGGATAACTCCGGGTTGAAATGTGAGGTCCCCGGCCTCGTATTCATCTGTTGGACTAAAAGCAAAGAGAGTTAAAGGGGAAAAAAAAAAAAAAAAAAGGAGGGGGGAGGAGGAAGAGAGAAAGGAGAAGGGAGGAGAAAAGGGGAAATGGAGAAGGAGGGAGGGGGAAGAAGAAAGAGGGGAGAGGAAGAGAGAAAGGGGAAGAGGAAAGGGAGTGGAAGGAAGAGGGAGGGGAGGAGAGAGGAGGAAGAAAGAAGAGGAAGAGAAGGAGAGAAAGAAAGGGAAAGGATAAAAAAAAAAAGGACTGTTCAGCAGGTGCTGTGTCATCGGATGTGTCTCCATACGATTAATTGCGATGCCATTGAAAGTAGTAGCAGGTGTGTACAATAGTTTTATCATTTTATCATTTTTATCATTTTATCATTTTATCATTTGATTGTGTTCCTACCTATAAAATATAATATAAGATTGATTGGGATCAACAGTTGGCCAGTGAGGGTAGCAGGTGCGTACAATAGTTTTTGGGTACGTTTCAAAAAAATAGCCCGTTTGCGCTGCTAGTTTCACAGCAACATCAGTGGTGGGGCCCAAGTTTGGTTGCAAAAATACCTCTCTCGTTGCAGCTTTACAGGTCCCAGTTGCAGCTAAGTGAATCTGCACATCTAGCTCCCCAACAGCTGAGGTTACGGGATGGTACTACCCATCCCAGCATGAGCCCGACGTCCTCCACCATGCAATGCACAGATTCGAACCGGCGACTTCGGCCTCAAGAGCCAGGTATCTTAACCAGTACAGTCAGGACACGGTGTTCAAAAGTGGAACCATTCCGGTCGTGACATCCACCCCACCCCTGCAAGGTTGTAGTGTCCAACGCAACATACACCACACACAACACCACACGGACAGGGCAATTGTCGCACACCTCGCTCCCGCCGTTCAGCACAAATCTTTACCACCGGTACTCCCTCCCGTCCACCTACACGGGCCACATCACCCGGCGGTTAACGGGTGCTTCCACAACAGCTAAGTGAATCTGCACATCTAGTTCCCCACAGATTGCAAAACTCTGTGAGGCCGCGGTCCCATTTTCGTTTGCAAAAACACATCTTTCGCACCCGGACAACCTTTCCGCTGGGAAACTTTGACGACGCGCTATTTATTTCTGCGATTACTACCGATTAATAGTTTTATCATTAGTGGCGGGGCCACAGGAGGGACAACACACACCCCGACACAACCAGGATCAGCAACAGGACTGCAGAATGGAACCAGAATACCAACAGTCCTCTGCGGACCAACCACAACACATGATTGTCGGAAACGTCCACCAACAAAGCCACGACATGCTAAGGGAGCAACAACAGCACCAACACTGCCTTGACCTCCAAAAACAACAACAACTGCACGCGCAAGAACAACAGCATCAGCAACAACAACAACACTAGCAACAACAACAACAACAACAGCTATGCTTTCAACACCAAGCCCAAACACAGCTGTTGTGCCAGGCGCAGTTGCAGATCCAGGAACTCCACCATCAGCAACAACAACAAGCCATGCAACGCCAAGAATGTGAGCAGCAGCTTCACATTCTTTTGCAAGCCCAAATGGCACAGTACTACCAACAGCAACACCAACAGAGGCTGATACACCAACAACAGTTTTTCCAAAAAATGCACCTGCAATGGCAACAGCAGCTCTGCTGCCAACAACAACAAGTGCTGCAACAGCAACAAAAACATCTGCATATGTTATGGCAGAAGCAAGGTGCTCAGCAAGTAGTCCAGGTGCTGCAGCAGCCCCACAACCAACATGATCTGCGGTGGGTCGGAGAATCAAACTGGCGGAAACACCCTCCAAGAGATGGATACGTCTGCACCAGAGCACCAACCACAATCCCAATAATCCCACCAAGCCATGCCGGTGGTGATGGATCTGGAAATCCTCCCGCCGGCCTCTTCGCAGTCTGCGGAGCCAGCCCCCCCACCCCCGCCCCTGTTGGCCAATGAAGAGGTCACACAGAAACTACAGTTCTTAACTGACTGGACCCTCACCAAAATTTTCTCGCTTACGGAGGATAGACCGGAAGACAGACTCAAAACGAGATATTGGGGGGAGGCGAAGACGGTGCTCATGTACAGCCCGAGGGTCCTTGCAACAGGGGAGAAATACAAGACCGTCATGGCTATAGACTGGATGGACGTGGGGGCAGCTTTAGTTATGGTGGTTAATGAATTCTTGCATAAGATGAACAGCTATGCCAGCCTGAGGAGCTGCTGCAATGACAACGCTGCCCAGCTGGGAGGCTCACAGACCGGCCCTCGCGACGACGCATTCCTCCATGAAGGACTGGCTTGGCCCAAAGCCCTTGTGCATGAACTTTGCGCAACCTTGCACACTCCACCGGTTGCGTATGACCACGCCCATCCTGCCTTACTTAGCGCTCCACCGCTTCGAGGCTATGTCCACCCGCTGGAGGGATCAAAAAACGAGATGATCCTTGCGCCCACCCGACAGCTTACTGTTGTGGAAATCATCCAGGATGACGAAGACGACGAAGTGAACACTCCCTCGCAGCTAGCTGATGATGACCGCGCTCTTGTTTCCCCCTCCAAAAAGATGAGGGAGCTCATGCGACTCGAAGAAGATGATAGCACACCGGTTGCTATGCCACCGGGAGTGGTCATCTTCCCAATCACAAGGGTGGGGGAAGGAGGTGCATGGGTGCTGGGCCTGCGGCCCCCACAGCAGGATACTCCAGCTCTCCTGGACGTCGGGCCAAATGGCCTCACGGTGGATGGATGGAGGGGAAGCCCCTCCACACCAGTCATCTTAAAAAGGTTGAACTGCTGGCTTCAGGAGACGGCCACTGTAGGGGTGCTAGGGGCGGTGTTCCCTAAATCACTCACTTTCCCTAAGGGAATCATCCCAGTTTTCTTGCTGGTTGACCCCAACGTCAGACTGCAGAAAAGGGCTTCACATGGTTTAACCACAGTCGACTCATGGGCCTCGCTTCCTATCGCTTCAGGGCCAACACTGATTGGTCACTCAGACAAGTCTTTGTCTTTATGCAGATCTTCCTTGAGGACTGTGTACTCGAGGAGCACAACCTGTGGGATGACCCTCCCTTCGTCCTCCCCATCAAAACAACTGACTAACCACCGATGACAAAGCAAACACACAGTCCACAGTCCGCAGACACAAATCTCAGCCCCATAATGGACAGCCCACCTACACAGCGCCAACAAAACGACCGACATCAGATCACGGACCCCTCCATGTGCCAGTCCCCTGCCTCGCACCCACCAGGACCACCATCCCTCAACCGATCCACCCCCGCCCCCCCACCACCGCCACCACCACTGTGCCCAGTGAGGGACCCCGCACATACTAGTCACCCCCCCCCTTGCGCCCCAAAACCAGGCACCCGCCGCAATGGGCAGTCAAATTAGCTCAGGCTGATATCGACATACGCTCACTCAATGTCAATGGACTTATACAAGCGACGCCGGAAAAAAAAACAAGCCATATGGACAATGCTTAAATGCCTGGACATCGGCAGGTGGCCAGATGCAGTGTGTGTCCAAGAAACGCACGTCCAAGATGACACCTCCAAGATACCCCTTCGCACGTGGAAAAAGGAAAAAATATCTGGCCTTACGCCTCCTTCAAGGCCCCCGCAATAGAAAGGGCGTCAGCAGGAGTGGCGATTTCGATTCCCCCCTCCTCCAGGCTCAAACCACTATCTGCACAACACGACCATTTGCAGGGCAGATGGGTATGCCTGAGGGTAGCATATGAAGAGGACGAGTTTTATCTTGTCAACATCTACGCCCCTAGCGATCCTGTGCATAGGGTGGACCTGTGGCTTACCTTACGCCAACAACTCCTCGATGACGCCCCGATTATAATGGCAGGGGACTTTAACACCACCCTCGATCCAGTGATGGACCGCAGGTCGACCTCGCAACGACTGGACCCGTCGGCGTCATCGCTGCCACAGCTAGGGCCGGACATCCTGATGCTCAGGCAACTGATGGCGGATAGGGGCCTGCGGGATGCCTACAGAATGTTACATCCGACAAAAAGGGCCTACACGTGCTTGTCGTCCAGGGGGGACCGGGGTCTGGCCAATTCACGTATAGACCTCACGCTCGTCTCTAAGGACTTACTTGGCCTGATTTCCACTGCCGAAATAACTACCATTAGCCCATGTAAGTCTTTTGACCATAGAATGATCACGCTGGGACTCTCCTTCCACACCCACACCAAAAGGGGACCAGGGTTTTACAAATTCAATGCCTCGCTGCTATCCCCACCCAAATTTAAAGACTTGGTTAATGAATTTTGGACCTACTGGCAGTCCCAGAAACCGGAATCTGGGGATAGGGTTGCCTGGTTCAATAAGGGTATAGCTCAGCTAAGGGATAGGGCCAAAAAAAAATTTATTCAATATGCACGGGATCGTAAAGCCATTCTTGATAAACTCATGCGAGACCTGGAAGAGTGGGATGACACGCAGATGGCTGACCCTCTACATCAGCCCTCATTCCAGCAACTGCAAGAAGCACGAGATCACCTTCACGCATATATACAAAGTCAAACCCAATCATGGAGGATTCAGGCTAGAATTAAAAAATCCCACACTGACGGGACAATGGCAAAGTCTTTCTTTCGTAAAGCTAAAGCCAGAACCCGGGCTGCCACAGTTCCTAGACTCAAGCATCCCCTCCACGAAGATGCGCAGGTGGCCTCTAACGCATACGCAATTGTGGACTATGCCTCCCAGTACTACCAGCACCTATTTACCTCCCAGACCCCCAACAAGGACCCGGCAGAGGTCTTGCAAGCAAGAGAAGATCTGCTACAAGCGCTCCAGTCCCGCCTCACACCGGATCAAAAACATCACCTGGAAGCCCCAATTACCTCTATCGAAATTTGGGAGGTCCTGAAAGGAATGGAAGATGAGAAAACACCTGGTATCGACGCTTTCCCCAAAGAATTCTGGGTGCACTTTTGGGATCTGCTCCAAGACGATCTTATGAGCTATATAGTGGCAATTTAGGTAGAGGGTTCCTTCGGGGGAATGATTGGCCAGGGAGTTACCACACTCCTCCATAAGAAAGGGGACAAGGAGGATATAAGGAACTATAGACCCATCACTCTCTTCCCGGTCCCCTACAAAATGGTTGCTAAGGCGCTGACCAACCGCCTGCTGCCCCTGATGAACATGTTGATTCATCCGGACCAAACTAGATTTATGCCTAACCGCAACATCCAAGACAACATCCTTTTAGTCAATGAGACTATCAAGTATGCCAGACAACGGAAAGTACCGGCGGCAATTCTGGTCATTGACTTTGAAAAAGCGTATGACCACGTTGACTGGGACTTCTTGGACATGTGTCTGGCTAAGATGAACTTCGGACCGTCGTTCTGCCACTGGATTCGCCTCCTTCACAAGTCGGCCACCACGAACATAATGATCAACGAGCATCTTTCGCCCCCCATTGCATTGCAGAGATCGGTGCGCCAGGGAGACCCTATTGCGCCGCTGCTCTTTGTTATTGTAATGGAGACTCTCGCATCATTGACCAGGGCCGACCCGCAGATTAGCAAGGTGCCCATCCCTGAACTCCCGCAACACCTCATTCCGATGACGTCGCTGTTTGCGGATGATCTCACCGTTCTCATACGTGCAGACGCCGACAGCATCCGGGCTCTCATGTGAGTTATACATCAGTTCTCATTAGCGACAGATATGAAAGTTAATTGGGGCTCCAAGACGGAAGGCTGGTGGTTGTGCCCTCTGGACCAGCCCCCCCTGCAGCAGCCTGCAGTTAAGTGGCAAGCAAAAGAAGAAGCCATTAGGATTTTGGGCGTCAAACTGACATCATTGGGCCCTCCCCCAGATCACGGGGACGCACTGGTACACCTGGCAATAGACCGCCTGGCAAAGTGGGAAGGTCTCCAAACCTCGGTGATGGGCCGGGCCTTGGCAATTAACAACGCTATCCTCACGGCGATATCGTACAAGCTCGCGGTGTGGCCATTAACGAAACAACAATACGCCCACCACTTTTCACCACTTACCTGTGGAAAAATGCAGCAAACTCCCAAACATGCATCCACAGAGTGGGCTGGGACGTCCTCACCCAACCAAGACTCAAAGGGGGACTCGGCATTCTCGATCCTGAAAGAGAAAGCGAAGCACTGATCTTCAAAGTACTGGTCAGATTGTTGTTGGGGAATGACATCCCTTTGGGACCTCTGGCCTGTATACAAATAGCTAACCTGGCCCCGCAGGCGACGGGCACACAGGGGGTGCACCCGCTCCGATGGCTAACGAACAGCCACTAGACAGTTCCGGGCCCATGCCAGCATGGACACGCAGCAACTGCCCCGGCGCAAGCAACCCGTCAAGTCATCCCGAACGATCCCCTGTGGCCCTTCATAATCAAACTTTGGAGGAAACGGGGCCCCACGCAAAAACATCCCCAGAACAGATGGCACACGGTGTGGAGGCAGGCACTCTTTGGCAACCCCCATATCCTGGATCATGCACGCAACCCCTGCCTGCTCACTGCCAACTCTCACTGGGTTTTTTT
>BFEA01000418.1:201048-214617 GCA_003427395.1 Chara braunii | reverse complement strand
CCCCAGGGGGGGGCCGAGGTCGGGCCAAAACTGCAATATCGCAGTTTGGCCCAGGGGGTGCAGGCTGCGACTGCGCACCCCCTGTATTTTTATTTTTATTTTTGATTTTATTTTTTTTGTTTTTTGTTTTTTTACTTTTTTTGCCGGGGCCAGGGGTGCCGACCCCCGGCCCCCGGGACCCCCGCCGGGGCCCCGGGGCCGGGGCTCGACAACCCTGGTGTGCTTATCCCTCCAAAGGGCCACTTTGGCCAGGGGGGGTGATGAGATCCACTCGTTACATGTCGGTGGTCTACCTTCCGCTGTCATGGAGATGCCTAGCACCCTAATGGAGGCCTCTTTAGGGAGCCAGTTAATCCTGGGTTGTTCGGGGGGTCTCACACCTTGATGATGTATCCACCAACCCAGGGTTTTGTTCCCCCAGTTCACTCTCATGTCCGACAGTGCGCAAAAGCGGTCCATCATATACTGCACCGCTTCCATTGCTTCTTTGGAAGCCTCCACCATCAGTGTGAGATCATCAGCGAATAGCGAGCACACTGGGATGGCCTCTTTTGGTATGGCCGCCACCTGGATTCTGTTGAGGTCTTTGTGAGATCTCAGGTTGGCAGCCAGTGCCTCCATGACAATAATAAATAGGTAGGGTGCTATGGGATCGCCCTGTCGAACTGACCGCTGCAGGCAGATGGGGGGCGCCAGGTTGCCATTGACCATGACTCTAGTGGTTGCGTTCACGTGGAGGATTTCGATCCAGCGTCGGAAGTTCCCCCCAAAATTTAGTTTATGTAGGCATCTATCCAAGAAGAACCAGTCTACATGGTCGTATGCCTTCTCAAAGTCGATGAAGATGATAGCAGCATTATTTATGGATTGCCTTGATAGCTTGATCACCTCATTGACCAGGAGTATGTTGTCGTGTATCTTTCTCCCTTGGATGAAGCCAGTCTGGTTAGGGTGAATGATGTCTCGCATAACTGGTGTCATTCGATTAGCTAGAGCTTTTGCTAGAAGCTTGTAGACCGCAGTGAGGAGGGTGATGCTCCTGTAGTTTCTGATATTGGTCCTGGCTCCTTTTTTGTAAAGGAGAGTCAACACTCCTTGCCCCACTATGTCACCTATCTGTCCGGAGTCCCAGACCGCGTGGTAGAAGTCCATGAGATCCAGTGCGATAATGGGCCACATAGTGTCCCAAAATTCCTTGGGGAGACCATCCAGGCCCGGGGTCGTTTCGTCGTCCATTTGCTGGAGCGCCTCCCAGATCTCTTCCTTGGTTATAGGTGCATCTAAGGTTTGTTTCTGCTGGTCGGTGATGGTGCTCATAAGTGGATCCAAGAATGCATCAATCTCTTCCGACCGATTGCCCTGCTCATGACGCCGGCATTCGGGGGTGAACAGTTCTTGGTAGAAATCTCTGGCTATTTTGGTGCATGCTGTCGTGGATGTGTGGAGGTTTTCTGGGTGGCCTTTCGGGTCCTCAAGGGCCTCAATTGTCGCTCGCCCTGTTTTGGCCCTAGCCATTGCGAAGAATCTCGCGTCCATTGCTCCCTCTGTATTGTACTTGGAGAGCTTGCCCCGGATCCTGGCCCCCTGCCACCTGTGTTCCATGTGCCCCATGAGTTGTCTTTCTAAGGACAGGATCGTCTCATTTTGCTGTTCGAGGGCTTGCGGTACGTCATCTTGTGATTGTAACTGTTGTAGTTGGTGCTGAAGATTCAGCTCCTCCGCGTGGCGGCARGYYGCGAGTAGTTTCGAGTATTCGTTGCACTTGCGACCTAAGAAAGCTAGGCCGTTATTGAACCACGCTATGTCATCGTCAATTTGGTTCCTTTTGGTTTTCCAAAAGGACCAAACGTCCTTGAGGTAGTCTGTAAAACGGTCGTAGGAGAGGAGTGATGTGTTGAGTTTGTAGAAGCCTCTACCTTGGTCGGGCTTCTTTCTAAAGGAGAAGATTGTCACACACATGGCATGATCCAGGCCTGGGTGGGGGCTTTTCGGGAAAATCTCTGCAGTCTGCAGGCCCCCTTGCAAGTCCTCCGATGTCAGGATCAGGTCTATGCGAGACTTTGATGCATTCACTGTCGCGTTCTTGCGGAAGCATGTGATGCGGCGAGCCGTTGGGTAGCTCCGC
Source organism: Chara braunii (assembly GCA_003427395.1). NCBI lineage: Eukaryota > Viridiplantae > Streptophyta > Charophyceae > Charales > Characeae > Chara > Chara braunii. Next base: position 212,492 of record BFEA01000418.1, on the reverse strand, counting down.
CGAAAGGTGTCAAAGAGGTTTAGAGATTGGGAGAGGTCGGGGATCATACCTTCATCTTGCTCAATGTAGCCCGGGCAGGGGGACGGGGTCTTCCATCTGTCGGTCCACCTATCTGGGGCTGCGTTGAAGTCTCCCACCACGATGGTGGGTATGCCCACCGGTAGCTTATCCTTCAAGGATTCCAGGAAGGTCCGTCTCTCCGTTGGATCATTTGGTGCGTATATGTTGAGGATGGTGACCACTTCCAATTCCAGCATGGCCAAGAGGTAGACCCATCTGCCCTCGCGTGGGTCCGCTGCCCAGTTGAGCATCTCCACTTTGGAGCCCGGAGGGATCCATATGGCAGCTCCGCAGCTGCCCGGGCGGGGGGCGKGGGCCCGAAAGGCCTGATGAGGCCAGATCTCCTTGTGTGTGTGGTTGTGGTCCGGGGTGTCCATTGGGTGAGTTTCTTGTACGCAGATCACATCCGGCCATGTCCTCCCTTCCACGCCGCTTAATTGGTCTATGATGGCCTGTCTTTTGGAGGCCTGTGCTGAGGCCAGGCCGTTGACATTGATAGAGCGCAAGTCAAGGTCCACTTGCTGTTTAAAGAGGTTCCAGGCCTTATCCCTGCCATAGAGCGCGTCTACCACATCCATTGCTTATTATTGCAGGATCTCCCCAGACCTGTGAGAGGGAGCGTTGTGTTTTTTTTTTATTATTTATTTTAGCGGCAACCACTTCGCTGAGTCCAAGAAGCTGCCTTTTTGCAGACTGCGCATCCTGAGCATGCTCACCAGGAAAGACTCAACCTCTGTTGCCGTCCAGAGGTCCCCATTTTTTATTTTTAGGATTTGAAGGTCCAAGAGGGCCTCGTTATCAAACCAGCGCATGTTCGTATTAGGGCGGTCGTACTGTAGGTAGATGTCCCTGAGACTGAGCATGTCCCGCCCATAGGAGATGACCAGGGCAGAGGTGGCGCCCTCAGGGAGGAGACCTTGGGCCAACAGTGCGATATCCTGTTTCCTCAGGGAAAGATTGTCTGCCCAAGATGTTAAGGAGAGGAAGAGGGCCGAACGGCCCTGTAGAGAGACGTCCCCATGTACTGCGTTAGGCGGGACTGACAGACCCACTTCCCACTCCCCATGAGCTTGTCGAACTGGGAGGAGCAATATGCCCTTGCTGGATGTTGTAGAAGGGGGGGCCCTTTCTAGCAGTTGACGTAATTTTTGTCTCCTGCTAGTAAGGGACGTGTCTGGGGGCTCGGTGGACTGGGTGGGGGTGTCGGGGGGATGGGGGGGAGGGGGGGAGGGGGGCGCTGGTGGCTGAGCTGGTGCTGCCGACTCCCAGGCTGGTAATTAATGCGAGGCAAAGACCATTTCCCAGACCTGTGGCTTGGGATTGAGAAGGTTGGTGCGGGGTCTGCTGAGCATCCCTGTCATCCGACCCCTCCTTCCGGCGTTCCTGTGGGTCTGTGGGGCTGCTTATCTGTTGATGGGATGCTGGGCAGCCCTGCTCTCCAGGCTGGGTGGGTGCGGAGGTCATTTCTGCCTCGGTGTCTGGTTGGCCTGTCTCCCCTGAGGTGCCGTTGCCTGTGTGGTCGTCCCCGCCTTCCGACCGGGGAGCCTCTCCCTCGGTGGGGCTGTGCTTTTGTGTTGTAGTGTGGTCCGCATTGCCGTTTCTTGTGTCTGTGTGGCCCTCCACTCCTTCCGTTCTGGTGTACTCCCGTATGTCTGCGCGGGGTTTCTCCCCCTCTGTATTGGTTTGCTGTAGCGTGGCAGATCCTTGGGTGACACTCCCGGTGAGGCCGTCCACGCCATCCGGGGCTGGAGGGGGGGTGAACCTGGTGAGCACGATGCCTAACAACGTATGGCAGATTTGTGGCCAGGTTGATCCTTGCGGTGGGCCTTGGGTCAAGGCGGTGTGGAGGCTGGGGCTGGTCTCCAGCAGGGGAATCAGATCTCTGTAGACAGTGTCCTAAGCCTCCTCGGTTCTATTCCGGTATTTCATTCGCAGGTTGTCCATCAACCAATCCGCCACCTCTTGTAGGACCATCCCTCGCTCAGTCTCATTGTTTGGCTGCATTTTCGGTTGTGGCGAGTGCTCCGTCGGGGTTGTGTCGTCCTCTCCCTGGGCTTCTGTCATCTCCACCTCAGGCGGAGGAGGAGCGTCTGGTATGATTTCGATTTCCATTGGTTCGGGGCCAAAGGCTTTCTCGAACGGGTCTTTGGGTTGCGTCGGTTCTGCTTCGTGCTGCCCCGGCCTCTTCAGCGAGGGTTGTGCAGGCTGGTTCGGTTCTGGCTCGGGTGGAGGGTGGGGTTTTGCACTGTGACCCTCCTTCTTCTGTGTGCCCCCAGTGGTTTTCTCGATGGGCAGATGTCATTTGGCACTGGGGCCCCAAGTCCGCCAGTTTGGTTTCTCGCTGGGCTCAGGTTGTTTCAGGGCGTGTCTCTCGTCGTTCAGAGGGGCTGGCGGCTTGGGGTTCGGCCGCCCGGGATCTGTGGGCTCAGGTTGTTTCGAGGCCTGCTTGTCCTCGTTCAGAGGGGCTGGCGGTTTGGGGTGCGGCCGTCCGGGATCTGTGGCCTTCTCGGGTTTGCGTGCCGTTTCCTGTCGGGGGGGGGTCCACTCGTTGGGGGGTCGGGTGGCCCAACAGGGGGTCCCTCTCCCTTCCCAGGACCAGCCCTTTACTTTACCCGAGGGGTCCCTGTCATCGAGAAACACCCATCCTTCATGGCCCTGGTCCGCCGGGTATCATCTGTTGGGTCTGCGTGGGTCCGGGCGGAGCCTACCAGTTGGCAAGCCCCTGTTGTTGGGGTGATGGGGGCAGGCCGACTCTGTACTGAGGTGGCCGTATGCCCGACATTTGAAACACCACGGTCGGAACTTATGGGTTGTGTGGATCTGAAAGACCTTGCCTCCCATCTTGTAGGGGACGATGTCGTCGATCGAGAACGACTGGTCTTTAGGCAGGTCCAAGGCCAGCATCAAGTAATCGTCACGCTTTCCCACGAAGGATGGGAGCGGGTCGATAGTGTCAACAATGGTATAATGTTGACCGAAATCGTGGACGAAGGCCGCCTGAAGCTCCACCGGGATGTGTCGCAGTTCGACCCAAAAATAGTCTCTCATCAACTGTTCCCGTTTCTCCTCTGGGCTGACTTTTTTGGGTTGCCAGGGATATATTCTGACTTTCGAGCGCTCCCATTTGATTGATTTTCATCCGTCTATCTTCCTTTTGTCTTCTGTGAAGAGGCTGAGGATGGTAAATACCGTCGAGGAGAGAGGCTGAATCATGAAAAATTCCTGCACCGCCTCGGGGTTTCCTTTTAGTTCTTCCAATCGTTTGTGTATCCATCGGATTTTATCATTCACGGATTTGTGTGCCACATCTCCTAGGAAGAGCCAGGTGCTGGCATGCTGTCTGTAGATGTTATCCCTTTCTTCTTCTTTCCCGGGGGGGTATGTCTTCATCACTGTTTTTCTCCCTCCCTGGTCTACCACCTGGTTTTGAGAGGGGAGAAGGAAGAGGGTTAAAAAGTACGCCCTCGCCGACGAGAGGTTGCGGAGGGGTACTTTCTGGGTCTCTTCCTGGCCCTGCTGTGAGTCTTGAACGGAGCGTCGGATATCCAGAAATTTTTCTTGAATTGTTGTTCTCACGCGCTGGGCCCAGGTGGGTTTCTGTCCCCCGTGTTTGTCGTTTTTGTTCATCCCCACTATCTGCGTTTGTTTCCCGCTTTCTTAGCTCTTTTCCTCCTCGGTTAGCATTTCTTCGTCCTCCACCCCGTTCTTTTCCGCCTCCTCTTCCTCCTCCTCAATTTCACTCTCATCTTCCATCTGTGTATCATTGCCGCCTCCTACCGCTCCAATCGGTGATTTGTCTTCCTCCTCGTAATTTGCCTTTTCTCGGTAAGGGGGGGGGGAGGGTTGTGGTGGGGGCAGCGATGGTCGAGTCTGCTCAATCGGGGCGAGGCGCTCTTTGAACGCTTCGGTCAAACTTGGCCAGCGATTTCGATCCAATGGGTGTGGATCTGGGCGCGCTGGTTGGACTGGCCGAGGGAGGGGGGACCCTCTGGCTATCGGTCTTCCATATGGAGACACTGCCAGCTGTCTAGCCGGGTCATGCCGTGACGCCCCCTTATAAAAAAGAAGGGGGCGCGACGACCGCCTCTTTTGGAGGCCCTGATCAGCCTCGTGCTCCATGGCCAAGAGGGATTTGCGGGCTATGCACGTGAATGAAGTGCAGCGGAGCTGTGTGTTACGCTCCACAGGGTTCTGTGTGGTTGTTATTTCCGTGGTTCGTTCTGTGTATTTTCGCAATTGTACAGTGTGTTTGTTGATGCAATTGCTTAACCTGACTGATTTACTTTCGTTTCTTTCTCTCTCTTTTTGAGGTTGGTCGTTGCTGGCTTGGGGAAACGTTGGGGAGGGGAGGTGGAGAGGGGGAGAGGGGGGGGGCTGAGGGGCAGAGGGTGTTGTACTGTCGTTTTGCCGCCTATTGTCGTGGATTCATGGAGTCGCACTTTTCCTGCTTCACGACGCCACTTCTGGCTGTTAAAATTGTCCCTCCGCTCCTGCCACGTGGACGAGACCACTCAGCGTCTTCCCCTGTCCCTATGCAACCAAAATTGTCATGTCCAGGACTTTTCCTCCACTGCTCGCCAGTCCCTTTCCCAGTCGTCCCTCCCGCTGTTGGACACTGTCACTAACTTACGCGTTACTCACTTCTTCCTTGGTTGGCTTGTCCTTGTCTTCGCACACTTTGGTCTCACCATAGGCACACTCCACTGTGTCTCCGTCCGAGTCAGCACCGATTGCCACGTGTCGGAAACGTGGTGGCTGCAGAGCTCCACGTGGAACCCCCACCTAGGAGATAGGGGGCCGGGGCATAGCACGCATCAGCCCGTGATGCGGTATGTCCCAGCGCCGAAGTTTGGCCGCGCGTGCGCTAGGCGCCTCAGAGCCAACTCTCACTGGTTGATTTGGGCAAAGAATGGGATTTATACCATTGGGGACCTATGGGATCCTAAAACGAACGCCTGGGCAACACCGCAACACCTCCAAGCTAGACTGAGGTATGTAAAGAAAGTGGACGAAAAACTGGACCAGTTAAGGGAGGCTCTGCCCTTGGCCTGGCAAGTTGCCCTTGCTGCAGGACCCACAATACAACAGCACGACTGGGTCGTCAGATATGCTGACCTCCCCCTCCCGCCCGCAGTGTATAGAGTACTGACGAACGACGGAGAGAGATGTGCAATGGAAGCCTTCGAACCCGCTAAGCCCGGGGCCCGCTTCTCTAAGCTTACGAGGAAACAAGACATGGATGCCACTGACGGGTGGGGTGGTCTGATGATAGTAAGGGTAGTGGGGGATCAAGACAACGGCTATTATGCATACGAGCCCACATCGCCAGTAGCCACGCTGCCTTTTGATCCGGATGAGTGGGAATAGCCTGACCGAAACCCCATGCATTTGTGGGACTACACAGTCAGAGGAGGATACAAAATGTCCCGCCCGGACCTGCCGATTGACCACAGACTGCTCCAAAGATGGGAGCGTGACTCACCTGTGGACGCCAGCCTGTTGCGAGACCTGTCTTGGAGCTCATACTCCCAGATTCTCCCCACAAACCTTAGGGCATTACAGTAGCAGATCTTGCACCGCTGTCTCCCTACGCCGGACTGGCTCGTGACAAGAACAGACCTCGAGCAGAAAGGCTTACTGTCTCCCATTTGCGCCTACTGTGGCAGGTCCTCGCAGCCAGCCAGGGCAACCCTGGAACATTGCCTGCTGGCTTGCCCAATGGTTGCTCAGATATGGAGGTGGTGGGACGCATCGTTTCACCACCTGGCCGGCTTCCACATCCCCTGGGACGTTGGCCTGCTCCTGCTCAACAGAAACCAGAACCTGATGAAATTATGGACCCCCTTCGCCACTAACCTCTTTGCCTACATGAGGCTACAGGTGCTGATGCTGGCCTGGAGAGCTAGGTGCTCCTTTGAGAGAAAGGACCACCAGTTCGGGCTACACCAGGCACAACAGGCGATAGAAGAAGTAATTAGAGCCCGGACCCACGAAGCCTGGAAGGAAACGCAACGACACTACCTCAACGAGAAAGAACCCACGGTCAGACAAGCCCTCCGCGACTCTTATCTCCAAATCTGGCAGGACCCCAACCATACCTTTTCAGAGTTGGATGATGGGCTTCACATACATTGGAAACCCTGGAGAGCAACAGAGTCTGCCTGGAAAAGAAGACCGCTGGGGGACTTCGGTGTCCCATACCTCCCAACCAACTTCGTCTTACTCCCGACCCCTCCGAACTAACTTCACCTCCACCTATACTACGATGTGCCCCCCCGCTCCCTTCCCCTCTCCCCCTCCCTTCCCCTTCCCCCCTCATCCACCTATGATTGACTCGGAGGACAACAACAGTGTTGTGGACCACCAGCTACAAAGGGATAAGAGTGAGGCCGGAAAGTCACGACACCGGCTCCACGAAGAGTTGTTTAATCGTGGGTGGCCAAGGCCCAAGCGGAGACAGCATGCCTCCATGTTTGCAGAGACTCGGATGCACCTACGACGAACAGCGGCAGCTTCAGGCCCGGATGACTACACCACTCTGTTGCCCTTCGGGGCTACTTCGGGATCTGGTGCTCACAGCAGGCAAAGTATTAAATGTCTGTGCTTAGAAGTTAGATCAACGGTCTGGAAGTGTCATTTGCTGAGCTATTGCTCGAAAGCTGTAGACTGGGTCTCAGCTGCCGCAAAGTAGTCAATGTCTGAGTTTGGAAGTTAGATCAATGGTCTGGCTGTGTCATTTTCTGAGCTACTGGTCGAAAGTTGTAGATTGGATCTCCATTGCCCACGACGGCATAGCATATCAAACAACTCTATCCAATTTGTCTGTACAAACATTCGTTGCAACATTGGGGACGCTGGACCCGTTTTCCAGCAGGTGTCGCTCCCCACCAATAGATGGAGCCCCTGAGGAATGCTAGGGGTGTCTGCTCTTACCAGCATCCCTAGCAATTCTGCAGGTGTTTCTGTTGGGGAAAAAAAAAAAAAAAAAAGTTTCGTTACAAAAATACCTCTCTTGTGGCAGGCCTGCAGCCTTGTCAGGTCCCGGTAGTTTCACAGCGAAACTATTTGCGGCTGCGGTCCCGCCTTCGTTTGCAAAAATACATGATCTTTCTTTCACACCCGGACAACCTTTCCGCTGGCAAACTTCGACAACGTGCTATTTGTTTCTACAACTACCCCATAGTTTTATCATTTTTATGAATCCTGCTACTACCGCATGCGGTGTATCTTTCCATATTCTAGCGGAAGATTCACTCTCGTTTTGCACATTTCGAGAGTTGATGACGTCTCAATCTTTGTGCGCTTCTCCAACTCTACCGATTCCTCTTTTCTCAAAGCTCAGTCTATGGTCTATCTTTTTCACAGGTGCTATGATTCTCATCTCACTCTGGAGCAAACTAATGATGGCAGTAGTTGGGACTTTATTGGCTGTGTTGTCAAAGTCTTCGACGATCCCGATAGAATTGGTTGTCTGGCATTACACAAGAATCAACGGGCTATTTCAGAGCAGGGTCTCGTTTTTCGTAGTTCGCAAGACTTCGCATCCTTTCAGGACAGCAGCAGAAGATGGCAGTGATAATATCTTTTTTGCATCGGGCCCGAATTTTCACAAATCTCCCAAGGCTTGAGGTCGTGTTGCTACGCACCTTGACGCATGAGTTGTGGTTGTGAGGTTATCCTGATTTCTACATTGACTTTGCTCTGGAAAACTTCTCTCGGAAATTCTCTGGCTATTGGGATCATTGGTTGGGGGTCTTGACGAAGTGGGATCGCTTATTCCCTTGGCGAAGGGACGTTGCAAGTGTTGATCACTAGGGCTTGTATTAGGGCCGTTCAGGTACTCTGGATTTTTTTCATTCTTTTCAGCCTGTTCGGAGTTTTTCTGGGTCTTAACAACATATTGATTTGAGCTATGCCTTTTATGCCCTTGTGTTGTATAGGGGGACCATTTGCATATTCTCTTCTTTGGATTTGTTACGATGTTATATGGTAGGGGGACCTATATGGTAGGGGGACCTAATCCATGCGTTTCTCTCACTTTTGAGAAAACTGTTATAACCTTGGGAGTGTCGGCAGGTTATAACCATAGGATGGCGGTTGCAGTTGCTTTCCTGCCCTGATTGAGCTGGGCCTTCATCGTTTGTCTTTCCAGTAGATTAGGGTGGGTTTCTGAGTGCCTTGGGAGTGTCGACAGGTTATAGCCCGAGGATGGCGGTTCTCAGTTGGTTTTGTGCTCCGACTGAGCTGGGCCTTGAACTTTCATCCGCCTTTTGATGATTCTTTTAGAACCTTGTTGCTTTTTTGGACTTCACCTGGTATCCGATACATTATGCCTGCAACTCCGCACTTGGTTGCACGCAAGGTTGACGGGACAAATCCAACAAATCCAACATCCTCGACTCACATCATCAACCACTAACAATTTACGGTTGGGAATTGGTACCGGAACATCAGCATGTGGGACCTAACGTACAAACCACAGATGTACCTCATCCAAGGTTGACAGGACACCTCACAATGCAGTTTTCTAAGATCAACGGCGGTCAACTTTCGATCCACTATCTACGGTTCTACTGAGTTGAAACTGACACTCACCTTGGTTGAAGTACGGCCTCACTGGTCCGTCCGCTCCCACTGTCTTGACCTGCGACTGTGTAAGTAACAGGCGCCTGGCCAGCTACGATAGCTTGCGTACTCTCTCGAGCTGCGCCTTCCAGGCCCCGACCGCTCGCAGCGTTCATCGCAAATGCAAGCCTGCGTGCACGCCACACAAAGGGGTCAGGTCTTTCAGATGTCGAGTCCTTCTCCTCGCCTTGATTTGGTCAGAGGACTCTCAGGTCGCAGTCCTTCGGGTTTCGTTCCCAAGTCAAAGTCGATTGTCTACCATCACTACTCTCGGGTCACAGTCCCTCGTGTCTCGTCGACAAGTCAAAGTTGATTGTCTACCATCACTACCGCGTCTGTCACCTCAAGTCGAAGTCATTCGGGTTCAGTCGCCAAGTCAAGTCGTTCGTTGTCATCGGCAGTCAAGTCAGCGCCGCCTCCTGGTCAGTCTCTGTAGTCTGTCCGCCCTGTCTCGGTAAGTCAGCCCCACTTCCCCACCCGGCTCACCATAAACCCGTCCGCAGAATCGGAGACCTACCACCCCCCCTGCCTAATCCTATCAATCAACCTCGCAACGCTGCATCAGACTCCTCGTTCACTTCTTCATCCTTTCATTCTGTCTATACCGACACAACGACAATTTTCGACCCTTTTCTTCTTTCATTCTTCCCATCCAACCTCACGGTCCAATCCCTGGATCCTATACCAGACGCAAGGTTGTCAACCATCTTCTCTTCACTCATCACTCCCCTCCGCTCCTCCTTAACCTTACCCCCCATAACTGCAGACGAAAATATACAACACATCTTCGTTATAGACCCTCCATCCGCCTCTCTCCTCCCTCTTCACGTTTTTTGTCCTCCCTCCATCATTCCAAAGTTCCTCACCTCTCTGCAATCTACCTTCGTAGAACGTAGATTCGGTACTAATCTTGTCACTTCTGACCTCCTCGAATTCGTAGAGGAAGCAGCCTTTTGCACTTTCCAAAATGGCGCTCAGTCCTTTTTTTTTCTCAAGAGAGATCAGGCCATGGAGCTACTTTCCCACTCCTTCTACTCTAATCTACTTCTCTCCTTAATGTCCGTAGGAACCCGCACCCTCAATTCCCTCACCACCCTGGAGCAAGCAAGAGCATGCTCAGACCTCAACGAGTACAAGGTACAGCATGACCACGACCTGCGCATCCCCTTCTACTGCTTCTCTCTCTGCCTGGCATCTGCAAGGGTCGATTCTTCGAGGTTCTGGGTTAACGGCGGATTGCTCAACCTAGCAGAGAACCTCCCCTCTCTCGGGAGGTTACCTAGTTTCATCTCCACGTTGGCCTTCTTCTTCAAGGGTTTCTTCAATCAGCTAGTCAAGGGAGGTATTTCCCATCTCCTCCTCCAACTTCTGGTCCAATCAGGACCAGGGCCTTGGTTCAGAGCACTTACTGATCAAGCCTGCGGATCTTCAGTACAGTACCAGCCTGAGCCGCACTTCCCAAGGGAGGCAATCTATCCATCTCAGTTGGCGCTTCCACGCCTCATTCTGAAGCTCCAAGACGCAACGCACATCTTCACATTCATTGACCAAGAAAACCAAGATGCCTCCGAAGAAGAAGGATGAAGCCGCCCCCAGTAGAAGAAGAAGGGTTCACCGCATATCCTCTTATTATGCTTCTGAATCCGATTCTCCTCCTCCTATTAGACCAATACCGGTTCAGCAACTTCTCCTAGTCCCTCAACCTCCCCCTCCATCCCCCCATACCCCATCTCTCACCCCCCCAACCCGCCCCCTCCCAAAGTTAGTAGATCAAGAAGAAACCCGCGTATTTTCAGGGGCTTGGACTACATTTTTCTCCTCTGCATCATCATTTTGTTTCTCCTCGTCCTTTTCATCTTCTTCCTCATTCTCTTTCGATCACCATTCCCCTCAACCTCCCTTCCACCTAGTTCAATTAGTAGATTCTAAGAATGACATTTGAGGATTAGAACTATCTGGGTCATTAGCAATATTAGCATCTCCATGGTTGAATGATTGAGAGTGGAGGTAACTACAGTATGATTCTACTATGATTGAGCGGCTTCAAGCCGCAAGGCAATGGACATAGGCCAGAGGCTGTGTAGGTCTCTTCCTGATAAAATAGGAAAATGAAAGTCCATCGATAATGCCAAATCGCTCAGAAGTGAGTCAAGGAAATGGGCCGCAGGCCCGCACACTGCGGGAAAATCGAGTTCCCAACCGTAAACTATTAGAGGTTGATGATGTGAGTCGAGGATGTTGGATTTGCTGGATCTGTCGCGTCAACCTTACATGCAACCAGATGCGGAGTTGCAGGCATAATGTTCATGAAGGAGCCACACTAAGAAACGACTAAGGACTGTTCAACTCATTGAATTCATTTTCTCTTATACGAAAGGAAATAAAACAGAATCATGCACTAGATGGATATTCTTACTTTCTTTATACCAAGGGTTCAAGGAAACAAAACAGAATCATGCAGTAAATGGATATTCTGACTTTCTTTATACCAAGGGTTCAATTACCTCGTTTCTATTCTCGACGTCTAAAATAACTTTTGCATGCAATGAATGTGTTCGATGTTTCTACACTTTCCCTCAACTTTCGCCAGATACAATTAATTAAGTCACAATCACAATTACCTTAATCAGTTTCACACAAACCACAGCCACTGATCTACCGACCAATCAATTACTCGAAGATAAACGTCACCTGAGTAATTGATTACTCGGTTTCATCAAAGTTGGCCATCAAAAAAAAAAAAAAAAAAAAAAAAAAAA
>BFEA01000418.1:186649-190577 GCA_003427395.1 Chara braunii | reverse complement strand
AAGCCAGATAGTCTTCTCAAATACACATATAAAACCGTAAATCTTGACTGGACCATGCCCCCCTGGTATCCAAGAGAGTACAATGTCACATTCTGGGCGTGAAGGAGGGAGGGGCGGAGGGGGAGGAGGGGAAATCCTTGAGAAAAAAATACAATCGGAGCCATGATGGCGCTCTGTCATGCACCGGTCAAAGCAAACCACAAAAAAAAAAAAAAAAAAAAAAAAAAAAAAAAAAAAAAACATATCTCGACGGGACAATCCCTGGCATGCTCGTTTATCATCATGTCAGCAACAAGGGTTTTTGTTTTTTTTAAAAGGGCAATGGCCTTGAGGTATTATCATCGGACTAACCAGCCCAGGTAAATTCAATCTTGTGTCTAATCTGACAACGGTGTTTAGCGCCTGCTTTTTAATGCCAATTGGGGGGACCAACGGGCTATCTCTAGGTGGCGGGCGCCAAGCATGCCCAGGAAGGTACATGAGGCCAATGGGGATTGAACCCAAGACCTCCTGAATGCCACTTGCGTGCCTTACCAACTGAGCTAGGCCGCTGGATCCAACAAGGGTATCGACATCTCAGCCCCCTTTTTTTTTTTTTTTTTTTTCCAGCCCCCCCTTTTTCTGGCCGCTTGGGTCCCGGTTGTGTCCCTACTCTCTCCCCCTTTTGGTCCCAGGCATCCCTTCTCTCTCGCATTTGGTCAGGCGGGGGCCCCCCGGGGCAAAGCTGGGGTAGGGGTTTGACCCCGGACCCCCGCCGCGGGGGTGCCCCACCTTCTGCCTTCTCTCCATCATTGCTCCTCTCAAAACCCACCACTGCTGCATCTAAACCTGCCCAACATGCAGATGAAAGTAATAGGCCTTGTGTACCCGCGCTGCAAGGAGAGAGAGAGAGCATGTAATCTTGACCTCCTCCCTTCGACATCTCGCTCCACTGACGGTATCATCGAGCGATGTACAAATGGATGGCAACAACGAATTGTTCCCTGAAGTGAAAAGACCCAAAAAGTCCTTCGGACATCCGTTAAAATTGGAACGATACAGAGAAGGGTAAATTAGCAAATGGCCCCTGCGCAAGGATGACACGCATAAATCGAGAAATGGTCCCAAATGTTTAACGGCAAGTTTCGGGAATGCCGTCAATCTCTGCTTGTCATTTTCTTCGTACGACTCTTTGGGTTTCTCTCTCTCTGGATTCAGCAACCCCCTTCCGTTCCCCTCCCCTCCTCTGCCCCCGGTGAATGACGACTACCGTCTTCCCCCGAACACAACGCACCCTGGCCGGAAATATAACTCGTATACATTCCTTTTAGGGTGCGTTATGTTCGGGGGAAGACCGTGGCTGCGGGACAGGTCACTCTCCCCTCATCCAACCACTTCTCACCATCAAACCCGGTCACAGGTAACGAGACATCCTAACTAACGAGGACACGGTCACATTCATGATGTTGGCAGGAAGCTCAGCGGCGGCAGCACCATAAACACCTCCTCTCCTCCCTCCGTCGCCTTCTTCGAAATAGACACTCGAAAGCAATGAATTGACCCCTAGCAGATCACGGATATGGTTGGCTGACAAGCAACAGCAACCCATTAGCTGAGTAAACGTCCTCGAGAGACCGCCATGCAGGTGCACCTTCCAGTTAGCAGCATCGTTGCATCATAGCTTTTCAATCAAACTTCGTCCTCAACCTGCTTCCTGCCTCCATTTGTTCTTCTTCTCCCTCCATCTCCCTCCTTCACCCTCTTTGTTCTTCTCCCTCGTCGTCTCATCATCCGTACATCATAGCGTTTCAATAAAACTTCGCCCGCAACCCTCTTTCTGCCTCCATTTCTTCTTCTCCCTCCTTCAGCATCTTCCCTTCTCCCTCTTTCTTCTCCGTCGTCGTTCTTCTTCTCCCTTCTCCCTCCATCTCCCTCCATCTCCCTCCATCTCCCTCCGTCTCCCTCTTTCTTCTCCCTCCTTCTTCACCCTCTTCCTTCTTCTCGCAGCACCTCCTCTTTCGTCCTCTTTGGTCCTCTCTCTCTCTCTCTCTCTCTCTCTCTCTCTCTCTCTCTCTCTCTCTCTCTCTCTCCACACACACACACACGCCTCTGTGCACTCCCCTTCCCACACTCACCCCCTTGCCATCGCCTTCTCGCACTCGCCTCCTTGCGCTCGCCTCCTTGCGCCCGCCTCCTTGCCCACGTTCCTTGCCCTCGCCTCCTTGCGCTCACCCTCTTGCGTTCGCCTCTTTGTAATCGCCTTCTTGCGCTCCTCTCCTTGCTGTCGCCTTGTTGTGCTCGCCTCCTTGTCCCTGCCTCCTTGCCCTCACCTCTCCCTTTCTCCTTTTCTCCCCTCCTGTCCCGCAAACCATGTAGTCGTGCGCTGCTATAACCGCTGTGGTCTGCTTGCTCATTGTTCCTCTCTCACCATACAATCTACACCTCCCACCCCCATTCACTGTCGTCGTATGCACAGCATGCCTCCTTTCACATCCTGCTCTCTCATTCTCCTCGACCTCAACCACTCCATACACATCTTACATCTGCAGTCTTCTTTCCCTGCCAACTGTGTGTCTTCCCTATCTACACTGAACGATTCTTTTGCATCATTGCAACATCATCCGCTCCGTTTCAGGTAGCACTGAAAAATGCTGGTCTCCTCTCAGCTGCAGCTTTTGCTGCACAGGGAACCAAAGTAGAAATACAAGTAGAAATGCTGTCACGTCACATAATCTTGATCCTGCATGGAAACTGCCGAAGGGGTTCACTTCTTGTGTCCCTCCTCTCTGTACATTTTCTACAGCCGTTCCCGCCAAAATGCTGGTCCTCTCTGGACATTTTCCACAGCCGTTCCCGCCAAAATGCTGGTCCCCTCTGGACATCTTTTTCCACAGCCGTTCCCGCCAAAATGCTCGTCCCCTCTGGACATTTTTTTCTACAGCCGTTCCCGCCAAAATGATGGTCCCCTCTGGACCTTTTCTACAGCCGTTCCCACCAAAACTGTTCGAGAGATTACACGTCCTCTGCTTGGCTGCTACTCGTCGAACTATCTCAACATTAACTATTTGTTTGTCTCTCCGGCGCTGCTTCTACAAAAGACAAAAAAAGTGCAACTAAACCCCCCCCCTCCCTACACCCTGAACCGACGATTTACTATTAAGGACCTGTTTTGATTGAAAAAAAAAAAAAAAAAAAAGGGTTCTGAGGATCAGGGTAATCAATGATGGCAGGCCGTCACTGGATACTGAATACTTGATGTAAGATGGGACGCTGTACTCGGCTTGCAGCAGGTGTGGCTCCCCATAAAAAAGATTGGAGCTTTCCCCGCACGTCTCCACCCGCTTCTCCCCCTTCCCCACCCCTCCCCTACCTAATCTCGGCTACAGCTCCGCCCACCTCCCTCTCACTTGTTGCTGTCACGTATGTGCTGCTAGAGCACCTCCGCCTCCCCTCTACCTCGTGCAAGCCCTCTACCACCCTTTTCCCGCCCTCTCTGCGCTCTCGTCATTCCCCGTGTTCGCCGACTCTGCCGATTGCCCTCTACCGTTACTGCCTCCCCCTTCTCTCTCTCTCTCTCTCTCTCTCTCTCTCTCTCTCTCTCTCTCTCTCTCTCCCCAGACAATCAATCTTCTCGGGTCCCATACCCCTCCCGGTTTAGGGTTTAGGGTTTAGGGTTAGGGCTTAGGGTTAAGGGTATAGGGTTAAGCTTCTTTTTTTTTTTTTTTTTTTTTTTTTTTTTGGGCGAGAGTGTATTATTTTATTGCAAAACCAATGGAACAAGGATAGGGTTAAGGTATTACGATTTAGGTCTTAGGGATTTAGGGGTTAGGGTTTAGGGTTTAGGGTTTAGTGTTAGAGTTTGGGGTTTAGGGTTTAAAGTTTAGGGTTTAGGGTTTAGGGTTTGGGGTTAGGGTTTAGGATCTAGGTTTTAGGGTTTTGGTTTGGCGGT
>BFEA01000418.1:179149-181649 GCA_003427395.1 Chara braunii | reverse complement strand
GCTTTCATGACTCGTGACTTTCATACTTGTGTATCGTGCACGATAACTCGCCTGGAGTGAAGTATGCTGGGTTTGAGTGACCGGTTTCCTTACTTTGACATCAATTGTTTGGAGTGTACCACTGAAGACCGAGACCGGTGCCGTCGTGGCCAACGGGCGAAGACTGTTGTTCGAAGGATGAGAGCTTTTGTGAAGCTTGTCGTCTCGACACCCAGACTATGGCGGGGGTGAGCGGCGCGACGATCGATCTGGAGGAGACAGTCGGCGAAGGGACGACCGCTGCAGTGAAAACCGGAGGGACGAGGAGCGTAGGGATGACGACCGTAGAAGATACCGAGCGCCTACGTGTTTCTTCTGTCACGAATCAGGGCACTATGCAAATCAGTGCCCCGAAAGGAATTGTCGGCGGTATTACGCCAACAAGCCGTCAACCTCTTCTGACTCGTGAGGCGGACGGTCACCATGCAGGAGGGACTACAAACGGAGGGAGGAATCACCTCCGCCAGGCAGCGATAAGATTCTGAACACGGTAGCAGAGCTCGGTAAGTCTGTAGCCGCAATGAAGGATTTCTACGACGAGGCTTGCAAAAAGAGGGAAGAGAAGACACGGCGGAAGCTCGAGATGAAGGAAGCGAAGGAGCGAGAGGCAACCGAAAGGGAGAAGGCGGAGCAGAAAGCAAGGAAGACGTTAGAAAAAAGAAGATGGGAAGCTGAACTTGAGGCCGAACGAAGGGCAAAACTTCAAAAGGATACTGATATCCATGTGGCGATCCGGCTGAGTGAGATGGAGGAAAATTTCTTCGCTAAGATGTAGTATGTGATTAAAACTTTGAAGGAGTTGATCAAGAAGGGCAAAAAGATGGTGACATATGTGTCCGGGAGTGACTCGGCCACGGATGAAGCAAGCGATGCAAGCGTGACTCAGGAACTGAGTGAGCAGACAGGCAAGCTATGCATCTCTGAGAAGAGAAAGCGAGACCCGGAACAAGCGGTGGATAACAGCCCGCCTATGGAGCTACCCCCTAAACGAACACCGAAGCGGAGTGTGCTGAAACCCACAAAACTGACGGGGCGTTTGACTCGATCCAAGAAGACGTTCAAATCGCCGGGGTTTGCCAAACGTTAGACTCCTGTTAAAACGCCGCTTGCTGCGATACTGAAAACTCTGATGAAGCCTACTACGTCGACGACAATAGGGGCGCTGCAACGGTTAAGGTATCGAGATATCGTCATGAAGGATCTCAAGAATCTCGACGCCACGGAGCTACAACGTATCTGCAAGGAGGAAGGCGTGCCCTATGGCGATAAGATCGATGCTATCTTTGCAATAGCTGATCGTCGTGTTTGTGAGAGGTTCGGTCTTGAACGCCTCGATGTCACCGAAATTATAGAGGTCAACGATAGTAAGGCTGGACAACTGTCTCATCGTTTGGTAGATAACTAACGTGCATTGGAGATTCCGATCCTTTGGGACCCGTGCAAGTACCTCACGAAGCTTCGTTGTCAATCTGCCTGTATAGATTACTGTGTGGAGGAGATTCTACGTCTAGTTGTACTTCGTTTATCCCTGGATGGGGAGATCAGATGGGCTGCAACGTTTATTCGGTCCTGGGTATGCATGTATGAGAAGCATGGGATAGGATTTCTCAACCTGTCGAGTGTTGTGTATGCTGGCCTCTCGCCTTACTGTAGGGCTCTGTATATCGGGAAGACGTCAAGGGAAGTCACGACTCGGTGGCGCGAGCACGTATATGTATGCAAATCTTGCACACCTGCACACTTTCACCGTTGGCTGTTGAACTTTGGGGTAGGTAACTATCTTCTGTTACCTATCGATCATTTGGAAGGGGACAAGCTTGGAACACTTGAGCCAGTATACATTAGACGTTGGTCCTTGAGTACGGATCCGGGCCACCCGGCCGACCAGAGCCTGCCCGGGGGAGGTCCCGGGCGGTCTGGCCGGGCGGGCGGCCCGGTTGGGGGCCGGGCACCCCCAGCACACCTTGTTGGGGGGGGGGTTCCGACCCCGAATAGCCGGGTTGTGGCATCCTCAAGGCCTACCGGGTCCGACCAGGCCCAAAAAACGGCGCGTCGGGCTCGTGAGGCCAGTTTTTTTTTTTGAATTTGTGACGGCCCTCCGGCCGTCGATCATCCATGATCGACGGGCAGAGAGCCGTTTGATTTTTGGAGGGAAAAACGAGGCCCCGTTTGAACAACTGACTGGCTGGGGCGGCCTGCATCGGCTGTCCAAACGGGGCCTTGGTTTTCCCCAGCCGCCTACGTTCGGGGTTCAGCCGCCCTCGCTCCTCCTGCTGCCCGTTGTCGCCATCGCTTGGGAGCTACACTCCCCCGTCGTCATGGAGTCGCCCGTCGCCCGTCGCCAGCGTCGTGGAGTTGGCCGTCGCCCGTCGGTTGTCCCCCTCTCACCATTTTTTTTTTTTTTTTTTTTTTTTTTTTTTTTTTTTTTTTTTTTTTTTTTTTTTTTTTTTTTTTTTTTTTT
>BFEA01000418.1:150945-174879 GCA_003427395.1 Chara braunii | reverse complement strand
GATGAGGTCTCTTCTTCCAATTATCTGTTTAATTTTGATTTCTACTTTGACCGATCTTGTTGCGGCCCTCTCGGACTTTCCTTGTAAATCATTTTGGGTTTTCTTTGTCGTTTTTGCCTCGTGTGTATGCATGAAATGGATGCGAACCCTTTTCGAGTGATCTTTTCGGATTTTTTTTAATCTCGTTCTGTGATGCTTGCTTAATTCAAATTTCGTCACTTTCTAGTATCCATCTGCGTCGAGCAACAATCCCGGTCTGATTGGAAACACTCGCTATGGATGTTTGGGTTTAATCGTTAGCCTTTGATCGTCATGAGATCACCGAGAATGTTGTGATGCCAGGGCAATTGCCCCCACCCCCTTTTCTCTCCCTTCGTCACATGAATGGCATGGATGTGAATGTAATGACTGGATCTCACCCGAAATAGTATGGGTAGGATAGTCGCATGCAGGAAAGACACAATCGATACACCGACACGAGAAACCCGAGTCTGATCTACTTTCGCTCATGTGCACGCTCGCGTACGACCACGATCTCGAGAACGCAGCGTACGCACGCATCTGCATGAGTCGACCTCGATTTATAAGGATGCGGGAGACCGAGTTCACTAGTCGGATATGACTGTAAAACCCCCCTTTTTGGATCACCGATCGTGAGAGCCCGAGGGACCCGGAGTATCGTGAATACTGGGGGGGCGAACATCTCAGACGGCGGGGAAACTTGAGAAACCCGGAATTCCCCTGTCTGACGGAGAACGACCGATTGTGCGCGGGGAACTTTCACTGGGCCATAACTAACGATCCTAGGGGCCCAGACTGTGAGATATTAACAACACTCAATATTACATAATTACATATCCCCGGGCTTCGTCGTTATTAATACCAGTTTCCCTCCCTTCCATCTCCTTCTTCCATATCACCAGCTCACAGTGGTACCGTGGAATTCCATAGCTCGCTATTGGCCTTGCACATCGTGCGAAGAGTGCCAACAGCACCAGGCGTATTGGGCTTCGGGATTTATCTGACGAACCCGAACCGAAGCCGAGCGGCGCCGACAACTGTTCGAACAACGCGACAGCCATAGTAACCCACCGGTCCACCAGATAAGGAACCAACCACGGCAACGCAACTGGTACTGACGATAGTCCCAGATACGATCTTCGCGTACCATCCTGTACCATTGTCCATAAACTTGCCACCAAAGATCTCAGTTCCGACCTGGGACTCCATCCCCACTTTCCTAAAATCCTTGGCATACCCCCTTTTCGCACTTCCGGGCCCCCATCCCACTCCGATCAGGAAGTCGCGCTGGGCGTGAGGTTGAGCGTCACAGTCTGATCCATGGGATCCGGCTGATTGACGATGTGATGTTAACTATTCTGTCGAAGGATACGTGTAAGAAGATCGCGCTCCTGTGATCCTTTGAGAGATGTTACCCTGTCGATCTCACCTTAAAACGAACCGATGATGGATCGGGAAACTTCGATTTCCTGGGGTGTCAGATCATCACAAAACCGAGGTATCCGTTTGTCAATTGCGTGCAACTATCAAAGAATGAAGCAACCCTGTGGACTGAGGAACGCCTCCAGATACAATGTGGGCCGTCCTACTTATCATGGGGGTGTAAAAAGCAGAAAAGTGCGGTGATCGATAGCTACCGGCACCGAATTGACCGCAATACTACCATTCGCTCCGAGATTCCACGAAGGGTGCGATCTTTGAAGAGGGAACTGACGAAGAAGGACTTCCCGGCTGAATTTTTCATGAAGGTGTTGAATCGTTTTGCTTTCCGTAGGGACCAGGTGTGGTAGTACACAGTGGAATTACTTCGACATAGTTAGTTGGGCTCGTGTGACTTTCCTGTGAATTAGTTTACCCGGCTGATATTATCAATATGATGATTGAGGCCGGGGTCCTCACAGTCTACCCGGGGGTAACCAGTGGGAACCTGCTTAGAACAGAAAATGAGCCAATTCTACACTATTAAACAATTATCCACTGGTCAATGCACTATTCATCTAATATCCATGATCAACAGAAGGAAGTCAACTAGCAAAGCACCTCTTCACCCTTAATGGGCGCCAAATAAACATGAAATCCAAGCACTTAAGTAGCTAACTATCCAAAACAAGCAATGGGCACAATACAATTACTTGGGGGAGGGAAGAAATCAGGAAATTCAGCCATGGACTTAGAGGGATAGAGGAGTCAACGGTAGTCCAATCATTAAAGACGAGCCGAATTTTTTTTTTTTTTTTTTTTTTTTTTTTTAAGGGATTCCTAGGTTTTTGCGTGTCCCTCTTCCCAAATTACTTCCCCCAGCCTCCCACCCTGGTCGCCTCCCAGCCAACTTCTGTTAAATTGATTAATGTGAACCCAAATCTCATTTGGATCAGATAAAAGCTGAATTTTTTCTTTAACTTGTTCCCATTTGATAGTTAAGTCATTTTGAACCTGCTGTTTGATAGTTTCAGTAAATTCTGGTCTGTCCAATCGCGCTCCCTCCATTTCAAAGGTACATCTTCTTGTCCAAATTGCCCATATGATCGCTCTCCTACCTATTAAAAACATGTTGATTGTGAATTCATCTCCTTGGTCCGGATGCCATGATTCTAATAGGAGGGCTTTCCATTTCCAAGGCCAGGATTGAGAAGTATTCATTTGATTCCAGATTCTATCCCACCATCTCCAAAGCCAGATTGAACCCGGACATTGAAGGAAAATATGCTCTATAATTTTAGGGATGAGCTTGGATAGAAAGGCCGATTTACAAAACTTACACCATGGGAAGACAATGCCCTTATGTTCAAGAGATGACCTATCAATGATCCAATCATCGTGGGAAGACATCTATGAGCAATTTGTCATTGAAGAGAAGCAATTTTGACTGGTTTAGTTTTAGAAGCTTGGAACCATTTAATTCTTCTCAGCTCGTCTTTACTAACATTAAGATTCTTATACCATCTTTCTTCAATATGGTCTTTGAAGTTAAACCTAGGACGGAGCATCCTATATGATGCTTTGACTGTGAGAGTGTGTAGGTTTCTAGGATGAGATTGACTACGTTTCCCAGGGAGTGACCAGCACCAACTAATGGGGTCAAAAGGCAGATGAGAGATAGAAGTGTCTGCTCTAAAGGCAAGCCATTTTTCATCAATCTTCAACACTCTAATCCTGAAGAGTTGGTCATTCGAGCTCCAACTAGTTTCCTCCTGTTGACCCCGGTAGAGAATGCCATCATCTTGAATTTGAAAAATTGATAGAAGAATTTGATTCGGGTTATGAATCTCAATTATATTACCGACTATGCCCTTAATATTATGAAATGCTACCCAATCATTTTCAATAAGTTTGGGACCTTTCTGTAGGATTCTGATCCACTCCAGTGGGATAAGGTCAATTATCGAATCTAGAGTGGAAGTCTGATGATGACTACATCTAAGCTGCTCATGCAGATCCGAAGCCGACCACCAGTCTCTGATCTCTTGATTCCATAGATCTTTAATCCTTATTATTCCCCTGTTAATCCAACTTTTCTAGGGGGCTTCCATACAATGCAGAACACACCCTTGATTGTCCATAATAAAAGTATTGTTGAAAAGAGGCTGCTGACAAACTTCTTCCCATCGTGACGGGAAAACTTTATCGGGGATAGGCATCTTTCTCCAATTCTTTATAAGTATGATCCAAAATGGATCCCGCCTAAGATCTCTTCTAATTGCCTGCCTATCCGAAGTCTCTTCCTGATTTAGGTCCCCTTGAGAGCCTCTAGGTAAAGACCATGCAAGGTTTTCCAACCACATTAGAGAATCTATGTGATCAGGGACTGGAGGAGCTAAACATTTTAAGTGTTCAAAAACTAGGAAGGACCAAGTTGGGATTGAATATAAGACGTTTGATCCACTGAAGAGAAAGGGTCATAGATTGAGTATGGGGATCGATTATCCCAAGACCCCCTTTTGCTTTAGGTTGGATAATTGACGACCAGACCACTCTGCTAATGACATTGGATCTTTCATGATCCCCACGCCACAAGAAGGCCGCTAACTGTCTCTTGAAGAGTTTAAAATTATCTTTATCCAAAGCCCAAAAAACTGATCTATACCATATGGAGACCAATATGACATTATTAATTATTAAGGTTCTACCAAACAGGGATGTCTGTTTATCCTTTCACAACTCAAGTTTCAACCTTGCCTGTTGCAGGATCCCTTTGTTGGTAGAGATGGGTTTACATGTAACTGAAAGGGATACTCCTAACACTCTCATTGGTTCGTTGTGGTGTACCCACTTAATGCAGGAAGGTTCCGGGGGTCTCACTCCTTGATGATGGATCCACCAACCTAGTGTTTTATTCCCCCAATTGACCTTCATATCAGAGAGTTTACAGTATGTATCCATTCGTCTTTTGATGACTTCTAAATTTTCATGTGAAGGATCAACCATCAGAGAGAGGTCATCAACAAAGAGAGAACAAACCGGGACTGCTTCTTCAAGAATAGAGAAGATCTGGATGCGCCTGATGTCTTTATGATGTCTTATGTTAGCTGCTAAGGCTTCCATAATTATCACAAAGAGAACAGGAGCAATTGGGTCACCTTGCCTAACAGATCTCTGAAGAGCAATGGGGGGTGCTAAATTTTCGTTGACCATAACTCTTGTTGTGACATTCTTATGCAAAATATTAATCCATCTCCTAAAATATGGTCCAAAGTTAAACTTCTCCAGACATTTATCAAAGAAAAAACAATCCACATGGTCATATGCTTTCTCGAAGTCAATAAATATAAAAACTGCATTATGCTTAGATTGACGAGATATCTTGATGAGTTCATTTATGAGCAAAATATTATCTTGGATATTCCTTCCTTGAATAAATCCAGTTTGCAAGGGGTGAATAATATCCGCAATGTATTTATTCAGGCGAATCGTAAGAGCTTTTGAAATCAACTTATACACCACAGTGAACAGAGTGATAGGTCTGTAATTCCTAATGTTATATTTATCACCTTTCTTATAGAGTAGGATCAGCACCCCTTGCCCTACTATCTCCCCCATATCACCTGATTCCCATACTGCCTGATAGAAATCCATGAGATCTTAGGAGATGAATTCCCACAAGACTTCACAGAGTTCTTTTGGAAGACCATCAATCCCAGGGGTCTTGTCTTCTTCCATTAATAATAGGGCAGTCCATATTTCATCTTTTGTTAGAGGCAACTCCAATTGTTCTCTCTGATGGTGAGAGAGTGACTTAGATAAAGGGATGAGAAACTCTTCTATTTCCTTTGTGCGTTTATCCAGGGGAATATCTATGTTTTTCGAAAGGAACAAATCCTTGAAGAAATCCCTAGCAATTTTAGTACATCCTGCTGTTGATACTTCTAGCGGTCCATTTAGAGAGTGAGGATGTGCTAGGGCCTCTATTAAAGTTCTACCTGTTCGTACTTTGGTCATGGCGAAAAATATTGCATCCATGACTCCCTCCGTATGAAATTTGCGAATTCCACCCCGGATCTTTATACCTTGCAATCTATATTTCATAAATTTAAGTAATTGGCCTTCAAGGTCTTGAATTTCTTTAACCATTTCATTTTGCATTTCTAGGTCTCTTCCCTCATCTTCTGATTGTTGCAATTGGTGAATACGCTGATATATATGAGCTTCAGAAGAATGACGTTCCATAGCCAACGCTTTGGAGTATTCATTGCATTTACGACTTAAAAAGAGTAACCCATTATTGAACCAGAGTACCTCATTTCCTAAAATGACCCTCTGATTTCTCCAAAATGACCATACATCCTTAATAAAGGATCTAAAGGAGTCATTATTAAGATGAGCTGTATTAAGTTTATAAAAACCTCTTCCTTGATCTGGTTTCTTTCCAAAGGAGAGGATGGCTACACACATGGCATGATCCAGACCCGGAAGGGAACTTCGTGGAAAAAATTCTGCCATGTGGAGCGCACCTTCCAAATCCTCTGAGGTAAGGATAAGGTCTATACGAGACTTGGTGAGTGATCTGGCTTGATTCCTTCGAAAGCATGTGTAAGTATACTTCAATGGATTCAAACGCCTAAATGAATCAAAGAGATTTAAGTTGTGGGTTAAATTGGTCAACAGAATCTCATCAGCCTCCACATAAGTTGGACAAGGGTTAGGAATATTCCATCTATCAAGAGATCTATCTGGGGCAGCATTAAAATCTCCTGCTATGATGACCGGAATCCCTATAGGGAGAATGGGGGGGAGGGAATTAAAAAATCGTCGACGATCCCCAATATCATTGGGAGCATATATACAAAGAATGCCGATAATTTCCAGTTCCAGCATTGCCAGGATATATGCCCACCTACCTTCTGTTTTATCAACATCCCAATAAACCGGTTCTAGCTTGGATCCTGGAGGGATCCAGATAGCTACTCCAGCACCGCCAGGACGGGGGGCATGGGCTCTGATGGCTGTATAAGGCCAAATTGTTTATGACAATAATTATGATGATCTGAATCCATGAGATGAGTTTCCTGAATGCAAATAACATCCGGCCACTCTCTTCCCCGTATGCTTTTCAATTGGTCAAAGATGACATTCTTTTTTTGAGACTTAGCCGAAGCTAGTCCATTAACATTCCAAGATCTCATGTCGATGTCCGCGTTCCTTCTGAGAATTTTTCAATTTTTATCTTTGTTATAAAGGACATCTAATACTCTAGAATCCATTTGATACTAATACAATAAGCAATGAGTTATGTTTTGGATAAATCAGAGCTTCAGCTATTGCCCAGCATCCAATACCCCACCTGTCATCAATGTCTTCTGAGCAAGCATCCTAATTAGCAGAGTGCCGACATCAGTTTTGGACCAAAATTCAGTAGCTTTTATCTTAAGGAGTTGGAGCTCACTCAGGGTATCCTGACTGAACCATTTGAGACCCGTATTCTTAGTCGCATCATATTTTAGAAACACATCTCCTTCCGCTAATCTTCCTTCTCCCTCATATATCGATAGCAGTGCCTTACCTCCTGATGAGAAATTTGACTTAGCGTAACTAAGGACGTCTTTCGCCTGGGAAGAAGGAGAGGGGGGGGGCGAAGCAGATCCTAGTAATGTTACTTCTCCATAGGCTGCTGCCTGAGGTTCAGATAAACCTACCTCCCATATTCCTCCTTGGTTTCTCACTGGCAGTAGTGATGTTCCCATTTTCGTGGGGGAAAGTTGTCCTTGTCCTTTGACCATGCGATGTTTCAGTCTTTGTCTCTTACTGGTTAGTTCCGACTCCAAATCCAAAGAAGGAGGTTGCGAGGAGAGCAAGATTTGAAAATTAAGTGTGGCCTCCTGATCATCATCAATGACCACAACAGACTGAGCGCCAGTGGTTATCTTAGGATGATCCAACATTACTCCTTTGGACGGCTGATCCTTGGTCACAACATTCTGGGAACTTTCGGACATAATGTCCTCAAGAGTCAGCTCAATAGTAGGTGGTACAGGAGGCACCTTATTCTCCTGCATCCGACGATTCGGGATCCCACTTAATGAGACCTTGGCTATGCTTCTTTTGCGACGAGGGCTGCTGTTTTTGAGAGATTTGCAGAATTTTTTCTCCCCTGTGAGCATTGATATGACTTCCTTGAAAACTTGGCTTTGACCTTCCTGTTGCACTATCTGAAGGGGTGGTTTGAGACCTGAGATAGGTATGCTGAATCATTTTTTTCGCGCCTGTATTTCCTTATGTTGCTTTGATCATTAGTAGTTCTCTAGTCTGAATGTGGTAGATGGACAGGGGTTTTGATATCTGCGATATCAAGTCTCTGCAGTTTTTTTTATAGTTTCTCTGGTGTGTTGCCCCGAATTACCTTGCCAGTTTCTCAGTGGTAAGACTGACTTTGAGGGTCTGTATTCGGACAGGGAGGCTACTACTGTTTGTCTGTGTGATGGTAGCAGCCTGTAGGCTTTCGGCTTTTCGGAAGTTGTGAATTTTTTGGATTGTTGATTTGGATTTTGTTTGGCCCGCAGAGGCCAGGCAGGATTTCGCCAGAGCGGAACGAACGGGGCCCTGTGGGTTTCTCCCGGGGACTATTGGACCTATAGGCGTGGGACAGTACTGGGAAATTGGCGGACTGCAGAATTCTGACCGTACAAGTTGGCAAGCCTGTTTGTCCTATGCTTTGACCCGTGCCCTTTCGTAGACACCTACTCAGCTGATCCTAGACTAGGAGTTTGGTTTTTGCTTTGTGAAGGTATACAAGACGTTTCTGCAATTGATTCTTTCCTTCCTTCAGGACTGACGGCCTGTGAATCCTACTGGTGTCCGGAGTCCGGTAGGAGGAGCGGACGGAAGTGGGCTTGGGACCGTTTGGTTAGTACGGGAATGATGGTGGATTTCCCCCTGATGATGACGGCGTGGCGGCCATCGAAACGCGTCGGGGACGCCAACACATATTGTAATTCTTTCGATACTATCAATTGCTTTGTCCATGAACTGCGTTCATCTCTGTGACTACTCAGTGATTCTTTCACTCGGCGATTGCACGTGTGTATGCTTTCATGACTCGTGACTTTCATACTCACTCTGGTAGCCTAGTTTTTTTCCCTTTTTTTCCCCCTTTTTTTCTTGATGAGGGGGTTATCGCAGAGATGCACGCACGAACGCACGCACAAGACGGTCACGGAACACACACACACACACCAAGAAACTCGCTGCCACTTTTTTGTTTTGTTTTTTCCGCTTGATTGTTTTGTCTTTTGCATGGATGGAGAGTTTGAAATAGATAGTTTTTTCCCCAAAAAAAAGAAAAATGTAATGACCCGCCAAAAACACGGACTGAGAACACTGCTGATTTCTGGGATTTGCCGCTGGAATGAATGCCTTGTTGAAATTCCCGCATTCTGCTGTGATTTCCATGTCTGCGTGTGTGTGCGTGCCTGCTGGTTTGCATGCCTATCTGAGTGCTTGACGGTTGAGTGTGCGTGTGACCCGCAAGGGTACTTGTTGGTTGCAAGGCCCCGCAGGGCCGGTACTTACCTGTGGCCGTGACTGTGAAGGGTTGCAGGGGGAAAACACTCGAGTAGCGGGGGTAGGCCCGTGGCACTTAGAGCAGAGGGGAAAAACACTCTAGTAGCAGGTAGGCCGGTACCACTGAAGTAGTGGTAGAAGTGTCGGGTACTGGAGGCCGAGCAGAAGAAGACAAAAAGTTGGCATTTTTAGAGGCCCAGTAGCGGTAGGTTAGAGGTAGGCCGGTACCAGTCCATGTAGCCCAGGTCTAGGGCCTGTGCGGAGGATAGCAGAGCCTGCAATGATGTTTCCCTCCGAAAGGGAGGAGGTACCGGTTGCTGGGAGACCGCCAGGCCTAGGAAGTCACCGCCCAGGAGGCCGGTAGGCCACTATATCTTCAGGAAGAGCAAAGAGCTCTTCCTCGTTTGCGGTGTGCAAGGATTGGCGACATGCTGCTGGAGTGCAGCGCTGGACCAGTGCAGCGCTGCTTGGAGGTGAAGGGCAGCTGGAGCTCAGCCTAGCTATGGCGAGCAGTCCAGCTTGGGGAGGAGGAAGAAGGGGACATGGTAGGAGAGTGGCGGGGCACTTACCTGGCTATGGAAGACACCATCTTCAACACCTTGTTGGGCGCTGCATCTGGAAGGCCCCAGTTGGGGTAGTGCGGCACCAGGGAAGCTCGAGGCAGAGTCAGGCATAGCGGACCAAGTCAGCAGCGGCATAGCTGCTTTGAGTGGTCCTTTGGGCATCAGCGCAGCACCATAGCTGCTTGGGTTGTCCTTTGGACATCAGCGCAGCACCCTAGCTGCTTGGAGTAGTCCGCCATAGCCGATGCATGAGAGAGGAGGCTGAAGGAGGGAAGCCATAGCTATGGTGGACTGGTTGTTGTTGTTGTTGTTGTTGAGTTGAGTCAGCAGTAAGAGGGAACTTCGGATATTGATTCTGGTTCATCCATTCATTGTTATTATTATTATTGAGAGAAGAATAAGATTGGTGAAGTGAAGGAGGAGGAGGAAGTTGGAGAGAGAAGGCGGAATTGTCATTGGTCTTGCTGGTGCATATCTTCTTCTTCTTCTTCTTCTTCTTCTTCTTCTTCTTCTTCTTCTTCTTCTTCTTCTTCTTTCTCTCTCCTCTGGTCTCTATCTCTTCGCAAGTGCTTTCATTTCTTTCGCAATTGGGTGGCATTGTCTTTCATTGTGAATTTGCACTTGGGAAATGACCAGGATCGTAACAAAAAGGAAAAAAAGTAGACTGTCTGCTAACACGTCTTCCTCCGAACACAACGCACCCTCAGCATGAGTGTACCGCACCGGAAAATGAGCTTGTATGCGTTCATTATAAGGGTGCATTGTGTTCGGGGGAACGGTAGAATTGCAAGGTTGGTGTGAGTAACATAGACCCTGGCAAAGGGCATCGCCGCACCACTCACAAAATGTGAAAAAAAAAAAAGAACAAAAAACAGGAATGTGAAAAAGACAAACCCCAAGGCGTGTGTATCTTTCGAGGTTTTTGCGGAAGAGAGGGCATCGCCACACCACTCTCGAAAAGTGCAAAATGAGAATGAACTTCCCGCTAGAACATGGCCAGATGCCCCTCCCCAGATTTTTTTCTTTTTTCTTTTGAAAACTAATCTATATCCTTCTCTCAATCTTCTTTGTATATATTTTCCACACCTATCTCCTCCTCTCCATACTCTGGGCCTCGCTGCACTACTCATGACTCGTGAAAAAAATCAAGAGTGCGGGATGAGTTGTGAGATTCCCGAAATGGCCTAGAGTTCGGTCGTGGCTGCACTTACTTTAGATAGTCCCGCTCATGAAGCACTCTTGTCATGCTCTTGTGAATCCTGGAGTGCATTGCAGCCTGGTTTGTCCATCCAGACCCAGGCTCGCTCTAGAAATCCCGCACCTTTCAAGAAACCGTCTGACCACCCTTGCAAAAACCGTGGTTGCAGGCAGGCGTGCAAGAGCGCTCTAGCAAGTCTTCCGCCGACAGTGCCCTGACAGCTCGTGAAAAGCATTTTCACGAGCGACAAGGCAAGAGTAGTGCACCGGCGACAGCTCTTGACGGATGCAAGAGTAATGTCTGACAGCTCTTGATGTGTTTTCGGACGGCCAAATTCACGAGTAAGTGCAGCGATGCGCAGCTCATGAAAAAGCACATTTCATCAGTAGTGCAGCAAGGCCCTATGCATAGTACAGGGGGGAACACCAACCAAACCTTGAACTCTCCCCAGCCCACCAGGTAGGTTGGCACCACAGCAGTGGTGCCAGAGCGAGGCTTGTATCAGCCCCTCACCATGATGATGCGGGGTGATCAGGCATTGCCTACCTTCTTCCCCCGAACATAACGCATATGCGTTGTAAATGAATACAACGCATAGGGTGCATTCTATGGCACACACACACAGAGAGAGAGAGAGAGAGAGAGAGAGAGAGAGAGAGAGAGAGAGAGAGAGAGAGACTCTCTCTCTCTCTCTCTGTGTCTGTGGTTGAATGACTGCAGGCAGGGATTGTCTTTAGAGATACGATTCAACTGTCACATTTGGTGGCAGCCGAGGCTTCCACAAAGTTTGAATTTCCAATTCTGAAGGTGAGAAAAAATTGCCCTCTTTTCTTAGGGGGTACTCACACTAGCACTATGATCTTTTTTTTTTTTTTTTTAAATTCGCATGTGGGAAAACCTACTTAACGAGGTGATAAGAGCAGCCCCGGTAAGTAGGCCCCTGCGTTGAAGGCTCCATCTATTGGTGGGGAGCTGCACCTGCTGGAAATCGGGTCCAGCGTCCCTATACAAGATATGATGTGTTTCAGCTGGAAATCGGGTCCAGCGTCCCTATTCAGTGATAGGAGGAAATATCATTGTGATGTGTATGAGCTGGAATTCGGGACCAGCCTCCCTATTATGTGTTCGCACCTACATCTCAGAAAAGAACCGAGGCATTGATTACTTCCCTGCGTAAGGGTAGGATTGACCTCCAGCTCTAATGTACTCTAATTACCTTGCAGGGTGACGTGGCACAATTCCCTACCTCCAAGTGTAGCATGGTGTACACGTGTACAAAAAAATGCACATGAAAATGTAAAAAATGTAAAAAGCCATCTATCAAGGTAACTGACATATGTAAAATCAGGAGAGTCGGAAATTACTTCAGAAGACAGCAATCCTAGTGACCCCTCAACCATTACCCACCCCACCCACTGAGACAGCCCATGCCCCGTCGGCTGTAATCAATAGGGGGCAATCAACCACCTATCTTAAATGTATCTGATCCAGGAACTGAAGTCCAACAACCTGTGGGCTGAGGAGGAGGTACAAGCCTGCTTGTGCAGGATCCTTAAAAGCCCCCTGCTCACTACCATGACAGATCTGGACTCCATGACATGAAAGCGACTGTAGGGGGCAAGGAAAGACACTCAGGATGGACCCAGTGCGACTGCTCTATGGAAAGGACCCGGCTTGGAGTAAGGGCCTGTGGGCGGCAGACTTGGACCTTCGTACACTAAATGCCAACGCCAACAGCTTGGCAACGGCCACGGCAGACAAAAGGCAGGCAATTTGGGAACTGATCAAGGGGCAAAGAATGGCCGGACGTAGGGTGTATACAGGAGACCCACCTACAGGATACTCCAGACCACCACCGGGCACACCACATGGTATGGCCACACCAGGCTTAGCAGGCCAGCAAGGGAGTAGGTAGGTTTCGATACTTGCGATGCTGGAACTGCATTTATGCAGCAAACCTGGAAAGTGTGAGGATTGAGCCCTCATTGGGGCCTTGCCAATATCCATATGTTCTGGGCTAAGGCCCCCAGCAAGCCACATGCCCGCCCTAAGTGAAGGCGGGCCAGAATATCCACGAGAGGCCTTTCTTTCAGCATTTCGTGAAATGGGTATCAGACAGTTGCAGCACACCAGTTGGTTGGAGTGCATCGTGAAGCCCAGACTCCTGCAGAGGCAGTTGAGCCCAGGGCCTCAGTTGGTTGAGCTCTGGGCACAAGCCAGGGGAGGCCGACACATCACACATTGGACGCTGGCCAATCGAAAAGTACTATTGTCATCGTAGAGGCCGAGTGTGCCAATGGGAAACCGGCCCGCTATCTGAATCTGGACATCGGCCCTGGGCTGATGGGCGCAACTGTGTAAGTCTGGACCCCATCTGCATTGGGCCTGGACACAAATACGGGGGCCCGGTCGCAGGCTAGAGTGAGCCGCACACGCGCCTACCACGGCATATAGGCAGTCTGGGTGCAGGGGAAGGGATCTTGGCCAATGCAGCATTGTCGGCACGCTGCTGCATTGTGTAGCGAGCGCGTGCATGCTGCGCTAGGTGGTCAAGCGCACTAGCTGGCGCAGAGGTGTGGGGCGTTGCAGGGCAGCGAACGCCGACAGCCATAGCCGGGCTGCAGGGCGCAGTAAGAGGTAGGGAGGCGAAGGTGGTCTTCGGGAAGGGGGCACGAGAATGGGGAGACGGGCTAAGAGTGGGGAGCAACAGAGGTACTTACCTGACATGCAGAGAGGAGGTCGACATTGGTGTTGACGTGAAGCACGCTGGTCTTCAAGTCGTCTGGTTGTGATCATGCTGTAGTTGTAGCTGTAGGGAGTAGTGTAGGTAGGGCGCCAGCGCCTTTCAGAGAGAGAGCTACATTGGGTTCTGTTGTTGGTGTGGCCCTACGGGCTGGGACAGTGACTTCACGATTCTGCTGTATTGTTCCCATATGAATGGTTTCTTGGTTCCAATGTGCCATCTGCTCTTTGTTCGACTACTTGGACTTCAGCGTGATTTGCAATTTGGATTTCTGTACTTCGGTCACATTCATGTTCCTTGCAAAAGGGTCAGGTGTGAATTTTTTGAAACCCTTCGCCGGCAGATCCTCGCCGGCTTGCCTGTAAGTCTAGCTGGTGACTTTAAGCCACCACTACTTGGCCATACATGGGCGGTGGGCCTTCGACGTTAACGCGCCGCAGTTTTCGGGCTTTAGGGAAGGCCCGATAGTGCAATGGAGGAGGACGTGCGTGGACCCACAAAAACGGGGCAAATGGATTGTAAGATGTCCTGGTGCTGTGCTATGTGGAAACCAGCAGAGGCTGAAGGCGACGAGGGGGAAAAGAGAAAAAACAAGGAACTGCAACATGACGGAAAAAAAAACACATCGTTGCTTTTCTTCTTTTTCTTTTTCTTTTTTTTGGAAGAAAACTGGTTTTTCACGAGTGCTCGCCAGCCTATCGGATTTCAGGGCTTCGCTGTAACGTTAGCACTTTTTAGAATGTATCTGGCTGCGCTTGTGGGCACAGTGGATGAATCTGAGGGCAATCACCTTTAGAGTTTGGTATCTCTTTTCCCCTTTGTTATTTATTTTTTTTGGAAGCAGTATCTCGGTTGTTTGTGCTTCTGCTCCCCGTGAGAGACGGGGAGCGTTCAATACTTGTCAACCGTTCCAATTCCAGGGCTTCACTGTGACGTAACACTTTCTAGAATGTATCTGGCTGCAGAGGATGTATCTGAGGGCAATCAGGTTCAGAGTTTGGTATTTCTTTTCCCCTTTGTTTTTTTTTTCATTTTTTTTTGGGGGGGGAAGCAGTATCTCAGCTGTTTGTGCTTCTGCTCCTGGTGAGAGACCGGGAGGATTCAATGCGTGCCAACCATTTCAATTCCAGGGCCTCATTGTGACGTAGCACTTTCCAGAATGCATCTGGCTTCATTTCGCTGCAGCAACAAATGTATCTGAGGGCAATCACGTTATAGAGCTTGGTACCTCTTTTCCCCTTTGTTCCATTTTTTTTGTTTTTTTGTTTCTTTTTTCCTTTTGAAGATTCTCAACTGTTTGTGCTTCTGCTCCCCGCAAGAGTCGGGGAACATTCAACGAGGTCTTTCCAGACGGATCTGGCTGCACTTCTGCCCAGACCATTACAAGAAAACTATCGCCTCTTTACATTCCAACTGCTGGCAGCAGGTCCAGAACAAGGGCGGTACCCGTGCCAAGCATCAAATGTCCCATGTTGGTTCCCGCCCCCTGCAGGCTCGACAAAAAGCGGCGTGCAGGGCATATTCAGGCTCGACTTTAATAGATGGGTCAAGTACTGGGGGTTTAATGCCGCCCCTGACCGTACGCTAGATAGGTGGAGGATCCCCACCCCTTGCCCCCCGTACATATAAGCTGATGAAAGGATTATTGAGGAACTAAACTCCACGCTTCACCTTTTCGACTCTTTCAGGAGAGTCTTCCTTATGGAAAGAAGGTACTGTTGTTCTCGCACTACGGGAGCAGAAACTCGTTTCAGGTCTATAATTGAACTGATCCTTATGTTTGAGGACCTAGCAGGCGCAATGCAGTTTGCCTACCTGCTCCCTCGTAGTTCCTTCATAGGGTTCAACCATGCCTCGTGTGGAGTCATCCTCACCTTCCGTTAGAGACCGGACCACGGTCCAAGTTTCTTCAAACTCAGTACCTCTCTTCTACACGGACAAGACTTTGTACATCTGATTCACAATGTATGGGCCTACTGACACCAACAAAAAATACATTTTGATTTTGGAGTCACATGGTTCAATAATGGCCTCTTTTTCCTGGGGCGCAAAAACAAAGAATTTTATAAGAAATTGGCAAAAAAATATTACCAAGAGGAAATGGAGATTCAATATCAAATTCATGACCTACAACAATAGAACCCTACCCCTCGACTCCAAAACCTACAAAATAAATTATTGGATTTTGCAACCTGCCGATGACATGACATAAGGATTAGAGGCAAATTCTCAAAACATATTACGGAAGGAGCCATGAACTCCATATTATGAAAGGAGTCATGGACTCCGACTTCTTTGGCCTAGCAAGGGTCAGGGGAAAGAGGCAGACCATTGAGGCATTTTTGGACCGCCGTTGACCACCTCCTCACTACAGTGTATTAAGGTGACAAAAAACTTATACAAAGCCCTTTTTACTTCACGTACTGAAGACATTAATACTTCTACAAGTGATGGAGAGAGTGAAGATTTTCTCACCCCCCTAACCCATTTGCTCCCCCAACAGGGTCACGAGGCTCTAGACCACCCGCTCACCAGGGAAGAGATATGGACTGCTCTTATGCAAATGAGGAAATAGAAGACCCTGGGAGTGGATGGGTTCCCAAAGGAATTTTTGGAGGTTTTTTGGACCTTGATTGCAGAGGACTTGACGACATTTTACCATAGGGTGATGGGGGAAGCAGTGGGCTAAGGGGTTTTCACACTGTTGTACAAAAAAAGGAGACAAAATGAACATCCGCAACTATCGCCCGATTACGTTGTTAACCGTAGTGTAAAAAATGTTATTCAAAGCATTAGCAAGCTGCATTGCACTGACATTGAAGCAAATCATCCACCCCTCACAAATCGGCTTCAAGTTCCTTAAGGGGCGGCACATCCATGATAACATCCTCCTAGTAAATGAGCTATTGAGGCTATCCCGACAGTTCATGTGCGATGCCGCCTTCATTTTTATTGACTTTGAAAAGACGTATGACCACACAGATTGACGTTTCTTGGATAAATGCCTAGAGAAAATGAACTTTGGAGGAACCTTTAGGACATGGGTGCAGATACTTCACCAAAATGTTACCATTGGTGTGCAGGTAAACGAGAGTCTTGCACATAACTTCCCTCTACAGCGATCGGCTCGCCAAGGGGACCCAATCGCAGCATATTTTTTCATGGTAGTGATGGAGATCCTGACGGCCAACCTTAAAGCCAATTAGAATATCAGTAGAATCCGGACGACCTCCATCCCACTGGAGGAAATGCAAGTGTGCTTATTGTTTGCACATGACCTCACTCTGATGGTAGAGGCCTCAATACAAAATATAGAGGAAATTGAAAGGCTGATTTTGCACCCTCTCTGATATGGCAATTAACTGGGGCAACAAGACATTGGGATGGTGGATGCACCACGACGGTGAAAGACCCCCAGAGCGCCCAAATGTGACTTGACTCCCCTTGGAAACCCCCATTAGAGTCCTGGGAATCGAACTTTTGACCGAGGGAAAGCCTGTTAGTAACGACAATTGGATAACGTGCCCAACCCTACAAAAGTTGGGAACTTGGAAGGACAAATGCACATCCCCGTTGGGTAGGGCCCTCCTCAATGTCCTCATAAACAATGTGGTTTTGGGGGCGCTCTGGTGTAAATCGGCAATTTGACCTTTGACCATAGCGGCTTCAAAGACTCTAAAACAGCAGGTGGAAACCTTTCTATGGAGGCACAACCACGAAGCCCAACATACTATCAGTCGGGTAGCTTGGGATGCAATGGTGCAGCCAAGGGCACAAGGTGGCCGAGGCATACTCAGCCCAGAAACGACCACTTGTTCACTCCAATGGTTGAAGCGGCTTATTTGCACCCTCAAACTTACCCGAGACTCTGAGAGCACCTAGCCTAGGAACAACTGTCGAGATTGGCACCAGAGACCGCACCAACTGCGCACCCTATTGCTTGGTTAGACGATGTTTTCTGGGCAATCCCCAGGCCCCCCACTCGGCCCGAACCACACTCAGATCGTGCCGCAGCCCGCATAGACTTGCAAAAAAATAATTTTTGGACCAATTTAATTAAAGATTGGTGGCTCCCGCTCTCGGATAGGCCATTCCTCGAACGGTGGGAGGAAGTTGCTCGCCAACCCCTGTTTGGGAACTGATGGGTAACATATCACGAGGGGCGGGTTTTTCTCAGTTTGCATCGTCCGTGGAATGGATGGGTAATGAACCGGGTCACGTGGGTTGGGGATGTGTGGGACCAAACCAGAAATCATTGGGTCTCAGAGGAGCTGCTGAGAGCAAAGCTCCCCCACTGCCTAAGAATAGGGAAGAGGCCTGACCAGATCCTCTTCACCCTCCCTTTCGCATGGCCGTGGACTCTTCGACAGGGGCCAACAATAGAGAAAGGTGATTGGGTGGTGTTAAGAGTGGATGCAACCTGGGTGGGGGAAGTACTCATAGTCAGATCAGGGGAGGTGCTGGTAAACTTTTTTTATCGAACACAACTGAACCGGTTGATCAGGGGAGTGCCGGATGTAGTCTACTGGATTGATGTTGAAATAGTCCACTGGGTGGGGGTCCTATGAGAAGGGGACTTCTGGGTGGCATTTATGCTGGAGGTGCCAATCCAAGACCTCCTGATGGATGCAGCTGAGTGGAGATGGAAGATTCTAATGAGGAACGACATACCAAAATACTGTTACCTCCACACACTGGGCGTTAAGGCAACCTATCGGATGCTCAGGACTCGACTAAACTTGAGGGACCATACAGTGGACCGTTGGGCAAGACACTTAAATGTTCCACTAGAAGTCTTGAGACCTATAATGGTTTAAAGAAAATGTAAAGCGGCCGAGACTGCCTCGCTCCAATGGCAGATCGCCCACCACTGCTTACCCACAAATGCATGACTCATTGACCATACCCACCGAGAGCAGAAAGGGCTGGCTCGCCTCTGGTGCCTGGCGTGCAAGGAGGGCTTTCCCTCTCGAAAGGCTAACGAGACAATAGAACACCTTTTCCTTTAGTGCGCAACTTCAATCCTGATGTGGCGTGGTTGGGTCCGGATTTGGAACCAACTAGGCACTGACAGGGATTGGTAGTGGGAATGGAGAGCCCTGCTAACTGCTCGAAACCGGGTCCACCGTCCCATATTGACATGACTGAACATGTGAAAACCCATTAGGCGGTCTATACGTTAGCTGTGTGTGGAAATGCAGTGGTGTCTATTTCCCTTCTATGAACAGGGGATAATAATTGGTAGATACAGCCCACACAAAAATCTTTTTCTTTGCCAGTTTGGCGAAAAGGGCCTATCGAAAAATGAATCTGGTGCAAATACAGCGCCAGGTTCATAATCCTGTAGAAAGAGGCAT
This sequence comes from Chara braunii, assembly GCA_003427395.1. NCBI lineage: Eukaryota > Viridiplantae > Streptophyta > Charophyceae > Charales > Characeae > Chara > Chara braunii. The sequence goes on along the minus strand of BFEA01000418.1, from coordinate 156,003 downwards.
AGTGGGTGGGACTGCATTTTAAAAATTGGGCGGCCTGCAATGCCCTTGGGCCTTCTCAACCAAACGGACAAAAGTTTGGGTGCGATGAAGCAAAAAGGTTTTCGTGTGGGCTGTGTTGACCAATTATCCCTGTGAGCAACCTGCTGACACAACCAGGTACAAATGCTCCACTGTTCCACTCCTCTCAATGGCCTGCTTCCCGATGATGCATTGCCAGACTGTTTCCTCTGTGTGTGTACAGTGTCATGTTTGCTATACACAACTCCACAAAAAAAGGCAGGACTGTGCCAGACTGTTCGGTTGGACTTTCACTGACTCATCAAGAAGGTTGAGCCCCGACAGTCTGCTCAGGATGCATTTGACGGATGGATAAGAGGACTCACCACGTCACCCAGAGTTCGCAACACCCTTGAGAGAGAAAAGTGGTCCACTTTCTCAAACCAACCCCGCAATGCAATCCTACCAGGCTGTTGGTCCAAACTCCTGACAAGAATGGCAGTAAATCTGAGAAACTAGCCTGTCACAGTCATAAAGCCCACTCTACACACCTACTCAGCCAGGGGATGTGTGTCTATATATATGTGTGTCTATTGTGTGTGTGTGTTGTGTGTGTGTGTGTGCGTTGTTGTGTTGGTGTTTTGTGTGTGTGTTTTGTGTGTGTGTGTGTGTGTGTGTGTGTGTGTGTGTGTGTGTGTGTGTGTGTGTTTTCATGCCCAGGATTTGTGAACTAGAGCATCTTGTAATTGATTGGTGGCAAAAAACATAAGGTTGACATAGCCGTCAAGCTTTGAAAGAAGAGCAGGATGGTTCATATTCATTATCCGAGGAGATGGAGTACAGCCGAACTGGGCGTGACATGGAACCGGAAGGACCGGCTGAATAGAGAAGTGATACGATGGTTGCAATCCTTGGACTTGTCACATTCAGTCAAGAACATACGACGGTATGCAGGTCGCTTTGGTGATGGCTGTGAGTAGTTTCACACACACCGATAACTATCAGTAGGACCTTCACACACGAAAACACAGAAGGGAACAGAAATAGACACTCAGTTCGTACCCAGGCTAACCCAGCCATGTGGATTTTTTTGTTTCTTCTTCTAGTTTTAGACAAGACACATTACCCCCCCTCCCCCCCCCCCCCCGCCCCCAACAACAAAAAAAAAGAAAAGAAAAAGAAGACGACACATTCCCAAAGAAACAGCTATCACTTCTGAAGGTGGTAATAGCACTCTTCACAGGTGTGTGCTTAATGGTACACATATAACTGTTGATGAACAGACCATGAGTTCAAAATTCAAATCCTTGCAGAAGCAGACCAATGATGTCTCTCTCTCTCTCTCTCTCTCTCTCTCTCTCTCTCTCTCTCTCTCTCTCTCTCTCTCTCTCTCTCTCTCTCGTGTCAAACAGAGCCGCCCAGTAAACCGTAGGAAGAGAGGGAGAAGAGGACAACAAACGAGGGGCTGTATAAAAAAAAATTAATAAGGTTAGGTGCCATCCCCTTTCTGAAAAAGAAGCCAAAAAAAAAAAAACCCAGAAAATGCACTCAGTTCAGGACAATGTTTTTTCTTTTGTAAGTTCTAATTGTTATTTCAGAAGGGGGATGGCCTTGAGGTATCATCATCAAACTGATAGGGCCCAGGAGAGAGGTCCCACTAGCAAAGGGGATAGGATAAACCTCCTGAATCTGGGCGTGTTTTATGCCGAGATACAGAAAAGCAGCTCAATCTCGATTTTCTGCACCTTTCCACATACATGCCCAGCTTAAGTCGTTCAATTCAATCCTTTTTGCTGGTGGGACCTCGCCCCAGGTGATTCCGAGTTATTCAGAGTTATTTTAACTTATTTTATTCATGTGATTCCATCAGGATTAGAACTACGGTCTTTGCATGGATGGGTGTACCATTCAGCCACATTGGCTGGGTAGGACATAGTGGTTTAGTCTTAGGAGGTGACTCTCATATGTCTGTAATCCCGCCTTACAACAGTTGTGTAGCAATAATATGTGACATACCCAAAGCCTAGCTCAGTGGGTACACCCATGAACTGTTGAAGTACAGACCTGTGTTCGAATACAGATGATGGAACTTGACGAGTAAACCAACTACTAATGAATTGCTTGGGGCGGGTCAGCTCAATGATAATATGTCAAGGCCGTCACCCTTTTAAAAAACAAAAACAAAAAAATAATACGTGACATATGCAAAAGCAGACAATTTTGAAGTATACATACATCAGAAAGTACAATGCCGTCCAATTGCAAAAAGAAATGAATGAACTTGAGAGGAGAGAGAGGGAAAGAAGAAGAAGAAGAAGAAGAAGCAAGAAAGAAGAAGAAGATGATGTACTCCAGCATAGACCAATGACAAGGCTCTTCTTCTTCACCAACCAATCTCCTCCTCCTTATCTCCTCCCCTCTTATTCAAACAAGAAATAACAATAATAATGTTGAATGGCTGAACCAGAATCAATGTCCGAATCCCACTTTTACTGCAGGCACAACANCCTCCCCTCTTATTCAAACAAGAAATAACAATAATAATGTTGAATGGCTGAACCAGAATCAATGTCCGAATCCCACTTTTACTGCAGGCACAACAAGAGGTCCACCATAGCCATGTCCACCCTTCTCCTTCCTCTCACATGTAGGCCGAGTCTATGGCGGACTACTGAGGGCTCAACCCTCCTGTCCAAAGGACAACCCAAAGCAGCTATGTCGCTGCCTCCCTGTGCAAAGGACAACGCAAAGCAGCTATGCCGCTGCTCACTAGGCCGCCATGCCTGCCTCTGCCCCGAGCTTCCTTGGTGCGGCACTACCCCAACGGGGGCCCTCCCAGCAGCGCTGTAGTACCCAGCGCAGCGCTACTCTAGCCAGCGCTCCAGCAGCGTGTTGCCAAACTTGCATACTGAAGAACGAGGCCGGGCTCTTCCCTCGGCCTGTTGATATAGCGGCCTACTTGCCTCCTGGGCAGTGACTTCCAGGCCGCTCGACCTCCCAAGCAACCGGTACCTCCTCCCTTCCGGAGGGAAACATCATTGCAGACTCTGATATTGCCCGTCAGGCTCTAGACTCAGACTGGATGGACTGGTACCGGCCTAGACCTAACCTACCGCTAGTGGGCCTCTAAAAATGCCAACTTTGTCTTCTTCTGCTCAGCCTCGAGTACCCGGACCATCTACTGCTACTGGGTGTGGTACCGGCCTACCTGCTACTTGAGTGTTTTTCCGCTGCTCCAAGTGCCGCGGGCCTCTGGCTCCGCCACTTGAGTGTTTTCCCGTGCTGCAACCCTCAATGCCATGGCCACAGGTAAGTACCGGCCCTACGGGCTTGCCAAACAAGCAGGTACCCTTGTGGGTCACACACACACACACACATACCGACACGCACTCGGACAGGCACGCTGGTCAACAAGCACGCACACATACAGACTTAGAAAACTCAGCAGAATGCGGTAATCTCAGCAAGGCATCCATTCCATCGGCAGAACTTCAGAAATCAGCAGTGTTCTCAGTCTGTGTTATGGCGCGTCATTACACCTCAGTGTCTACCACTCAGGATCATCACCCAGCCTGGGGGTGATCTGACCGAACCGTGGTTGTAGGTGCCAGGGCTAAGCTGAGTCCCACACACCCCACTCAGCCCTGATCGAAGCATATTTGTGCGAGCCTTGTCGCCCAGGTACTTCAGGTGCTCGGTACAAACGTTTCACTACAAGTCCCATAGGTGGACCTATTTTGGGTTCCTATCGTTGTGTACACAGCTGTTGTTACTGTTGTTTGTTGTTAGGTTGTTCGCTGTGCACACTGTTGTCATTACTACATGTTTGTTGATAGTGAACCAAACATAGGAGGCAGGCAACCCAACCAATCCTGTGGAGAGCCCCACCGACACAAGAGCCCTACTAGCACTGGCCATAGACTGTACTAAGTCTCACTCTCATCAACTGTTCCTCGTTCCATGGGCGGTCTGTAGGGTCCTAGTTCAGACAGACATCGACCGTGGATTGTACTAAGTCTCACTCTCATCAACCATTCCTATTCCACGGGCGAGCTGACAGTGTCCTAAGGGGAGCCCTCATCCTAACCCCTCCTGTGCCTAGTGGCTGACCCCCCCAGATCTCCTGCTAGCAACGGGTCCCCCTACTCTAATCTTGCCCCAAGAAACCTACCAACACTGACCACAGTCTGTACTAAGTGTCACTCTCATCAACCGTTCCTGAGCTTATGGGCGGTGTGTAGGTCTCTTGGTCCTGCCTTCCACTAGGTCGCGAGTTTTGAACACACGACCTCATCCATACAATCTTCTATCGAACTTACTGAGCTACTGTGGAAACTGAACGATTTGTACGCAGTATCGGACTGGAAGGCAAATGAACAATCATCCTCAAGTATGCAAGCCCGCAAAGAACCACTAGAACCAAGAGCATCAGGCAAACATCCCACAGCTCAAACCCAACATACAACAACCATGGACTTGCCCCTGGTGCGCAAGCAGTGTCTGTAATAGCTTACCTGCGTCAGCCCAGGGGAGTGTGTCCAGCCGTGCGTCATTCTAACGCCCTGCCGGTGTCCATCCGCAAGGCTGCGGAGTTTTGAACCCACAACCTCATACCACAATGCGCATTTCCAACCGGTGCTCTAACCACTGAGCTATATCAACTGGACAACCGGTTAGATTTATCAATGGAAGCCGTCGCCAGGCCTTTGAATTCTTCTGGGACTAACATTTTCCCTCATTTCTGAAGCGGCAAAGGTACTAGTGGTTAAAAACAAGGGAAAATTTTCAAAATGCCCCTCCAAAATTCGTTTATTTGCGGCATGCCCCTCCGACAGCTGACTTACCCTGTCGTGGCCTGAGGGCTTCTGAAGTTTCCCGTAGGCCCCCATCAGCGAGCGGCACAACTTTCGGGGACGCCCTTACCGGATCGCTGGTCCCATTTCGGTGTTGGCTGTCTGCTCTGCCCTCCTGCCAGGGATGCATCTTTGTGAGATGCCCTTCAGCAGGGAGGCACGACCAGTTCCAATTCAAACATGCGTGTTTGGCACCGCCGCAAAAAAA
>BFEA01000418.1:123845-139283 GCA_003427395.1 Chara braunii | reverse complement strand
ATCCTCATGGCGCCTATTGAAGCAAACAGAAAAAAGGCTGCAGTGAAATCAGCCGGAATCAGCCGAAATCTTTTGAGAAATACAGAAAAGCACTGAAAATTTTGAGGGTTTTGTGGGGAGCCTCAYCTGCTGGGAACCGGGCCCAGCGTCCCATGACTACATCTGTGCAAAACAATACCCCTCCCCTAGCTCCTGCGCTCCACCTGCTGACCTCATGGCGTCCCGTCCAGCGTTCTTTAAATACATCTTTTACTCCACAGTGCATTGTTGAGGGTGACGCCATTTTGCTGGAAACCGGGTCCAGCGTCCCAAATCCGATTTTACTCTTCCTTACCTGTCTTGTAGCCGGGGCGGGTATTGGGGGCCTGTAAAGATAGAATCTACCCATTCTATGAAAATGCAACCCCACACAACCGAGCCTTATGACGTAGTTACTTCTACTAGGGATAGAGGGTGTGGGGGGAAGGGGTCCGGAAATTCAGAAGCTGGCCTCATTGGGAAGCTCGGGTCAATGTCAGTCCATTCCTTAAATTTCAGACAGTAGTCCCTGCTTACCATTTCTCCCTCTCCCTGAAGGCCCACGTCCGCATCCCCTGCCCATCTTTCCTGGGCAATCCAGCCTTCTCTTTCCCCGCCCAACCATTCGTGGCAGAATTTAGTGATGCTTTCTTTAATGTCTTTTGGTTGCTGAAGGAGGTCTAGCTTGTGTTTTACTGTCTGCCATCTATCAGTTATGTCCAACTGTAGTTGGTTTTTTATATGCTCGCGCACCTCCACCCCCTCCAATCGCACTCCTTCCATTGTCAAAACACATCTTTGCCACCACAGTGTCCATAAGATTGTTCGTCTCCCCAGGTCAAACATGTTATTTGCAAATTCTTCTTCGGGCCGTCCTGGCCAATAGCCCGTTAGGATGACCCGCCAGTCCCATGGCCAGACGGATCCAGGGACAATGTGCTGCCAGATCCGGTCCCACCAGCGCCAGGAGAGGGCGGCGTTCGGGCACTGTAGGAAGATGTGCTCAATGGTTTCGGCCGCTTTTTTGGCCGGGTACCCTCGGAGGCATCTACTGTGCCAGGGGAGAGCACGACCTTGCTGTTCCAACCTGGTGTGATCAATCAGCCAGTTGTTGGTAGGAAGGCACCTATGGGTTATCTGCCATTGCAGGGAGGTGATTTTGGCTGGTCTCCTCTTGCATTCCTGGAACCACTTAATTGGGGCTAGCAGATGTCTGTCAACGTTTAGGTGTCTATACCATCGATCATTCACTGTGTTTTTTAGGTCCCATCTTGGCCTGATCATCCTGTATGTGGTTTTAACAGAGAGGTTTTCAAGTGTTGTGTCCCTGTGGGTACCTCCTCGTGTCGGGCCAGCAGGTTTCCATCTCCATTCCATTGGGTCCAGGCCCAGTTCCATGATCGGGGTTCCAGGTTTATATACCCAGCGGTTTTCACCTTCCCCCATCACCGTAACCCGGTCCACCTCTTCCTTGTCCGTCCAGACGAAGGGGCTGTGCTGCCAATTAGTCTGTTCCCCTTCGTTATCATATAGTACTCAATTAACACTTCCGTGGGTCTGACCAGGTGGACCACCCCGACCCTACCACGGCCCCCTCTCTGCATCACCCAGTCACCTTCCTTGTGGAGTGGGCCCGTTCTTAAGATATTATACCACTGGAGGGGAAGGACTTCTATTATTCTATCCAGAGTCTCTTGTACATCGTAGTTTTCCTTTATTTGTTATAGATTCCTCCATGTTCCGGTTCTGACATCCCATAGGTCCCCCACCCTCCTTATCCCATGTTTGATCCAGCCTTTCCATGGAGGGGCAGAGCTGCTCCTCACCTGCCCGTGGGAATCCGTGATGCGCCGGTTGCCAAAGAGGGGTTGTCGATACACTTCCTCCCATCTCTCTGGTTCCGGACGGTCCGGGGGGGGGAGCTTTCGCCATATTTTGATTATTCGTGGCCAGTATTCGTCCTTTAATGTGCCTTCCCTTTGATCTCCCCTCCCTTTGCGGGGGAGTTTCCAGTACCTGTCATCCAACCATACAAGCGGGTCCACCCCTGCCGTGGTTTCTGGTGCAAGTCTGGCAATCTGTTCCATTGCTAACACGGGTGCCAGGGTTGGGCGGTTTCCAGAATAAGGTTTTTAATCCATTGTGTGCTAAGGGCCTGGGTTTGGAGGGCCGGGTCGATAATCCCCAGGCCACCTTTAGCCTTGGGTTGGATTACTGCGTCCCACGCCACCCTGCTAATGGCGTGTTCGCATCCACTGTCTCCTCTCCATAGAAAGGCCGCTGCCTGCTTCTTGAACGCTTTTAAGGCTGCTGCACTTAAAGGCCAAATTAGTGATTTGTACCAAAGTGACGCCATGACAACATTATTGATGACTAGTGCCCTCCCGAAAATCGAGGTTGGCTTCTGATTCCATTCCCTCATCCTGTCTTGAGCGGCCGACTGGACCCATTCGTCATTCGTGGTGGACTTTCCAATTGCTGTCATTTGGACGCCCAACACTCTCACCGTGGCTTCCAGGGGGAGCCATTTAATGCGGGGAGCTTCAGGCGGTCGCCCCCCTTGATGGTGCATCCACCACCCAACTGTTTTGGTCTCCCAATTGACAGCCATATCTGAAAGTTTGCAAAAACGATCCATCAGCCTCTGTATCTCCTCCATGTTACCTTCCCAGGCATCGGTCATTATTGTGAGATCGTCGGCGAAGAGGGAGCACACCGGGATGACTTCCTCTGGGATACTTGCAATCTTAATTTTCCGGATGTCCTTGTTATGCTGTAAATTGGCCGATAGTGCTTCCATAACTATAACAAAACGGAAGGGGGCGATGGAGTCCCCTTGTCTGACCCAGCGCTGCAGCGTAATTGCCGGTGCTAAATTCCCATTTATTTGCACACGTGTCGTTGCGTCATGGTGGAGGATATGAACCCATCTTCTTAGGTTGGGTCCGAAATTCATTTTCTGGAGGCATGCATCCGGGACGGTCCAATCCACATGGTCATAGGCCTTCTCGAAGTCAATAAAGATCAAGGCCGCAATCTGTTTCGATTGCTGAGCCAGATGGATCATCTCATTGACTAGGAGTATGTTTCCTTGAATGTTTCTGGACCTTATAAATCCTGATTGGGCCGGGTGGATAATATCTTCCGTTATCTCAAGCAATCGATTTGCGAGGGCTTTAGCAAACATCTTATAAACGATCGTTAGCAAGGTGATGGGTCAGTAGTTTCTGATGTTCATTTTGTCTTCTTTTTTGTATAAGAGGGACAACACCCCCTGACCCACGCATTCCCCAATCTGTCCTGTTTCCCACACCTCCCCTTAGTAACTCATCAGGTCCTGGTGTAGGGTCGGCTACACGGTTTCCCAAAATTCTTTAGGAAAACCATCCATCCCTGGAGTTTTGTCCTCACCCATTTGTAGGAGGGTCGTCCATATCTCCTCTTTCTTTACAGGTTGTTCAATTTTTTCCTTCTATTGGGGACTAAGACTACTATCCAATGGGCCCAGGAAATCCTCCAGCTCCCTTTGGTGTCCTTCCTCAAGGGGGTTTGTTATTTTCGAGGAGAAGAGTTGCTTAAAGAAGGTTCGCGCTATACTTGTGCAGTGTGTCGTGGTGGTGGCCACCTCATAGTCATTTTCAGGATTAAGAAATGCCTCAAAAGTGTTACGGTGTGCCCTTGCTTTTGCTATGCCAAAAAACCGTGTGTCCAGGTTCCTTCGGATGTCCATTTGGTGAGTTTCCCTCTGATTTTAGCTCCTTGCCACCTATATTGCGCGTGTTGCAGCAGTCGCTCCCGCAACTCTTGAATGGTGTTACTAGGTTCATCCGAAGTCCCTTGGTTTTCCAAGGTGTGAAGTTGTTTGTGAAGTTCCATTTCCTGAAGGTTACGTTTCTTTGCGTTTTGTTTAGATAATTCATTGCATTTCCGTCCGAAGAAGAATAGACCATTATTGAACCACTGTATTCCTGAGTCAAATTGATGCCGGAAAAATCGTCACTGTTCCCATGCTTCGTTTATCATCTCCTGAAACTCTGGTGATTTTAAAAGGGAGGTATTCATTTTGTAGAATCCCGGTCCTTGGTCCGACCTTTTCCTAAAGGATAGTAAGGCCCCACATGTTTTGTGGTCCAGCCCCGGGTGCGGGCTCTTTGGGAGATTTACTGCAGTTTCTAGTGACCTTTTTATGTCTTCGGACATCAAAATAAGATCAATACGGGATTTAGATTGTCGTGCGGGATCCGATGTGCGGATGCAGGTGAAAGCCCGCTCCGTTGGGTGAATACACCTATATGTGTCAAACAGATTGAGGAAGGCCGAGAGGTCTCGAAGGATGTTTTCGTCCTCTTCTGTGTAATGGGGGGGGGAGTAAGTGTGCTCCATTTGTCATGCCACCTATCTGGGGCAGCATTAAAGTCCCCGGCTATGATCAGGGGTATACCCACCGCCATCCGATCCTGGAGTTTTTGGAAAAATTCCTTCTTTTCTGGAACCGTATTGGGGGCGTATATACAGGCTACGCATATTATTTCTAGCTCAAGCATTCCCAATAGCACCACCCACCTCCCCTTGTCCTTGTCTGCCGTCCAGTGGACTACCTCTATTCTAGAGTCCGGTGGGACCCAGATGGCTACCCCGGCCGATGCCTGTGATGGAGCATGCGTGCAATATTGCTGGTGCAGCCAGGCCGTTTTGTGGGCTCTGTGATGCTCCGGCTTGTCCATGAGGTGCGTCTCTTGGATACACACCACATCTGGCCAAGCCTTCCCCCTTATCCCTCGTAGCCGATCCCAAATGGCCTGCACCTTGGTTGGATTGTATGTAGCCAAACCATTTATGTTAATGGATCGCAGGTCTAGGTCTGTGTTTTTTATTAGGCTTTTCCACGTCGGAGACTGACCATATAAAATATTTATCTCCTCCATTTTATTTCCACCAATTTGTTTCTTTCAGTTTTTAAGGTTTTTGTTCTTAATTTCAAACCGGCGTCCATTTTTGTTGATCCCAGTTGGTTACTGTGAGTACCCCCCTTCTTACAATCCTTGTGATACAAACTGCGAGGTCTCCTTCGGACCATGTTTTGTTCCCTTTTAGTTTGAGTAGCTGCAGGTCCAACAACTGATTTATTCCAAACCACTGAAGTCCTGAATCTTTGTTATCATCAAACCTGAGATACACATCTATTCCTGCAATCTGGGGGTATTCCTTCCCCAGCTGCAGTGTAGCCTGGACCCCTGCACCGTATTGTTCCTTAAGGAAGTCCCTCACTCGCCGCCAAAAAAATAAGTCCCGCGACCCAGCACTGGTCCATATATTAAGCAGCTCAAAGCCGGGTAGGGTGACTCCTCCATGTTTGTCCCCTGTTCCTACGGGTTTCAATCCTAATTCCCATTTCTCCCCCCTTTTACGCAAGGGAATTAGAGCCACCCCCTCTCGTGCTATAAGGGCTCTTTCATGTATCCCTTTCTCAACTGCCTGCCGCACCCTTTGTCTACGTGAGATGGCCTTCACGCTATGGAAACTGACTTTTTGTTAAATTTGAAATATGTTGTTCGGGCGAGTTGCAGCGCGACGAAATTGAACTAGGTTCTTAATGTTGTCCCCTTTTCCCTTTGGGGCCATCCTCTAAGAAACAACATGCTTGTTTGCCTTGATTGCAGGGCTTCCTAGAGGGGTTTTCTATTGGAAGTTGCTCATGAGAGCGAATCCGAGTTGTATGTACTAGGATTTTTTAATCCATTAGTGCCAACCTACCACAGTCTGAGAATAGAACACAACCTTAATCCTGTGAGGATCTCAGAGCCAGGACCCTGTTGATTACTTTCTTTTTTCTTTTTTTTGAAACAAGGTGATGGCAGGCCGACTAGGAGGGCTGATATGAGCAGCCTCCCCTACTAAGCCCACATGGCAGGCCAACTAGGAGGGGTGATATGAGCAGCCTCCCCTAGTACGCCCACTGCTGGCCGCTTCATCTATTGATGGGGAGCAAAGTATGGTCGTTATAGCTGTAGTTGGGGCAACTTACGTCAGTCTAGAATCAAGATAGAGCGATAATGACGGTAATGCGTTCTGTTCGGGGGAAGATGATAACCATGTGTTAAGTTATCTTAGCACCATTGTGTATCAGTCAAACTAAACTCAACTCATGTACTCAGGGACGCTGGAGCCATTTTCCGGCAGATGATGCTCCCCACCAATAGATGGAGCAGCCAATAATGTGCGCACTATGGGGGGCTGCTCATATCCTCCCCCCCCCCCCTAGTAGACCTAGTCTGGCCTTTGTTCAAAAAAAAAAAGAGAAAAAGCATCCCCATCCATAGCGCCATGTGTTAACTTAGCATCATCGATAGAGCTATCGATAGAACAAGAAAAGCTGAATTTTTTTCGGACAGTCCTTCGGGACATTCGTCAAAATTGGAACGATACAGAGACCGCAGGCAAATTTAGATTTAGAAAAAGCCAAATTAAGCAGGGCCCGGTTCCCAGCACGTGTTGCTCCCCACGAATAGATTGGAGCATTTGTTCCAAAAAAAAAAAAAAAAAAAAAAAAAAAAGGCTCATGAAATTCTAATTCAAGGTTCTACTCAAATAGAGATTGAAAAGAAGGAATTGATTTATGCTGCAGATCGTGACTCTCAAAATTTAGAAGAATAAAAAAACATAGATATTCATCTGGAAGAACAACGTATACTCGAAGAAGTAGGTCGAGACGTTTCCGCCTCCCCGTAAAGTGTTAGTGGTGGTTGCTCTTATCACGAACCCGCACACCTGTCGTTGATGCTTCAAAAAAAAAAAAAAAAAAAAAAGATTAGCATGGCCCCTGCGCAAGGATGACACGCATAAATCGGGAATCTTTTTGGGACGCTGGACCCATTTCCACCAGGTGCAGCTCCCCACCAATGGAACGACACCATCATAAGCGGGAAAAGAGTAGAGTGGATGTCTGCTCTTATCAGCACCCCCCGCACACCCGTCGTTGATGCTTCAACAAAAAAAAAAAAAAAAAAAAAAAAAAAGAGGATTTTTTTAGTCTGTTACAAAATGGATGTGCCCGAATTGCGCAGAAAGGACAAAAAAGGCACATTGGATTTTTGACCACCCAACCATCATTGTGGCTTGTGCAGACTCTGCAGAGACCTTTTTTTTTTTTTTTTTTAATTTTTTTTAATTTTAGGAGGCTCCCTATTCTATGGGCAACTACAGAGCAAGTTGGTCTAGAAAACCTCCACTGCATCCAGAGGTGACCTGCCAAGCTTATTGACAGCTGGTGCCATGCCAATTTCTTTTACCTTTTTTTGTTTTTTTTTGGGAATGAAGGCTGCCAGTTCCTTTTTGTGGCAGTAGGAGAGGGGAAATTCCAGCCCTGCTGTGGTCACCGCTTTGGCAGAAAAAGAGTCAGAAAAAAGGCCACCCTATATCGGTACAGCAGCGGTATGATCGTACAAATTAGAATTCTCTTAAATGGATGATCTCCTCCCCCTGACATCCTTGCTGAAGTTATTGATGATGCCGTGCGGCGTGCTTTTTTTTGGATTGCTCCGGTCCAAATTTCTCTGAAATTTGAACCTTCCGTTGCGGAACAGAGTCTGTTTTTCTCACGCTGGCCTTTGTTTTCAATGCTTTTCTCCACCTGACTTCTTCTTCTTCTTCTTCTTCTTCTTCTTTTTATTTTTATTTATTTATTTATTTATTTATTTTTAACTTCGTATGTGGGAAAACCTACTTAAGGAGGTGATAAGAGCAGCCCCGATACGTAGGCCCCAGTGTCGAAGGCTCCATCTATTGGTGGGGAGCTGCACTTGCTGGAAATCGGGTCCAGCGCCCCCGTACAATGATGTGATGTGTATCAGCTGGAAATCGGGTCTAGTGTCCCTTTACAGTGGCATACTGTGCATCCAATACTATCTGTATATTTTCGTCAATCAATATATGTCGCATGAAGGGAAAACCCTATCGGATTCCACGATGTCTACCAGATTGCCGTAAAGAGCAGAGGCATTGATTACTTCCTCACTCAAGGGAAGGATTGACCTCCTGCCCATACCGCCCAATCCTATCAATCAAACCAAACATATGTGTGCAGAGCAAACACTGCCTGTGTCATCTTTGTGCATTATCCCCTAATAGGATGTCAACCGGGTATCTCCTGATGCAGCAGGAGGAATTGATTACTTCCCAACTTACAGGGAACTTCAAGGATTGACCTCCTGCCATCCCAATCAGCACGCAGCAACACCAGAAACCCTAATCAACCCCAAGCTAGGTACTCTTGCTCAATCGATAGAACACAATTATAAAAAAGAATCACTCATGTGATCGAGCAAGAGATTAGGGTTAGAGATTAGGGTTAGAGAACTCTGTTAACCCTTGTCAGACGGAATCCAGTCCCCCCCCCTACCCCACCCCCACCTGCGGCAAAACTCGTGTGCCATGGCGACGCAAATCTGCCAGCACCACAAGTGTCATCGAAGCAGCCGCCCTTGCTCCTGACGTCGTTGTTGCTGATGCTGATCTTGTAGTTATTATCATTTCTCCCATTGTTGTTGTTGGTCTAGCCATCGTCGCTGATGACATTATTGTTGTTGTTGTTGTCTTTGATCCAGTCTTCAGTGTTGGTGCTGTTGTTTAAATTTGTGGTGTTTCCACTGTTATCACTGGTGCGCAACCAATCACCCACCCATCATAAGCCGTTGCCATCTGTGGAGAGGCTGGAAGAATCTGCCGTTCTTCAGGCCCTCCCTGCATGTGACCCTCCTCAAGCGGTGGTTGGCCTTGTACGCGCAACCTCGCCTCCAAATCTCCGCATAGATCACGCCCTTCGTTGAAAATATTGTAGCAGCGCCGCATCAGGGTAACCGCCACAAGTTCCCCATTGTTTACTTTTATGATGGAGCAGCACGCCAGACAAGCCCTCAATTTTGGCTGTTCTCGTACCACCCCTGGGATCGAGGGATGTTACAAGGGCTTTCCAAAAAAAAAAAAAGAAAAAAAAAAAAAGATTTCTTATCTTATGATATTGAGAAGCTCGAGGGTCGGTAGTAACATGTCATGCATGATGTGGTGTCATGATCTATGACCAGGTTCGCAGAATGAATAACTGGGCTCAGCTTGTAAGATTCTTCTCTCGAGCTGGCTGGACTATTTCGCTGAAGATGATCAACGGCACAATGAATGCGCACGCCGGAAGCGCTGTTGCTCTTATTGAGACGCTTTACGTCATCTTGACAAAACGCAAGTGAGTCAAACTACGTCTGTCCTAAGTGAACCAACTGAGTTAAACTTTGTCAGACGCTGTGGTAAACTCAGTGAAACTAACTGAGTTAAACTATGTTAAACTATGTCAGAGTCTGTGAAGCAAGTGAGTTAAACTCTATGGGTCCTAGTAGGTGAAGCAAGTGAGTTAAACTATGTATGGGTCCTAGTAAGTAAAACAACTGAGGTAAACTGTGCATGGGTCCTAGTAAGTAAAACAACTGAGGTAAACTCTGTCTGTGCTAAGTAAGTAAAACACAGTTACTGAGGTAAACTATGTCTGTGCTAAGTAAGTAAAACAACTGAGGTAAACTGTGTATGGGTCCTAGTAAGTAAAACAACTGAGGTAAACTGTGTATGGGTCCTAGTAAGCAAAACAACTGAGGTAAACTGTGTATGGGTCCTAGTAAGTAAAACACAGTTACTGAGGTAAACTATGTCTGTGCTAAGTAAGTAAACTACATCTGTGCTGAGTGTGAAATTCAATGTCCTCCAATGAACTGGATGCCATATCACAGACTGTGGGCCTGGCTCCACTAGTCACCAAATGTAGGAAATGGGAATGAATCTGTCGCTAGAATATCAGGCCCAGTGACTGACCCATGCCACGGAATTCACAAAATTGGAATTTCAACTTTCAAGCCCTCAAGGAAGGAGGAAGATCAACACAACTCAGCCTGCTACTATCCTTCTTTTTTTTTTTTTTTTTTTTTTTTTTTTTTAACAACCCCCGGTAGTGTTATAAAAACTGGATCCATACCGGCACCTTCAAGGTCTGATATCGTCCGCACAGGTAGTAGACTCAGGCTACGTGGACGGGTACTCGCCTGGACCTAGGGGTACCTCTCCTGGGCCCCTTAAAGTACTAACTTTTCGTCTTCTTCTGCTCGGCCTGCCGCTACTCAAGTGCTACCAGTACGGACACTACTCTAGTTGAGTGTGCCCTAAGCTACCCCTTCGGCCACTTGAGTGTGGGCTTTCCCCGCTGGAACCTTCAAAGTCACGAGGGCCCACCCACAGGTAAGTACCCCCCGTGCGTGCCTCCCAAACAAACAAGTGCCCTAGCGGCCCGCACAGTGTCACGCACTCAGGCCAACAAACACTCAGACAGACACACGGACCAGCAAGCACACTCAAACACAGACTTAGAAAACTCAGCAGAACGCGGTGGGAATCTCAGCACGGCATACATTCCAGCGACAAAACTCAGAAATCAGCTGTGTTCTCAGTCTGTGTTTTTGCAGGTCATTACAGCCTTTACAGGTGTCAATAAGAGGGAAAAAAAAAAAAAAGAGGATACAACTGCACCTGTGACCCCTGCACAGCTCAGAATTCACAGAAATCTGAAATAACAGTCCACTGCAAGATTGGGCTGTGAGCAGTTTAAAACAGCAAGAAAAACAGTAAACTATGCTTTCCACGGCCTACCGGTTCATAATTGGTAAAAACCGGAGGTGGCCTGGCCTAGCAGGCCCTCCTGTTTTTTTTTTTTTGTTTTTTTTCGTTTTTTGGCTTCTGGCAGGAAAATGATCCCACTTCAAAAAAAAAAAAAAAAAAAAAAAAAAAAAAAAAAGCCGATCCCACTTTGTCAGTACAGGAAAAGCCGCAGGCCACGCTCCGCCCCATTCTCTCTCTCTCTCTCTCTCTCTCTCTCTCTCTCTCTCTCTCTCTCTGTGTGAGTGTCTGCTGCTGGGCCCACCAAATTGCGACGTTCAATGTATCTGGTCCATTGTCTGCGTCAGATACATTTGCACTTTTTATTTTATTTTAATTTGGACCATTTCTCGATGCATGTCATCCTTGCGCTGGGGTCTAGTCCCACCTACAGCGTTGAGTTTTCTCAACGCTGAGCTTTCTATCACGTGTGGCATGGTGGGACGGAGCTCTGCCGTTGATGTATTGCGAATCTAACGGTACCAAAATACAGGAGAATAACCTATTAGATTTAGTCATTTTGTAGAATTTTTTTTTGACGTGAAATCCGTTTTGTAGTATGCGTTGGCCCTTTTGGTTTGGGCGGGAAGCCATTTTCCGTTGAGAAAACTACCCTACCGAGGGTAGGGTAGATTTCTCAACTGCAGTGCCTTTTCTTTTTTTTGTTTTTTCAGTCCTCATTGCATCCTGAAACGGAGGAACTCTGACAGCTGTGTTTGGCTGTCTGGCATCAAACGCGTTTCCGTCTTTGGGCAATGAATGCATTTGGCCATCCACGTCGTCCCTGTCCATTTTACAAATGGTGACCTCCTGTCCCCTCACCACGGGAAGTATCCTTTTTTCAAGGAGACGTTCACTCCGACTGTTACAGACATGTTTCATTTCTCCCAGTTACGTTATAAGAAATAAGGGCCTCCGAGTCTCCTTTCCAAAGGAAACGGGATAGGAGGCGCCTAACATTACAAGCTGTACTTGGGGGGAGAGCGCAGATAGATAGGATAAACCATAACTTGGAGGATATGAAAGTGTTTATCACCATTGCTCTGCCGAAGATCGACAGGCAGCGTGATCTGGACCATCTGGCACACGTATCTCTAATTCTGTTTTCCATTATTGAGTTTTGGACGGCTGCTGAGTCCCCGAAGGATACCTGAATACACAGGTATCTTTCTACCGCCGCACGGGGCTTGACTGTGATGCCCAAATCTAAGGCCAATGGCTCACCATTAGGAGTGAGTGCTACTGATTTTTGCCAACTGACCTTCATCTCTGAGGCCAGTTCGTACGTAGAGATGCATTGTTCTAGGGCTGAGAGTGATGTCACCGAGTTTTCTGAGATGGCGGAAAAGTCATCCGCTAGAGCCGAGACCTTAATGGAGTGAGAAGGGGAAATCTGCAGGCCTTCGTAGTCCGGATGCTGTCTTACCATGTTCACGAGTACTTCAAGTTGGATCACAAACAGCGATGGGCCCAGGGGACAACCCTGATGTAGAGACCTAGTGACTTTAAAGGGGGTCGAGGGAAAACCGCTCACTAGGACCCTGCCCGACGAAGCTCCATATAGGGCTATGACGAAGGATCTGAAGGCGGGACCCACTCCAATTCTTTTTAGGACGGCTTGGACGAAGTCCCAGTTGACCCTATCATAGGCTTTCTGAAAGTCAATTAAGATGACTACTTTGTTGAGTTTGTGTTGATTAATCCAGTCGATGGATTGAGATATCGTCATGACATTGTCCATAACTTGTCGACCAGGTACAAAACCGGATTGGTCAGGCTGTACGAGTTTATGCAAAAGGGGTTTTAACCGAAGTGCCAGGGTTTTAGCTAGGATTTTACCATGTACGTTAAGCAATGAGATGGGCCTGTAGTTCCGCACGTCAGATTTGTCTCCCTTTTTGTAGAGAAGGGTGATGATTCCTTGGACAGTATTAGGCCCCAGGCGGTTATCTTTAAGGATTTGATTAAAGACTCTTAGGATGTCCGGGGCGAGGAGTATCCAAAACTTGGTATAGAATTCTACCGTTAGACCATCGGGGCCCGGGCATTTGCCCTTGGCCATACTATTGAGTGCTTTAGTGATCTCGGAAAGAGTGATTGGGGATTCGAGTGAAGAGGCTTGCTGTCCAGACAGAATTTTGGTAGTGGACTTCCATAAAAAGTTTTCTAGGTGAGGCGGCATGATGGGGAAATTGGGAGGTTTCTCTGAGGTGAGTAGCTGCTGGTAGAATATTTTTACATATTCACATAATTTATTCGAGTCTTTAGCTTGGGGGAGAGGGGGAGTCTTTAGCTTGCTGTCCAGACAAAATTTATTTGAGTCTTTATCTAAAGTCAGTTGGACGAAAATAACAGAAAAACGAAAACAGGGGGGCTTGGGCGTTCTTGACCCAGAATCTCAAAACAGAGCGCTGATGGCAAAATGGTCAGTCAGAGCGTTGACTGCAACAGAGAAACAACCCTGGATCATGCTGGCCCAATACTCCTTGGCACACCAATGGGACCTGTCTAACCCTGACGCAGTTTGGGATGCACTACTAATGAAGCCGTTCACAGCCTGTCCCTCAACTAAGTCCTGGGAAGGGATACTCAGAGCATGGGGGAAAATGCTCCCCCAGCGCCTGGATGAACCTTCCACCTCTGAGGAAATTCTCAACTCTTGTCTCTTTGAAAACACATATATTATTAACCAATCGGGTACTCCGTTCTCAGTGGCTAAAGACACCGGAAACTTCGGCAGAAAATGGATGCAACGAGGCGTTTGGCGCATCCGCCATATCTGGGACATTGACAGAAAAAGTCGGAAGAATGCAATACAACTCCGACAACAGCTAGCGGGCCTCCATCAAGTAGAATCTCGTCTGGCTGAATTGGTTGCGGCTATCCCCCCGAAGTGGATCAATATCATCTCCAACCAGTCCCTGTCGAAGACCTACAAGGAACAACAATGGTTCCAATCAGCAACCACGCCGACCCGACTTTTCAAAATTGAAGAAATCCGTTCGGATGGTGTGACGTTGGCCTCGGAATGGACACTGGACAACTCAGACCTCCAACAGCTCAACCACTCTATGCCCACATGCTTGCTAGGTATGCAGGAGATAACAGTTCACAAGACTTCARAMGGTYTTATTACCAAGTCCWTGGCCCAATCCACCGCGACACAGGACTGGAAACCAGRCACGGGTAAGTTCGGCTGGAAAATTTCTGTTCCAGGCAAAGAAACCAGGAAGGTCWCGGTACAAGACTACTCCTCCAAGTTAGGATATAGTCTTCAGTCTGAAGCCCACTCCATTCAAGCTGGTCTATCTGTAAATKGGCAGCATAGGGCAGCATCTCTGAAGCTCAGCCCAATATCCCAATCCTGGGTACTCTTCTTTATCCAACTTCTGCTATCATCATTGGAAACCAAAGTGGGGGGTCTTCAATGGTTGCATCTTCATTCCTGCACTCCCACAGCCCTCTGGTGCTCACAGAAAGGTATGTCTGTATCAACAGTCTGCGAAGCCTGTGTCCATCCATCTCTAGAAGATTGGCTACATCTCTGGTGGGAATGCGTCATTGCTAGAGGTTTCTGGGACTTTCTCAACTCGACCTGGGAAAAGGCCTACGCTGTTGCTGACGTCTGGAACCAAGACTTCGTTCTCACAGGCAGAGTGTCTCCCTCCTTTAGAAATCAGCAGGTGGAGACTGTGGCTCAGATATTTAGAAGAAGAGCTTTCTGGTCCTTATGGATTGCTAGGAGAGACAGGAAATTTCTGAACTCTAACCCACCGTTTTCATCCCTGATTTCCAAATTCAGACACTCTCTCTCAGAACAGAAATTGCTGCAGAATGGGTCCAAATCAAAAAGAGGACTGGAGACCATAAGATAGCTAAGGAAACGTTTGAAAGGAAATGGTCTCGCCCCTTCAAGTGGGCAGGGTTAGCCACGGATAACAGTATCTTCWACATAGAGTACCTATGGGACTATCACCGCAGTCCTGGTTCTTCACCTCTCACAACTGGCAGCTCATCGCTGAGAGGGACTAGCGGTGATGATGGAGTCACTGACGGAACTCWGTGTTGATTACTCTGCTAGACAGTGAGATATTGAGCTAGGTGCCTAGTGCACCTGYAGGCAACGGGAAGATTAGAGATGGGATGTTTGGATGGGAAGGAGATTGCCTTTGCTTGTAATAGTGGCATGCTTTTGAGAAGAAACACTGGACCCGGTTTCCAGGAGCCTACAGCTGGGTAAAGGCCCCAGCATGTTTTCAGTGCCGGGTTGTATTGTTGAGGTGTATTCCCGGGCCTCTGTCTCTGCTTTGAAATACAACATCTCAGAATTGCAAAAAAATAAAAATAAAACATAAAAAATAAGGAGAAAAGCTGTTTCTAGCGTTTTTTTCAGTTTTTTTATTTGTTGTTTCGAATTTATTAATGTCGACATGGCGTCACACTGTTGAGTTTTCTAAACTCAACAACCGTAGGTGGGACCAGACACCTGGGGCCATGCTAATCGTCTCTGTATCCTTCCAATTTTAACGGATGTCCCGAAGGAAATATACACTGCCACTTTTTTTTTTTGTTGGTTTGTGTGTGTGTGTGTGTGTGTGTGTGTGTGTGTGAGAGAGAGAGAGAGAGAGAGAGAGAGAGAGAGAGAGAGAGAGAGAGAATTGGAAAGATACAGAGAAGATTAGCATGTCCAAAAAAAAAGTTGCGAATGTATCTGACGCAGACAATGGACCAGAT
>BFEA01000418.1:73929-86271 GCA_003427395.1 Chara braunii | reverse complement strand
AAAAAAAAAAAAAAAAGAAAAAGAAAGAAGAAGACATCACATAGATCATGGAATTACCACCATTTGGTTCCGGCGTAACTTCGTATATTCGTTTTGTGCGAAATACCATATTCGCCCCCCCTTTGGCTGGCAAAATACCATGTTGTATCAATGTTGATGGTTTTTTTTTTTGTTTTTTTTTTTTAAATCTTCCTTCTGCTTCTTTTCTTTTCCTTCCTCTTCTGTAAATTTCTCTTTTTGTCACATTGAGATTGGCCTAACCACAGTACTCACAGAACAGGAAAAACAAAAGTTCCATATTAGTTTTCCACAAAAGATGGCCTTGTACATCCCTTGCTATTCAGTGGACCAGGTAAGCGATGTATTCTGCCACCTTGTGTGGGGAGATGTTCTTTTCCTTACCTGAGGACTGTGGCGTGTGTCCCATATCTGAGATGTCTGATGCTGTTTGTACTATCGCTGACTTTTTCCCTTTTGGATGCTTTTTTTTTCTGAAATCTTCCTCTTATAATGGGGTCACCGAAAACGTCCATTTTGCCACTCTGGGCGCAATGCCAGTGCTGTCTATGTTAAGCCTCTGAAAGTCAGCGCAGCAGCAGAGAGCACCGCTACTGCCGGTGCTACTGATCCTGCGACCATGAAGCAGAGAGATGGGAGAGAAGGGCCAGTGGGTGCAAAGCCAGAGGGAGGTCCGGGAGGGGAAGAGAGAGTAGGCAAGAGAGAACGATCCACCGTCAGCGGCGATGAGATCGGTGAAAATCTCCTCGTCGACACTCTACTACAAAGGGGATCAAGGAGATCTGCATCTACGACCACATCGAAGAGTGCCCCGCAACAGGTACTACCCCATCCACCCCAACCCAACCCTCCCTCCCTCCCTCTCTCCACACTGATCAGAGACTATTAGTTGTTAGTCAACAGACTCAGGATGCACTCCCAGGGCCTAAGGAAACAACGCCACCCCCCAATCCCCCCTCCCCACTCCTTGCAGCCCGACCCCTCACAATCAAGGCCCCCCCCACCTCTGTTTTCGGCAAGGGCCGGGAAGACTAAGTCTGACTAACAACCTTTTTTCTTTTTTTTTTAACCCTCAAATCATCTGTTGCAAGCTTGCAGACCTATTATTGGAGGCAATAAGAGCATCCTCCAATAGTAGGCCTCCTGTGTAGATGGGTCCAATCTATTGGTGGCGAGCTCGCCGAGCTGCACCTGCTGGAAACCGGGTCCAGCATCCCATTTACAACTTAGTCTATAAGAATAAATCAAGAGACCAAGGTAGCACAGCTGAACCACCTAATGCTCCAAAGACCAGTCAAGCCCCAGAGTGGTGAGTGGGCCTCAAGAAGGATGATAGGCAGTGCGCTGGCTTCAGATTGGACGGGCGGAGCTCCCCTCGATCTAAAGGAGAGGTGATATATGCCAATAAAGAATACTAGCGTAGCGCCCGCGGTGTGGGCTACGCCCGCATAGAAAACCACGGCAAGCTCAGTTAAAGTACTCAGAAAGCCTTAAATGGACATGTAGAGCACAACACATTCAACTGTTTCAACATGTACTCAAAACAGGCTCAAAGTAACTCCAGGTTCATCTGCATTTCTTAAACGAAAACAGTATATTCTAATAAATAGCTCAGAATAAAACATTTTTCTTTTCTTTTTTTTTCAAGTTGCGGGGTCCCAGCACCACCGCTCCCCGTTGGACTTGGATCTGTATCTTGCTTCACCACACACAAAATCCAACCTACAGCTCTTTCATATGCCAAACAAATGTTCATGTATCGTTTACGAATTGCAAAACTCTACACTCAGGCACATTTCTTCAACCTTTTTTTTTTTTTTTTTTTTTTTTTAAGCCTTGGCTGTCTACTAGAAGGGTCTGAAGGGGTGATATGAGCAGGCCCCACTAGGAGTAGCCCCCAGCTGCTCCATCTATTGGTGGGGAGCTGCGTCTGCTGGAAAACGGGTCCAGCGTCTCTTTTACAATCAGAGAAAGTTTATTACCTAGATCATTGTCTTGTGACCGCCAGCATTGATTACCCTTGTCTTCCTGGGGGATTGACTGTGCGGGTACTGATGTGTGTGTTGGTGAGCTGGGGCTGCCTTTTCAGCCCCTCTATCTGTGATTGCTAGCAGTCTAGCAGTTCTAGCTACCATTCCTGTTGTCATCCCTCCTTACAGTCTTTAATACAATCTGAGCACTCTTCAGCCCCTTAAACCCTAAACCCTTCCTCCCGTTTTGCACCTGTTTTGCACCTGCTCTCACCCTCTCCAACTGCCAGTCAGTCTTCCTGCCACAGATTGGCCCTCCTGGGGGGGCCACCTGTTCTCTGTTCCTTTTCTTTTCTTTTCATCTCTCTCCCCTGTACCATTCTATTCCTCCTAGGCTGTTAGAGGGGGGCAGGAAGAAGTCTGGGAATTCAACCAAGATAATATATTCTAATAAATAGTTAAGGCTCAGACTGTGTCCTGGTGATAAGTCTGGTGATAAGTATCATCCAATTATATTTCAATGAAGCAACAAGATATCATGGATAAGTACAGCAGGGGAAGGAAGAGACAAGGCAAAATCAACGCAAAACAACCAAGTGAGCGAGGAAGAAGAGCAACCAAACCAAATAATACACAGCACACGATTCTCCCGAACGCGATGGCGTCAACTGATATTCAAGAAAAGCATAGCCCAATCAGCTCGAACCGAAAATGAGCCTCATGCTCGTTGTCGTCAGAATCCTGTCCGAGCATCTGGCGGTCGACCCTACATGTTTCATCCGGCCGCCAGTGCCGGAATAGTCAGGGGTCTATCACGGCGGAGACTGTGTCCTGGGCCTGAATCTTGCCCAGGCTCTGCGCCTTGGGCCTGGGCTTGTGTATTTCCAAAAAAAAGAAGAAGGAAAAACGGTGGCAGGTTCAGTCGTGGTGGCTACGGCATTCGCCATAACGAACTTCGTAATACATGGCGCACATGCTCTCACGTACCACACACACACACACACACACACACACACACACACACACACACACACACGCACACACAGATACACACATGGACACACACACGGGCACACACACACACACAGTCTTTCTCTCTCATGGGAGTCCGTGATCCAACAATTTCCAAATAAAGACTGCCCAACCACCTCCTCCCATCAGTTGAACGCCCGTCTATCTAGGAATAGGAGTTTCCTCCACATCCTAAGAAGGCTCCAGTTCCCGGTCCCTGCACTTCAGGAGGATCCTCCAGTACCTGTTCTCCAGCAGATGAGGGGGTCGACCTCAGAAGGAACCTCGGGGGCCAGGGCTGCGATTTGCGCCAAGGCCAGGGGGCGCCAGGGGGATGAGCTGGAGAAGACTAGTGTCTTGACCCAGTGCCGACTCAGGGCCTTCATCTGGGTTGTCGGGTCGATAATCCCCAAAGCCCACTTGGCCTTAGGTTGCATAACTGAGTCCTAGGCCACCTGTGACACGCAACCTCACGCCCTGTGCTGTCTTCCGTTCGGAGTGTTAGCTGTGCGGAAAAGAGGCCCAGAAAAACAGCAAGATGGGGTGTGCCAAGGATTTTTGGAAATTGAGTGTGGGGACACAGACGGAACTAAAATCCCCCGTGTTGGTCCAATGGAGCAAGTCGATCGTTTTCGCGCGTCGCGGAATGCGCGCGCGGGCAAGGCGGGAAGAGAGGGAAACATCCATATTCAATCCAAAAAGTATTGTCGTGCCTCCCACCGGGCTACAGCCCGTCGTTTAGAACAGAAAGGCTTGGGCACGCTTCGCGTGTCCCGTTTTCGTATCAAGTCTCGTCGTCGTTCGCTGGTTAGTTCCGAGTCGGACGTGGAGGGTCCTAGTCGCGTGGCTTTTTCTTTATGCTCGTCTTCACTCCGCACACAGTAGTGGAAACCCCAAGTCTCATAGCGCTCAAAACGCTGACATTCGGTGCACAGAGTGCGCGGCCAGTGGGGTTCTACTACTGTCCACGGAATGACGATCAACTCGTTAAATGGCAACAATACCGAGTAAGGTGGGAAATGTGTATGGATAATAACAAACCCGGCTTCTACGAACCCAGAACAGCGGTTGGCCGGAGGGAAGTAATACTGCCCGCCGATTTGTGCAACGGCTTCTCGTACGTCCCACTCACATACACGTGTCCTTTCCTCACTGTAAGGAAAAGGTCGCGTTGGGATGRGAGATAYGRGAGRHTGGCGCCCAATCGAAGGGTACTTGTCAGTCCACATGTCAATCAATCACAAAATATCCTGAGACGTCATTAAGAACAAAAGAGATTCGCGCGTCCCCCGATCAATCTTTTTGACACAAGAGAGAGAGAGAGCAAATACAGATCAGCTTGATCACGCATATGGCTACGGGTCCGATCAGTTCAACACAACGTTGGTCCCTGGGTGCCTTGTTTCTCAGGGCCGCCTCGTGGCTCGGCTACTGATGTCGTGCAGCATAAGGCCTGTCTCTTATACACTTCTAGATGTGTATAAGAGACAGGAACAAAAGAGATTCGCGCGTCCCCCGATCAATCTTTTTGACACAAGAGAGAGAGAGAGCAAATACAGATCAGCTTGATCACGCATATGGCTACGGGTCCGATCAGTTCAACACAACGTTGGTCCCTGGGTGCCTTGTTTCTCAGGGCCGCCTCGTGGCTCGGCTACTGATGTCGTGCAGCATAAGGCAGATGGCATGTGCAGTGCAAACAGAGCTACAGATCTAAACACTCTTGCATTCTCGAACAAAATCCCGACGACAATCGTCTAATCAACAAAAGAGTCACACATTCCATACATGCATTCACTGTGGAAGGTGCGAAAATGAGACATGCACAGGAAAAAAATGGACCGCATTACTCAGTACACACGCATCCACCGTTCACAAGACAAGAAGTCAGGGTCCTTGCATAGGAGGGTTACCCAGGAAACTAATGGAAGAGTTCCGGAAGAAGTTCTTTCACACAGAATGCCGACTCATTTCCATTCAAGAGCGGGACAATCATTCAGACACATCATCATTCGAGAGGAGAGAGAGAGAGAGAGGGAGAGAGAGAGAGAGAGAGTCAAAATAGAAGACGACAAGGTCCGAAAAGAGAAAAGTTCGGCGTCGCTGCCTTACACTCACGCCAAGGATAACAATCCGCAACAAAGGCGCATTCGTCGTTAATTCCACTATGACCCCGAGCCAATCACTCACTCAACTCCAATCATCGAACCTCATACCCACACCGACGATCCCGACCGTCGCGTGCTAACTCCCACCACTGCGATCATCACCCCGCTGCGGTAAACTCGACACGGTTCGCCCGGATCCCACAGTCCGTCGTGGCGATCAAGCGCGCAACCGGCCAGCCTATCATCAGCCCGACAGGACTTTCCGACTCGCATCAATCCACTCTGCCTAGCCACTGCTTCCCGGAAGCTGGCTTAGGAGTCGAGAACGTAAGAGAGATTTGCGGACGCGCTTGCGGGTCTTATAGTTGCGACAGGGGAGATAGAAGGGGGAGAAGGCGACAGGAAAGCTGAGGTGTAAGAGGAGAAGCAGGAGGAGAAGACTTTGAGAAGAGTGCTCTTTGAATGCCATGCTGATCCCTCGGAACTCAAGGTTCAACCAATCAGATTCGTCGCGCGATAGGAAGCTCCTATCGATCCACGCACCTGATTGGCGAGCGGGAGTTATCGGGGGATCGACCGGGCGTCGTACGCCAGACGTAAAGGGTGAGAAGAGAAAAGGCGCGAGAGGTGGCGCAAGACGGGTCCAAGATTCAGATGATCAAGAAAGGGAAATGGGCGCGCGAAAGCAAGGCGGGAGAGAGAGAGAGGGAGAAGGAAAAACAGTTACGGGGAGAGAGAAAAAGGAGGGAGAAGGGAAGGGAGGTGCGGGAGGGAGCGATGCGGGGGACCGAGAGGAGGAAGCTTTTGCATGCACGGCGCCGTCAACAAAAAAAAGAAAAAGGCACCGAAACAGTTACAGCTTGCTTCTATCCTAATTCAAAATTGAAATCACCATATCCGCGCGTGAAAAAGCGTTGCGGGAAAAGAAAATCCTACGCCTATTTGTATTCACGCAAAATTCTGAGAGTTTTCCCCGACGCGCCCAAGAACATTCGCACACCCAAAAAGGACGCGTCGAAGTTCCGCTTATCCCGGAATTCCCAACTACCGAGCCCAATTCCCAGTGCGCTCGGTAAGGCGCACGTAAATTCCCATGTATTTCCCGACTTTGCAAGAAGAAAAACAGAACTCAGCAGTCGAAAAAGCTCTCAAAAAGGAAAATGCGGCACCCGAAAGCAAGAACTCAAAACGAGATTTTCCTGGGGTTGGTATGATACAAACAAAAGAAAGGGTACGAAAGATGGCACGGGGTCGGGAAGTGGTTCGTCACATATGTGACGCGCGGGGGGTTCCAAAATTATGCGATCTCCTGATTGCATGTCATGGCGAAAAAGAAGAGGGGAGAACAGAGTGATGCATGAGGAACCAAGCGTATCAACAGAGTAGAAAGAAGTACAAGGAACGATAACTGGGCCGCGGATGAGATGGCGACAACATCCGTGGCAAGATCTCTGTAGCCCTGTCATATGCAACCCTCTTCCTCGTGGAGATCGTCCAGGTGACGCCATCATGATCCACCTGATTTCCGTGTGCTCTGCACCCTTGCTCGTTGCCGTTTGTCGAATCAGCGCGTAGGTTGACGTCATCGTAGATGGCGTGATCTTCGTGAAGTTTACCGATTCGTGCCGATGAAGGGAGGAGAGAAAAAAAAGGGGGGGGGTTCAAGTGAATGGGATCTACCGCCTAGTTGGAATAGGCCAGTAGCGGCGGTACATGCCGGGGATCTCGCGGGGATGACGGGGGGGGAGTGGGGGTAGGAAGCGATTCATCCCTTCCATCATCACCAGGAGCTCCTCATATCGGATGATTCGGTGATGATCGCCACTGCGGGGGAGGGAGGCGAGGTAGTCGCGATAGAAGGAGGAGAGGGTACGGAAAAACGCCGCTCGAAAGATCTCGAAGTGGCGGCAAGCGAGGATTGTCCCTGTGGCGATGCAGTAAACTTCTACCACGTTGCATTGCTCCCATGCAGCACTGAACAGCAGGAGATGCCAGCAGAACGTGGGAGCAGCAGACTGAAGGGAGGCGTGGGGGTGGACGGTGGCGAGTAGACGGGTAGAGTAGAAGTCGCGGAAGAGATGGGGATGGAAAGGATGGGAAGGGAAGGTGACAGGGGTACGGATCTGCTCGAGGGTGAGAAAATCAAGGGGTCGGCGGGACAGCATCTGAGGTCGAAGGCCTATCGCCCGCATTGGTACGTGGGCGAACTGGGGGACGGGTGGGGCTGGAGTAGGAGGGGGATCGGCGCCGTCTCCGTCGCGCGGTACTTGAGGTGGCGGCTGCAGGGTCGCCATCTTCGGGCCTCGGCGGCTCTGGATCCCTGGTCGGATCGCTCTCGATGCGCAGGCTAGCCTCGCTAGCGAACTCCAGCTGGCGCTTTCCGGAGGCAATCTCTTCGCGCTTTCGCGCCGCTTCCGGATCTTCCGTCTCCGCTCCCGTACGCGTCGCTTCCTCCGGTGGGGCTTCCCACTCGGACCCGGTTCCTTCTTCTTCCTCTTCCTCCTCACTCAGCTCGCCCTCACTATGTTCACTATAGCTTCCCTCCTCCGATGTCTCCTCGTCGTCTTCTTCTTCGTCATCGTCGTCGTCAATCACCACTTCTTCTGCCCTCGGGTAGAAGGCGTGAGGGATGATCTCGTACGGCTTCAGATACTCCTGCCGCGATGGTAGCGTATCCTCGTCCCTAGGTTCCTCCAAGCACGAAGTCCACTGAAGGTACGGTTCCAAGGATCGCTCGAAAATGTACGGAGCAGGACTGTTGTCACTCTGAAAGTAGATGTCGGGCGAGAGATCGTCTGATTGCACGATCGGTGCGATGAGCTCCTGTGCAATCAACTGACGGCGACCCGGTCGTACTGATCCAAAGAGGAATCCAGTAAGATCTCCTTCCGCGTTAGTCCTCCAACCCTGTATGATCAGCAGCTCCGGATTCTCGATCCACGTGGCGTGCTCAATAGTGCCCGTCCACTTCACTTGTACTCGGGTTAGGCAGAAGGACAACTCCTCAAAAGTCTCGCGCCAAAGCCGCCAATGTCCAAGATTGATAAGAGGGACCGAAAGAGATTCGAACGAGAAGGAGAGAGAAGGGTGGAGATCGGATTGCCAGAAGGTGGGGAAGAGAGAGGGGAGAGCAAAGATAGAGAGAGGGGCGAGAAAATTGGCGTGGTTCATTGGGGATGGGGGAAGGGGACGAGGGTTGGGATCGCAACTGGCCGCTCGCGCGGTGATTGGCGAATGCCGTCAAGGTCTGATGCAAAGATCAGGATGATGTTATACCCCTCCCGGGCGAGGACGTGCTGCCACACGTTGGACACTTGCTCCGTCCACTCGCGCAGCGAGGCCAAGATCGCGGTATGCCACAGCGGATTGACCGAGCTGATGTCGCCGGTGAATGCCGCCACTGTGGTGACGTGGCTCGTTTTGGGACCCGCTCGYCGATGAACTGCAGTAACCTYCGCGAACACTATCRCGTGAGGGYTTCCTTCTATCCGAAACGCGGCGGCGGCACAGATACCTTCGTCGCAGAAGAATCGCATCAAACGGCGGAGATCCGTATTGAGCCGAGGGTGACAAACTTGCCGGATCTCTGAGATGTGGCCACGTGGCTGCCGCAGCTGT
The DNA here is from genome assembly GCA_003427395.1 of Chara braunii. Classification (NCBI taxonomy): domain Eukaryota; kingdom Viridiplantae; phylum Streptophyta; class Charophyceae; order Charales; family Characeae; genus Chara; species Chara braunii. The sequence continues at coordinate 77,546 of BFEA01000418.1, read as the reverse complement.
GCGTCGAGAACCCGCTCCGTGATGAAACTCATGGCGAGGTTGGAGAGGAGGACGAGGGACAAGAGGGAGAAAGAGGGGAGAGGGTTAGATCGTCGTCGTTTTCCTCGCTTTCCAAGGAAGAAGAGGGAGGAAAATCGGAAGGAGGAAGGAGACGGAGGTAGGAGGTATGTCTGACGATGGGGACGGAGTGGCGCTAGCCTCAGGCGCGATGCGCACCGTGTTAGCGCCGTTGGGTCCGAGTTCGACAACGCGAAAACAGCCAGAGAACTTGGGAGCGAGTTTCCGATCGCGTGCACATTTATGTACCTGCACTAGGTCCCCCAATTTATACTTGTACTGGGGCCCAGCGTTTCCATTCCGGGCCTCGTAGCTACGGACCTGTCTACCGTGGGCCAACTCGGTCATCCTTTGCCTTTTTCGGGCTAGCTTCGGGACGATTCGTTCCATCAAATCGATGTACCTTTTGGCCTTGGCCTTGAGGGCTGCACGCATGTCTCTACCCCCTGCTTCGGCAATTTCCGAGTTACCCCAGTAATCGACACAGGGGAGGCTATTAGTTCGAAGCTGAAAGGGGGTGAACCCCGTAGACTCGTGAGGAGTGGCCCGGTGGATGCCGGCGATCTGATATACGATCTCGGGCCACGGACGCGTGTCGTGTGCCGCTAAGTTCTTGCGAAGGCGGTTTACGGTTGGCATTCTCGGCCAACCCGTTCGTCTGGGATACGTGGGGTGCCGTATGTCGGAGCGTGATGCCCCTTCGCGCAAGTAGTTCTTCTACCTCACCTTTAAATTCAGATCCATTATCTGTTAGAATTTCTTCAGTATCTAGATGGGTATAGAGGAACCGTTCGATGTACGTGGCTATTTCTGCGGCTTTTCGGGTCTTACAGGGATAGACCTCGATGTACTTGGAAAAATGATCTATTAATACTAACAGGATAAAATATTCACAGCGATTTGGGTCAGGTGGCACGTCAATATCTGTCGTGTCCATACTGACTCGCTGGAAAGGACGCTCTACTTCCGTTGGCACGATCGTGTTTGGTCCCCGTATAAGGGCGCGATCAGCGGCACAGACCAGACAATTAGCGACAATGTATTTGACATCATCTCGTATATTGGACCAGAACCATCGGTTCTGATCTATAGTTGCCTCCATGACACGTATCGCGAAATGAGCGGCCTGTTCCTCGTGAGCAGATCGAATCCAATCGTATCTCTGGAAGGGATGGGGAACTGTCAGCCACGAACCCGATCCGTCAGTTTTACGCTTTTCCAAATGACCGTTGTTCCGTCGATAGTCCCGAGATCTCTCGGTCGCCCTACGTCTTTCGTGTTTGGTGAGATGGCCCAATGATAATCCCGCTAATTTCGCCAATAAAATTTTATCCGTCCAGACTTCCGCCCGTCGGTATTTTTCGTCGCATTCAAGATCGTCCGTATGGGCGGCCTCGAATCGAACCTCCGTGACGAGTTTGTTCGTTCTACATAGGGGGCACCTCCATTCCTTGCTACTCCTTCGATATCGAACGCAGGCTCCGTGCGCACGATTGACACACGTGGCACATTCCACCCAATCGACAAATCCGGTCTCGAAGGGATGACAGTCGACCCCGTAAACCTGTGCAATACAGGTGCAAAAATAGCAAAATTTATCGGGGAGGGTGTCGAAGAAAGCCAAGGAAGTAAGAGGGGCAGAATTAGTAGGAGAAGAAGGGGTTGTTGAGGCAGGCGGGGTAGTCATGATGGCAGAAGGGGAGAGACGGGACTGAATTGTGGAGAGAGTAGAGCAGGCAAATTAGTCCTCGTGTCACTTACTGCTTCGACAAAATCTCCACTTGGCCGTACCGAGGTCCAATCTTCTGCTCGGGTTCGTTCTACGGAATCACCTCCTCATTCCTCGGAACTTTCTCAGGTCGGTGCAGTCCTGTCAATCCATCCGCATTCCCATGTCTCTCGTGCTTCCGATGACGGCTGTCAAAGTCCATGCTCTGCAGCACCGTTGCCCATCGCCCAATCATGCCCGAGTAATCCTTCGACTTCTTCAGAGCCAAAAGGGGCTCATGATCAGTCACCAGGGTGAACTTTCGCCCATACAGGTAAGCACGAAAGTGACTGATTCCCCAGAGAGCCGCATAGCATTCTCCCGTCGGAGCGGAGTAGTTGCGCTTGCAGGCGGGTACTGATTTGGATGCATACTCCACCACACTCTCGAGTCCGCTTGGTCCCACCTGGCAAGGATCGCCAAAATCGCCTCTGGCTGCCAGTCGGTGATGAGAACAAAAGGCTTTTCGGGATCCGGTCTTATCAGGACCAGAGCCGAAATGAGAGCAGCCTTGAGTTTGGAAAACGCTTGATCGCACTCCGACGTCCAGATCAACGGCTGATCCTTGCGCAGGAGATTTGTGAGGGGTCCCGCAATCACCGCGAAGCCCTTGATAAATCTTCGGTAATACGAGGCTAGGCCCAGAAAGGCGCGAACTTGCGTGATAGTGGTAGGCACTGATGCGTCCCTGACAGCTGCCACCTTTTGCGGCTCCGGTTGGAGTCCCTTATCTGTCACCACGTGCCCCACGAAAGAAATGGTGGTGAGGAAAAATGACACTTCTATAGCGCCACCTTGAAACCTGCATCTCGTAACGCATGCAGGCATTCCAGATACCCATCAGACATCGAATCCATTGCCACGTGCCTTCGAAAAGCACAAACGCTGTTTTCGGTCGATCTTCCTCTCGGACAAGAAGATGATGGAACCCATGACGAACATCAAACTTGCTGAAAAATCGAGCACTTCCAATCGTATCCAATAACTCATCAATCCGGGGGAGGGGATACATATCATTAATCGTGATATTATTCAGCTTTCAATAATCAATGCAAATGCGAATCCCCACAGCCTTCTTGGGTACTATCACTACAGGAAAAGACCATGGTCCTATAGCGGGTTCGATCCATCCATTAGCTTCGAACTCCTTAATCCGCTGAAAGGCGGCCGCTCGTTGAGCTGGCGAGTATCGGTAGGGAGCGCAGCTAATGGGAGGATGATCTCCCGTGAGAATGGCATGTTCAATTACGTTGGTTAACCCAATATCATTGTCATGCACGCTCAGCACTTCTGCGTAACCATTCAATACACAGATTAACGACTTCCGAAGTTCCGCGGGAACGTGACTCGGGAGGGGGATCGTCGATTCCCCGGACATATTAAGGGGCATATCGATCCAATCAACCGGCCTTTCCCACCGCTCATGGACACTAGAGAAAACGGAACTACTGGTGCGAACAGAAAAGACAATTGCTATCATCTGGGACTCGGCGGCAGGGAAACACCCGCGTCCTACCTGGTCCGCACCGCGGACCCGATTTTACACGAATTTTCCTGAATTAAATAATAGGTAAATATATATATATATATGGGGTTGTAGGGAATTTTGAGCCCTACAACCCCTTTTTTTTTTTTTTTGAATCCGACTTTATTTAGGATTTAAAAAAAATCAAAAACGAAATTGCAATTAAAGAAAATAAAAATATATATATATAAAGAAAAGCAGGAATTTTTTTTGGTCATTTTTTATCATGAGATATATGGTCCGTGAGTTTACCTGTATTTTTTTAGA